>CM062297.1:380373213-380920253 GCA_031216915.1 Pictodentalium vernedei
TTTTAATTTTGTTTTACTGGAGTTTAACTGCACTTTCAACAGCCAGGATCACCTCATGTCAGACAGTTTTACGGGGGCAGAAAGCTATAATACCTGAAGAGAACTACCGAGCAGTGGCAAACAATTGGCAGACTCTCAAACGTACCAACTCGGAACAAACTGAGTTAGCATTGGTTGAAGGCAAGTGCATCATCAATGTGCAGTATGTCCTAGTACACAGCACCAACATACCCCCACCTGGGCAATCAGGATTGAGTGCCTTGCCCAAGGACACAATGCAGTTGCACCTGACTGGGATCGAAACATGCAACTTTCAGTTTGAAGTCCAATAACATAACCACTGTGCTCAGTGGAGTTTAACCCAAACACTACTACCAGGCCTGTCATTTTCAAAAACCTAGGAGGGCCATTATGGTGTTCTCTTTAAATGACTCCAGGAGGGCCATTTTTGGTTTGCCTCAAATGATCCCAGGTGGGCCATTTTTGGTTTAAGAGGGCCATTTTTCGTTTATGGAGGCCATGAGTGAAAGCTTGTGTGTGCATGACATGCATTACATTTCAACTTTCAACACCAGCTCGTATAACTATCACACACCTACAAAACATATTAAATATTAAGGAGCGTCACCTTAACATGTTTGAGGGGCGATTTCAATATGTCCCAAAAATAGAGAGCAAATAAGATGCTAATAGTGTGTACAGGTTTCCACTTTTTGTATACTGTATTCTACCTCTCTCACTACACGATCCTTTTGAGATTTCCTGAACTCAGTGTTTCTTGTTAAAAACTCTTGTGGAGGTGATTGCAAAATGTGCGTCAATATTATGATATTGTGTAGTCATCGACCAGTCATGTATCGCATATTGTGATTTAAAACTTAACAAAAACACTCTCTCCATGTCCAAGTGAGAAAAAAATGAATCAATATCCACACTTTAACCCTCTGCACCCTGGTGTCAAAATACTGAAACTTCAACCTGCACATTTTACCCAAAATACAACTATGTATTTGACTAATTCAATCTTGTTTGACAGAGCTCAATTGGGTCTGTCAAACAAGATTGGATTGGTTAAATTCCTAGTTGCATTATGGGAAAAATATGCAAGTAGAAATTTAAATCTTTCGATATCAGTATGCAGAGGTTTAAACCACATTCGCAGAGCTCTAACTTAATGTAAAGAGATCAAAAATACTGAGGTACAGCACTTGTTACACATCTAATCTGTTTGTATGGGCCTTATCATCTCTTGGCTCATCCCTTGTATAAACAGTGCACCTTCCTCCAGCTCAAGCAATACAAGTCTCATTGTTCGCTATACATAGTTTACTGTCATGATACTTCTGGAATATGGAATTCATGTGTATCAAAAATCAACTTCCTCTTGGTGGCAACTTCTCTGGGAGCTGTTTTCAATGTCAAGGATAAATTAATATAAATAAGAAATCTTGTCAACTTCTTCTAGGCCATAAGCTAATCTAGAAGAAGGCAAAGCTTAATGTTGAGAGGTTTTTATACGTTAAAAATGGTCGCGTGCTAAATTATTTTTCATAGATTTTACTGCTACCAATCAGCATGGAGCACCTAAGTTTAGCAAGATTTTGTTCATAAACATTGATTTGTTATAATTTATTGGAGAGTGACTGTAGGCACTCTCCAATAAATTATAACAACCATTTCATATATTTTACTGCAAAGCAAACATCAAGCTAATGTATACAGTGTAAAGCCACTAAAGTGCCTGTGTAGACTTTTCAAAAAGCCATAATAGTAGCTTCTAGCACCCAACCAGTTAATCTAGAAGACAAAGGCTTAATGCAGCAGATGTTTGAGAAGAAATACACCAAAGTGACACATGATTCAAAAGGCCTCTCATAGCTCTTTCCATAAGTGTGTCACAAAGCAGCTTTCCACCAGAATTAACCGTCTAATAGAATAGATGTGTCCAGTCAGTATAAGTCACAAAACATTTTGCCTCCAAAACATAGCCCATTACCGTATATATCAGTTCATATACTGTATTAACTTGAGAATAAGCCTAGGGGCTCAATAAGTAATAGAGAGTAAAAGTATGTGGGTGGGCTAATTTTCGAGAGGTCAAGCCTGCAGGAGAATATGGATGCAAAATTGACATAAGGTCAGGTGACTCGGTAAATCCCATAACAAAGATGTATTAACCCTTTACCTAAAGAATTGGCCACATACCCTATGTAATTTAAAACAATTTCAACAATAACATATCGTGTGAATCCTCATTGGAACGAGCTCATTGAGCTTGTTCCAATGAAGGGTCACATGCTATGGTTTTGTTGAAATTTTTTGAAACATTATGGGCTCTTTACGGTAGTTATCACAGAGTAAAAGATAATAACTACAAGTCAGCAAGTCTGGACAAAATACTCCCATACAAACAGAAAAGTAAATAACACAGAAAACAAAGAACCCAGAAGAAAGTTTCCCATTCTGCTATCAGCCAAACGAATACTAGAATAAATATGTTTATATTAATAACTGAAAAAGGATATTTGTAGAGTACTTGGAATAATCCAGTTCCTATTCCCATTGGAATTCCCATAATTATACACTCACTGACACCTGTAAAAGACAAAAACACAAAAGAGAACATCTTAACCTTTTTCTAAATATAATTTACAAAAAACCTAAGTATATCAAATTCATACGCGAAACACTGAAATTTCATCTCATAACTTGAAGCCCTTCAGTCATACAAAAATAGTTTTCTCAATCCAGAAAGTGGCAAAAAACTCTGTTGTGGAGGAAAGGAATAATTATTATTTTTATTGTTATTTATTGTGTTTACGGTAACCTTAAGCAAGTACAGCTATATCATAACCACAACACAAGTATAAAGTCAAGTTTAGCAGGGTTCTACAGACTTATTTTGGGTCCTTTCCACTTGGGAAATTTTGCGACACAGCAACCCAAACTGGGAAATTTTTCACAGGTTTTCTTTATAAAGAAAACTATCCTTCTAGTAATTGTCTTCCACTGTTAGAGCCCATTACCCCTCTGCAGTCTGATGTCGAAATGGCAAAGTTTTCAGCAGCATATATTTCCCATAATGCAGTTTGATATTTATCCAAATATACCGTGTTTGACAGAGCTCAGTGAGCTCTGTCAAATAAGATATATTCAGTTAAATTCATAGTTAAACAAGAGAAAAACAGAGTGATTGGAGAAAATTCTGTTGCACTGCCAGTGTGCTAGGGGTTAAACTGTGGCACTGCTTGTTTACTGTGTTAAACAAGTTCTGATTTACTGATAAAATAGTACCCAGTCACCAACGTCTAGGGTGGAAGCCCTCTAAAGTGGGAGCATCCTTATAAATGATTGGCTAAACTTACTTCATACCTATTTTGTGGTCATATATAGCCAAAGATGCTGGAAAGTGACCTTAAACACCAATACACAAATAACTTCTTTATTTGGAATTATCCTCAATAAAGTATCAAGCTAACTATAAGTACAGAAAACTAGAGTGATGTCACGCATGCAGCCCGACTGTCCCAGCAATGGCAATGCTTAGACACAAAATAGTCGGAGCCATTTTTTGTTAACCGTTTGCCTAAGGAATCTGCCATATCTGCACTCGTGATATACAAAATTTGCTATTCAAATTTTATTTTTTCATTCCTCTACTGCAAAACATACCTCATGACCTATTAATGGAACAAGCTTGATGAGCTTGTTCCAACGAGAGGTAATGTGAGCAAGCTCACAAAGTGATACCCCCGCGCCTGAAATGTATAAGTTAGATTATCTCCCCTTGGAAATGTCAGAACGGAATTATATTGCTTCAAGCACATCTGCATATGGAGTTCTTCCATTGTGTAAAGTTTCATGAAAATTCTTCAAACGGTTTAGGAGGAGTTGCACTTACAAGGATGGACAGACGGACGGACGGATGGACGGACAGATGGATGGACAGGGTGATTCCTATATACCCCCCCCCCCCCAAACTTTGTTTGCGGGGGTATAATAAGGACTAATAAGCCATGGTTAGAAGTAAAAAATGAAAAAATCTGATGTTTCAGAAAAATAATTTGTACTGTTGGCTTCACCTTGTGTTAGGTAAAGGATTAAAGATGCAGTACATAAAGCAATGTTGGGCTATAGGAGTCAATTTTCTTTTTTGCATGTAATAACTCCCAATCCTTCAAAATGCATTTTGGGAATAATTGCCAAAGTGACGTGTGTGTGTGTGGGGGGGGGGGGGGGGGGGGGGGAGGGGGGGTTTGGTGGTGTGTTATAGCAGTCAATTTTTGTTTGTTTGCATTTAATAACTTCAAATCCTTCAAAATATTTGGTATGCAGTGGTGTTGTGTTATAGTAGTCTATTTTTGTTTGTTTGCATTTAATAACTCTCAATCCTTCAAAGATGCAGTACATAAAGCAATGTTGGGCTACAGGAGTCAATTTTCTTTTTTGTATGTAATAACTCCCAATCCTTCAAAATGCATTTTGGGAATAATTGCCTAAGTGACACGTGTGTGTGTGTGTTATGTTGTGTTGTGTTGTGTTGTGTTGTGTGTGTGTGTGTGTGTGTGTGTGTGTGTGTGTGTGTGTGTGTGTGTGTGTGTGTGTGTGTGTGGGTTTGTCTTACCAACTTGACGAGGTAACTAGACAAAAGAGTTTGCGTGTTTCGCCTTACCGAGGTACAAAAGACAAAAGAAACCCTTTACCTCGGTTGTTTTCCCAGAACTGTACCGGCAAAACGAGGTAGAAACCGTTAGTCCACACAAAGGACAAACAATGGGGTACCTCGGTATGTAGGGTAGACAAGACTGTGTGTGTGTGTGTGTGTGTGTGTGTGTGTGTGTGTGTGTGTGTGTGTTTTTGAGGTTAAAAATTTGCACTGGCAGAGACATTTCTTACTGAAACGTTTTTTTGTTTGTTTTTTTTTAATATGCAGCCGAAAAATTGTTTTCATTTACTGAACCCTTATAGGTTTCAAACATGACAAAAAATCCAAATCAAATCCTTCAAAATATTTGGTATGCAGTGATGGTGTGTTATAGTAGTCTATTTTTGTTTGTTTGCATTTAATAACTCCCAATCCTTCAAAATACATTTTTGAAACTGCCTAAACGACTGTCGAGGAGGGGGGGGGGGGGGGGGGGGAGGGGGAGTTGTGGAACCTATATTCAAACCTGGCCTGTATTACTAGTTGGAAAATACACATATCAACTTTGGTTGAAAACAAATAATCCAAACTGGAGTTATCGGTCGGAAACCAATTGTTTACAGACAGATGGATGGACCTACGGATGGACAGACGAAAGTCATGACTATAGCCCTGACTGTAAACAGTCAGGCTAAAAATGCATTTTGTACCAAAGAAAAAATATTGCTTAAATGGCCCTGGGTGGGGAGGAGGTGGGGGGAGGGGGGGAAGGGATTTGTGTTAGGGAAGTCCATTTTTTTTTTATCTGCATGTGGTCAGTCTAAATCCTTCAGAATGCATTTTGAGCAAAGAGAAAAAAAAATGCCTAACTGGCACCGAGGGGTGGGGGGTGTGTTTGGGTTTTTAACCACAAACTTTAAACAAAACTGCAAAAATGCATTTTTGCCGAAAGAAAAAAAAAGTCCTGGGGGGGGGGGGGGGGGGGGGGGGTTCATGAGTTTAAAAAAAAGTTCTGCATGTAGTGACTGTAAATAGTTCAAAATGCATATTGGAGGAAAGAAAAACAAACAAAAAATGCCTAATTGGCAGGGGCTGGACAGGGCAATAACTTCAACTATTTTCATTGGATAATTGTGGTCATCAAACTTGACCTAGAGACATGTACTGAAAAGAATTGAAATCCGTTAACTTTTGTTTAAGTTATGGCATAAAGAAAGTTCGCACAGATGGATGGACAGAGTGAGCTCTGTGGTATATCCTTCCCTTGTGGGAGGGGATAAAAAGTAACCAAGTATGTGGTAGAAGCCTAATTTGAAATTTAGAGAAACTAAGTGAGAAAAGCATTGTGAAATGGGTTAAATTAATGCCAATATTATTTGAAACCACTGTGTACAGCTTCAGTAGACCTTGCCCGAAATGAAAAAAAGAAATGACGTAACAGAGTTTTTGGAGAATGAAAGATAGAACCTTAAAAAGCAGAACTTTAATCCGAAACTTTAAGTTGGGAATACTAAATAAAATTGATTGGCAAAAAAGGGTTAAATATTTCCTAAAATCGATAAAAGAAATCATTGATGTAAATGGAATCATTAAGTTGTATTGACCATGCAAGAATTAGAGCAAGAAAGTAAGTGGCAAAGTCTAATTTCAAATATAAAGAAAATAAGTCTGAAAACATGTTTAAAAGGGGTTAAAATCATGCCAATATTAATGAAAATCACTGTAGAAATGTTCAGTAGGTAGTAGACATTGTCCCAAATAAGAAACAGTGACATTCCACTAAACTGTTTCAAGAATTAAAGGTGTAATTTTAAAACACCCCACTCCCCTCCCCCACCCCCCCCCCCCCCACCCCCAAAAAAAAAACTTTAACCTAGAAGTTGCAAGTTAAATTGCCATACAAAAAAGGGTTAAATATTTCCCAAAATATCATGAAACATAAAAAAAAAAACATAATGAGAATGATACAATCAATAGTAATATTAATTTAAAAGAAAAAAAAACCCAAAAAACTTTAAGGTTGACTAACAAACTTTAACCACAGACTTTAACCAAAACTCCAAATGTTAACAGACAGACAGACGAAAGTCATCACTAAACAGGAAAAAAACCCCCAAAAACACCTGAACCTTCAGTAAAAAACTTTAACCACAAACTTTAACCAAAACTCTAAATGTTAACAGATGCACAGACGGAAGTCATGACTATAGCCCTCACTGTAAACAGTCAGGCTAAAAATGATAACCTGAAAAGCATGTATGGTATATCAAGGGGGCTAACTATAAGTACAGAAATTATAGGGAGTTCAAAGGGCATGTTTGGTATAACAGGGCAGCTAACAGTAACTATACTTGTCAACTCAGTCTGTGAATTAAATAACGGCCATTTAAGATGTTTAATCAAATACTTTTCTACCCCATTTTGGTGGAATTTTATTATTTTGGGCTTGTAACCCCAAAGATCTTGGCTGCATTGCACAGAATAATGTCTTGGAGCTGAAATTCTGTGTAGAAAGAATGTCAAGAAGTGGGGGAATTTGCAGCTTACAAAAGGGAAAAAACTTGCCTATTTTGCATTGGGAAGGGGAGCAGAAATATGGACTCCTGTATGATCCCTGTTTAGCCAATTGTTTATACCTAAGCTGCTCACTTGAAAGAATTCCCCCCCCCCCCCTGGAGGTTGGACAGATGGATGAACGGACAACCCAGATTTAAGATACCTCCCAATTGGGGGGGGGGGGGGGGGATAAAAAGTAGTTATTTTTAAAAAAATTTCAACAAAACTATATCATGTGAACCCTCATTGGAATGAGCTCATTGTGTCACAGAAATAAATATTTTCGCAGTATTAGGCCACCACTATAACGTTCAGGTGAAAAAAAATATGATCGCATCACTTTAATTTTGTGGCATTCAAATATCTTTGTCAAGTATAGCCCTTCAAACAACTTTTTCTGACCCAAAAACAGGGGGTCATGCAACAAATAAGAGAGAAAAAAAGACACAAATGGAAGTACCAGTCACATGCACATATTTTTCAGGGAATTCCCTACAGAAAAACACAACAAGAGCACTGCCTAGCAGGGCAACATACGCCCGTCAAAATTGGAACATGCACAAGTTTCTCTGGGATAAAGTTTGAAATTTTTGTTGACTCGACTATGTCTGTCCCCCTCCAATCATTGCCCATTCCCCTGCCCTGTCTGGGGTAAAGGGTAATTCACCTGTTTTCACATTTTCATATTAAGCGATCTGAGGTCTTCACAATATAAAAAAAATGGTAGCATCCATTTTATTCATAAGATAACTTCTAAAGGGCTGGAAGGCTGCTTTAGAAGATTCTCCTCCCCGTTTACAATGGTAGCATCCATTCACTGACAGGATAACTTCATTGATAATGAATGACGATAGGTGGCGCCAAGGAAAAGGACATTTTGAGGATCATAACAGCTATAAACGGCAAGGATTCTAATCATTTAAAAATAAAATGGTGTTATCTGCTCCTGTCACATGCACAACGACAATTGATGATCAACATGGGTGCAATGTTTGAACAAAAAAGCAAGTAAAATGATGGAGTAGGCGACACAATAGTGTAATGTTTCAAGTACTAAGAGGGGGCATAACTCTGGAAATACAAAAGAGAGTTACCTGCTCGTCACATGCACAACGGCAATTGGTGATCAACATGTGTGCAAAGTCTGAACAATATAGCATGTAAAATATTGAAGGAGTAGGCGACACAATGCATTTAAGTACTAAAAGGGAGCATAACTCTGGAAATACAAAACAGAGTCACCTGCTTGTCACATGCACAATGGCAATTGGTGATCAACATGTGTGCAAAGTTTGAACAATATTGCATGTAAAATGTTGAAGGAGTAGGCAACACAATACTGTAATGTTTTAAGTACTAAAAGGGGGCATAACTCTGGAAATACAAAACAGAGTTACCTGCTCTTGTCACATGCACAACATCAATTGGTGATCAACATGTGTGCAAAGTTTGAACAACATAGCATGTAAAATGTTGAAGGAGAAGGCGACACAATACTGTAATGTTTCAAGTACTAAAATGGGCATAACTTTGGAAATACAAAATGGAGTTACCTGCTCTTGTCACATGTACAATGGCAATTGTTAATCACCATGTGTGCAAAGTTTGAACAATATAGCATGTAAAATGTTGAAGGAGTAGGCGACACAATACTGTAATGTTTTAAGTACTAAAAGGGAGCATAACTCTAGAAATACAAAACAGAGTTACCTGCTCTTGTCACATGCACAATGGCAATTGGTGATCAACATGTGTGCAAAGTTCGAACAATATAGTATGTAAAATGTTGAAGGAGTAGGCGACACAATACTGTAATGTTTTAAGTACTAAAAGGGAGCATAACTCTAGAAATACAAAACAGAGTTACCTGCTCTTGTCACATGCACAACGGCAATTACTGATCAACATGTGTGCAAAGTTTGAACAATGTAGCATGTAAACCTTTGGAGGAGAAGGCGACTCAAAAATTGTTTACAGACAGACAGACAGACAGACAGACAGACAACGCCATAACATAATACATCCGTCAAAAATGATAAATTTATACCAATTTGTAAATTTTTATACTTACCAATGGCCCAGACATAGCTGGTGCTAACTCCAAAATGTTAAAAAATTTATAGTAATTTATATATTTTTTATACTTACCAATGACCCAGACTCAGCTGGTGCTAACTCTTATATTCTAGGGCGAAACACAAATTTTGCCCCCCAATCCCCAAAATTTGCATCAAAATCCAAAAATTAGATGTCCTATGTGGTCCTACATACTTTTATCCACTGTGGATGCGCAGTGTCAAGGAATCCGAAATTGGAGCCAAATCCTCATTCTTACAACCAGTGCCTGGTAAGTGTTATGTAAACAGTGGGTAGGTATGAGTTCCCAACTCATGGGAGGGCCATCCCCGTCTGGGTCATTGGTAAGTATAAAAAATATATAAATTACTATAAATTTTTTAACATTTTAATACTGTACCAATGATCCAGACTTAGCTGAATAGAAAAAAAGGCTGGAGGGCCTAGGACATAAAGGAAAATCCAATAGACTCAATTACATGTAACAGACTTATCCCCTCCAGGAGAAGAGGAGAACAGGCTTTACATGTATCTTTCGTGTTTATACCAAAAAAGAAAGACACAATACCATTCCGTAATTGAGCACAATAACATCAATGATCTCTATTAACATCCAGTATAACCCATTATACTTATCTTTTTAAAGGAAAGCCAATAAATAAAGATAGTCCAGAGAATGAGACTCTTTATACTCATTAAAAGTGTCCGAAGATTGTATATTAGCGCTCGTATGGCACGTGACATATACAAATGCTTCACACCGAGCTACACTTTAAAAATATTACATAAATGAGATAGACATTAGCTTTACACTTTAAAACCATCCCAGTGTGCCACGATATCTTCCCCCCCCCCCCCCCCCCCCCCGGATATCTTCCCCCGGGTGGAAGATAACCTAGGTTATTTTCCCCCCACCCTGATCTTCCCCCCCCCCCCCCCCCCCCCCCACACCTCAAAAATAAAATATGAAAAGAACTGAACAAAAAGATAAAGATAAGAACATTTATTTATGGAATTTTCATTTATTTATTTATTTATTTATTTATTGATGTTTAAGGTCACATATTTATGCACAATGGCTAACCATGACCGGGAATTTTCATTGAAATTAACACAAAAAAGTGTTTCAACTCTTTAATATATACATGACCAGTGAATAGGAAATAGGCAATCTCAGAAGCAACTATTTCACAAATATCAACAGGTTTTTTTTACACCATGTGGCCAACCAATAACAAAGTCCAAACAATTGCTGCAAAGGTTCTATGAATGTCTGTTGGGAGTTTGACATGGGTGGGGGGAAGATTCCAGGCCTGGTTATCTTCCCCCCACCCACGTCAAAAAATATAGAACAAATTAAAAACAGTTTCAACTTGGCTTATACCATTGAATAATGACCACCAAATTGAAAATAGGCAATCTTAGAACCTTTCCAGCAATTTTGGGGACTTTCCGAACACGTGGATTGGGTGGGGGAGATGTCCAACCTGCATATCTTCAACTTCACCCGTCCAAAATACATAGCTACTATTTCAAAAATATCAATAGGTTTTTTACACCGTGGGGCCAGCCATAACAAAGTCCAAACAATGGCTGCAAAAGGTTCTATGAATGTCTATTGGGAGGTTGACATGGGTTGGGGGGGGGGGGAAGATATCCAGGCCTGGTTATCTTCCCCCCCCCCCCCCAGCTCATGTAAAAAAATATAGAACAAATTAAGAACGGTTTCCACTTGGCTTATACCATTGAAAAATTACCACCGAATTGAAATAGGCAATCTTAGAACCTTTCCAGCAATTTTGGGGACTTTTCCGAACATGTGGATAGGGTAGGGGTGAGTGAGATGTCCAACCTGCATATCTTCCATCACCCCAACCCCATCCACGTGCTCGGAAAAGTCCCCAAAACTGCTGGAAAAGGTTCTAAGATTGCCTATTTTCAATTCACTGGTTCATTATTCAATGGTATAAGCCAAGTTGAAACTGTTTTAATTTGTTCTATACTTTTTGACATGGGTGGGGGGGGGGGGATAACCACGCCCCCCCCCCCCCCCCCCCCCCCCCCCACACACACACACCCAGTCAAACTCCCAACAGACATTCATAGAACCTTTGGCAGCCATTGTTTGGACTTTGTTATGGTTGGCCCCACAGTGTAAAAAAGCCTATTGATATTTGTGAAATAGTTGCTACTGAGATTGCCTATTTTCTATTCACTGGTCATGTATATATTAAAGAGTTGAACCACTTTTTTGTGTTAATTTCCATTAAAATTCCATAAATAAATGTTCTTATCCTTATCTTTTGTTCAGTTCTTTTCATATTTTATTTTTTGAGGTGGGGGGGGGGAAGAGATATCCAGGGTGGGGGGAGGGGGGAAGATATCATGCTACAACCGGTACCCGACTTGGAATTACTGACTCCAGAGGAGGTATTCCCTTGCTTTTCACTATAAAGCAGGTGATATAAGGGAACACCATCCCCCCCCCCCCCCTTCCCCTTGCTCTGGGTCAAATACCCCAGAACAAAGAGGGCAGCAGAACAGAGTCACTACCGGAACAGAAAGCCTGCATAATTATAGTTGCAACTGTTTAGTGGACGACATTCTGAGCAACAGATAACGGGCCTAAACAACGCAGGTCGCCAGAAATGGACTCAATATTTCTAAGATAAAAATTTGTGAACGTGGAAGGCTGAGACCAATATGCAGCCTTCATCAAATCGGTAATAGCAACACTATTAGCATAAGCCCAAGATGTAGACAGCGCTCTTACTTCATGCGCCAAAATCTTAAGCACAGACTGCTGAGTTGAAGATAATTTTTCATAAGCAGTACGGATAGTTAATTGAATCCACCTTGCAATAGAATGGACTGTAATTTCCTTTCTATTAGACAGCAGAGACAGAAGGAAATGCTTACATCCCTTTCTGATAAACACAGATCTACGTATATAAATACACATAGCTCTGACTGGACAAAGCAAAGGCCTATGACCGTCTGGAGACGGAAGAGCCTTAATAACAATAGGTTCAGGATACTTAGTAGGAGCCTGATTGTTAGCTAAAAATCCAACATTAGTAGTCAATGTAATAGTATTACCAAAACTACGATAGTGAGAATCATCAACTGATAGTGCATGAAGCTCACTAACTCTTCTGGCAGAAGAGAAGGCTAAGAGAAAAGCTGTCTTATAAGATAAGAATTTGAAGTCCACTGTATCAAGAGGCTCAAATAGTGCTTCTTTTAGCTTCAGAAGAACCCAAGCTAAATTCCACTTAGGAATTAACCTAAGGGTTCTAGGTCTATTTATCGAAAAGTTTTTCACTAACTTAGATAAAGAGACATTAGATCCAATCTGTAAGCTATCATGATGAGCATAGGTATCCGATAGCACAGACCTATAATCCTTAATAGTTATTGGCTGCAGTTTGATCTCGTCAAACAAGTAGACCAGAAAATTAGCAATGTCTGGAATGGAGGGATCATAAATATCAAAAGAATGATCCCTACACCACCGATAGAAAACCTTCCACTTAGCAGCATAATTTAGCGAAGAAGAGGTCCTCCTACAGTAAGAAATTGAGTCCACTGCTCGTCCTGTAAAATGCTTGCCGTGCAAGAAGGACTGCACAACGGAAATACGTGAAGGTTGAGACCTTGCGGGTTGTGATCAGTGTGCGCAATTTCCCCGGCGAAAGAAGGTCCTCCTGTGGAGGAAGCTTCCGTGGAATGTCCCACAACAGACACCTGAGTAGATTTATCCATGGTCTCTGGGGTGACAGAGATGCTACCAACAGAATCTTGCAGTGAGATTGCTTGATTTTTAGCAATATCGGTTGAATCAATGGAGCTGGAGGATACGCGTATCCTATCATTCTGTCCCAAAAGAGCGAGAGGGCGTCTACTGCAAATGCTCTAGGATCTGGGAATGGCGACACATACATCTGCAACTAATTGTTGAGATGTGTCGCAAATAAGTCTATATCATAGGACGATCCCATTAGTAGCAAATCTGATTGAATACTCATTTGTTGAGATTCCATTCTGACGGCAAAATGCGACCTTTCCAAGAAAGGGAGTCTGCTAGAATGTTCAGACGACCCGGTATATGACGCACCGATAGGAGAACTTGATGTTCTTGGACAAACAGAAGGATCCTTTCCGCTAAATTGAACAATGGAATGGAATGAGTGCCTCCCTGGTTCCGAATATACGCTACTACTGTCGAATTGTCAGACAGAATTTGAACATGCGAATTCTGAAGAATGTTCATTCACTGACGTAGCACAAGCCAAATTGACATCATCTCTTTGATGTTTATGTGCTTGTTTAGGAACTGCGGATCCCAAAAACCCTGGCACCTCGAATCTGTTGGGCTCAGAGTTGCGCCCCAACCTGTTTGACTCGCATTCGTCATTATCGCAAAACTCGGATCCAGCAGTTGCAGTGGTACTCCTTGAGTTAACCACTGAATATCTGCCCAAGTCTGAATCTCTTGTTTCACTTGATTCGACAAGACGATGTTCGTTTCGAGCGATTAAGTTTTCACACTCCAGTTCTGAGTAAAAAAATATCTGGAGTGGACGAGTGCCTAGCCGCCCCATCAGAATAAGATCTGCAGCGGCTCCGCACAAACCTGGCAGTCTCATGAATTTTCTTGCTGTTACTACATCTGAGTGAAGACAAAAGCGAGCGTAACACCTGACTAATTTCGCTCTGGTTAAAGGCAGACGAACGAGATTGTTGTGCGTCTCGAAGCTCATTCCCAGGTGGGTGAATGACTTGGACGGCACTAGATCTGACTTCTTTTTGTTTACTATGAAACCGAGATGTCGGAGCAGTTGAGGCAGACTCTGAACATCGTTCTGAAGCGTTAACCTTGTTGCCGTACCTCTGAAGAATGTCGTCCAAGTAGGCCGACATTACTACAGACGAATGAGCTCAGAAATGAGTCATTACCAAGTTCATTATTCGAGTGAATGCCCAGGGCGCTAGATTCAGACCGAAGCACATTGCTCAGAACTGATAAACGACTCCTAGGACAGCAAAGCGAAGATACTTTCTGAACGCCGGATGTACCATGACGTGAAAGCACGCATCTTTGAGATCTATGCTCGCAGCATAATCGTTCACCCGAATACTCGCTTTGCTCGCTCTGAACGATCGGATGGTCTCCATATAAAATTTCGGAGCCACGATCAGCTTGTTTATCCAGCTCAGATCTATGACTGGACGAAATGAGCCGTCTGGTTTTGGAACCAGAAACAGGTGACTGTAGAAACCTGGAGATTCCTGGTTTTCTACGACCTCTATAGCCTTCTTGTCCAAAAGAAATTGAACTTCTGACAGAAGCGATTCTCTCTTCTGAACATTTGATGGAAGCTGAGTCCAACGTGGACTTGGATGTTAATGGAGGTTTTTCCTTGAAGGACAGGTTTAGACCTTCGGAAATCACCCCTTGCACAAATGGGTCGTCCGTAATTGACAACCAATTGGTTAAGAATCTTGACAGCCTTCCGCCGACTGGAACACAATAGAGGTTTAGGCCATCACCTCCTGGCCTTGCGAGGCTTGCAAGAGGAGAAACCACATCCTCCACGACCCGCACCTCGTCCCGTCGACCTAGGAGCGTCTGACCGGTTATCTCGGCCAGCATAACGGCCCCTACCTGAGTCGCTACTCTGACGGTCTCTGGAGTAAGACGTAGAGGCATTCTTAGATCCTCTATAGGAACTTCCCTTGGACGTATTCGCCCCCGAAGTGCCTGCCTTACTCCTCTCTGCTGAGTCCAAGGTTTTTGAAGCGGATTTAAAAAGCGGAGAATCCGAAACTTTCTTAGTAATCTGATCATAGATAATAGAAAGCTTTCCGTCAAAGAGAACGGAGCGACTCGAAGAGAGTTTTTCACCTTACTATCCACTCTAGTGGATGCAGCCAGGGCAGCATCACGTCTGACCAACTCCAGATTTGCCACTGAAAGGGCGGAGTTATACGTAGAAAATGCTATAGCCCTTGAATGAACTCTTAAGGAAGTTTGAACATCCTGGAATTCTTTCTCTTCGAGACGTAATGATAACGCTCTGGTAAGGTGATCTGCGTAAGATAATGCGAATAAATTAATTCTATTACACGAGATTGTCGTCTCCGGTATACTGGAGTTAATAGACATGGACGCCAGCAATGACAACTCCAAGTTTTCTGCCTGGTCGTCCAAACGCAGAGGAACTCTCGGCACGCCTTGTCCTGCCATTTCAAATCTATTTCTAATATTGATGAATGGCAGCTGTATAGCACTAGGCGATAAGAAACCGGATTTGCCAGTCTTAGAGGCTAGCTTGAATATAGCGTCATTCAAAAGTTCAAATGTCCGTGTGACATTTCTGGACTGGGTCGGAAACTCAGGGACAATGTCCCTATTCTGGCCGAAAAAGTCTGTGTCCAGTGACGCTATCAGTCTCTTATCCGGTAATGCAGCATTTTGGTGCAGAGAAACAACTTCTGGAAGGTGTTGCCGGATGAAATCTACGGCCACCTTATGTTGTTCGGAAAGGGAAAATTCCAGCTCCGCTGATTCCCTTTCACCATCCGACTGGACCACATGAGACTCTCGGTCGTCCCTTTCTGACTCTGCAGGGGAGCGAACTGACCCAGCTTCCTCAGACAGTTCCTGTTCCAAAAAAGTTTCTGATGGCTGCTGGGATTCTGCAATGAGTTGAGCTATCTGTGATAGCAAGTCCATCACGGAGGCCTGTGGAGCCGAGGTCTTATGTGAGCTCCTGGGACGTTAATTCCTGCATACTTCTTTTATGCAAACGTCCCGACTGGTAAGGCCTCGTGTCCTTGGCTACCGGATGGCGTGACCTGATCGACGTGGAATCCCTGGTCAGTGAAGCAGGCTGGATATCAGGGGTCACATAGCCAAGTTGCGGTCGTGTGTGCTGCCGTGACGATGAGGAAGCCAATTAATAGACTAGTCGTGCCGGACTGTCTATACGATGGAGCGTCCCGAGGAGTGGACGTATGCTCCAACTGACGAAAGCTACATACAACAACATCTGGTCCCAGATGTTGTAAGAGAGAGGAACCTCTCTCGCTCGTGGTCTGGGCAGACCTGGACAAGCTAGGTACCGGACTGATTGGCTTCCTCCGTTCCATCCTTGGATCCGTCGTCTCCGGGTGTGCACAATCCATGTTTATAGTGCTTGTAACACCCGATCTCCTTTGCTGGACCGCAACGGACGAACCTGGCGTCACAATCATTTCGTGAATGATTGCTTCACCGGGCGAGCTAGCGGGCGACAATGCCGTCGATCCTACGTGGGACCTCTTAGGCATTTGCCGAATTTCATTGAGCACTTTTGCCGCTCGCTCTTCATTTGTCTGCAACGACGGAGGCACACTTCGTGAAGACATCACGGAAACATCACCCTGTTCTTGTTCCTCTGAAAAAGAGACTGAAAAACTAGAGTGACCCTGCGGCGAGAGGACTGGCATGGACCTCTCACCACTAACAATGTACCGCGTGACACACATCTCCAACGTTTGTCATTCCAATTGGCACACACAGAGCAAGAATTAGTGCGAGTACACTGACTACAAGAAATACACTGAGCATGAGAATCAGAGGAAGACTTCCTCGAATTACAATTTGAACAATCTTCTTTCATTTTGAAAAAAGTTTAACAGTCATCGTACTCGCACTATCCCTTGAAAACAAGATACATGATAATTGTATAATCCATTACAAACATTTCGAAAAATAATTCAAAAGAAAAAATTTTTTTGAAAAAATTTTCACGATGAGCCCAAGTTCCCACTGGGAATGATGAGCCCAAACGGATCCCAAAAAAGCCTAAGTGTGGACAAAAAATTTTAAAACATGTCTAAAAATTAATGTTACACTTACGGACAATATAATGTATCTGGCTATGAGCAGAACTAAATAGATGACAAGGAATCACTGTCAGAAGTAACCGTTGTCAATGTAAACAAAAGTGAATAAAACTGGAAACAAGACTCCAGGCACTGAAAATATGGCCCGAAATCAGTAACCAACTTTAACACTATCCGATGTAAAACAGAGGCTTCCTAAGAAGAAACTGCAGTACATCGGATGGTAGATGCATGACTGAAACACCTAACCACCCTAGGGTGAGGACGTAACCATGGGGAAAAACAGAATAAACATTCTGTTACCAAGCCAAAACTCCCAAGAAATTTCAGTAAAAATAATTACAAAAATTATGCCAAAAGAATAGGAGGATAGCAAAGGGGGTATTAAGGAAAGGGAGAGATGAAACACTGAACAAACAATGGAAATTTCATAGCAAGAATGAAAATATCAGGCCCATGCCCCAAAATTAGGGAACATAAAATAATTTTGCATAAAAATTATAAGTTACAGCCCTGAACACATCCTTCAATTGTTCCTTCCTCTCATCCTTTTATTTCATCCTTAGATCCACCATTTCTCTCATGATTATGTGTCTGGCATCATTTAAACTGAGATTTTAAGCACAGATATTAGTGTGATGTTACTGATTGAAGGGCCAAACAAAGAATGAGGATTTGGCTCCAGTTTTGGACTTCTTTGACACTGCGCATGCACAGTAGATAAAAGTATGGAGGACCACATAGGACATCTAATTTTGGGATTTTGATGCAACATTTTGGGGATTGGGGGGGCAAAATTTGTGTTTGGCCCTAGAATATAAGAGTTAGCACCAGCTAAGTCTGGGTCATTGGTACAGTATAAAAATATCTAGGGCCAAACACAAATTTTGCCCCCCAATCCCCAAAATTTGCATGCAAAACCGAAAATTAGAAGTCCTAATTGGTCCTCCATACATTTACCCTCTGCGCATGCGCAGACATCAGGAAGTGACCGGAATTGGCACCAACACCATTCTTGAGTATTACATAATAATTCAGCGGGGAGGTATGAGTGCCCACTCATGGGAGGGCCCTTCCCGTCTGGGCCATTGGTAAGTATAAAAATATACAAATTGGTATAAATTTATCATATTTTTACACAGTATACCAATGGCCCAGACATAGCTGAATCGTAAATAGTTGGAGGGCCTAAGACTTCTGAAATAATTCCAATCCTGCAATTCATAATGAAGGAACTTAGTAACAGTTAGGAATTACATATATGTCTCTCTATACAGTAATAGAGGAGACATATTCAAAACAAGGAGCCCAATTAAGTAATTCCTTATTGTAAGTATGAAGACAAGTTCCTAATTTTCCAAGGCTAGTCCAGACTAAGCCCCAAAAATTAGGATGGCGTATCTGAGAAAAAGAGAAAATCTCCCACAAACATACGCCTTACAATAACATTTCAGCTGTATGCAGGATATAAATACGGAGATAAAAACAGCATCCTTCAAAGATACATACATTTTAAGCCAGATTATGGGTAAACCCCCCCCCCCCCTCTTTTTTTGAAGAAATCTTCAAAAGAAACAACAGAAGTTACAGCTATAGTGACGATCCTTGAAATTAATATTGCACAGTAAATAGCATACACCACACACAATGTACACAGATACGTCGAAAACCGGTGATATATAAAAATATAACATACACATATCTAATCAAGCCACACTGAATGATTCCTGAAGAGAAACACACTTCCTATGTAATCCATAGGCGGCCACTGTACAATAAATTCCATTATAACACTCTCCAATGTATATAATCCGATATCTATGATTGTAAAAGCATGTGTAATATGAGTACCAAACAAAATAGAAACTTGGATCTAGAGATGTACATAGGTATAATTAACAGGCTCCTACACGGACCGCCTCCAAAATATATGATTATTTCAAGGTCCACCAAATACAACAAGAGGCCCCAGGGGGCCTGAGGGTGCTCACCTGACATGGTAGTCTAAATATCAAACAAGGGACTTGACTTGAATAAGCTGCATACGCCCCTCCGAAGAAAAGCATATACCAACTAGATGAAGCAAATGTGCCCACACAATACACAGGATTTTCCTTCTATTTTCAGTTCCTGCACTTTTACGTCCCAAAATTGAGATAAACGCATAAAAAACAGATTTTTTTCCCAAACAAAATATTTTCAGCCTAAATTTTTTTTTCTTCTTAAAACGCATGATAAACCAAAAAACTAATTTCCGGATTTTGGTCCAAAATTTTCGAAGTCCCTTCCGGACCCCAAATTTTCAGTATAAAAGAAAAAAAAATTTTTTTGTCTTAAAATTGACCGTAACGCATAAAAACTAAAAAAAAAAATTCTGGATTTTGGTCCAAAATTTCTAAGTCCAGAACGGGGCCTCAAATTTTCAGCCTAAATATGAACCCAGGGACAAACTTGAATCTCACCTCCTAAGGATGCTGCATACCAAATATCAAAAGATTCTTATTGGTAGATCTGAAGAAGAAGATTTTTAAAGAATATTCTTCATACTGCACTAATTTAAACATTTGGGCTCCCATAGAGAGCCCAAATATGGACCCAGGGAATTGATTTCAATAAACATGTTAAACAATCTTCCAAAGATGTTATATGAGAAATTTGAAAGCATTTGGAGCAGTGGTTTGGGAGAAAAGTAGTCTTACATGTTTTTCCCATTACCCACAGTGTTAAAAAATGCTGACTCAGCACTTTTTCAAATTCCCCAAAAAGTACCCCATGATAAAACTGATAGCAATTTTTTTTTTACCATTCCATTCTGTTGGTCCTAAGGAAGCTTCATACCAAATAAGAATTTTCAGTGCCGTGTAGTTTTGGTGATATGGACGTTTTAATTTTTTTCTATTTTTAGCTCCTGCGGTTCCCATGGGGCGACAGGAAAAAAATTTGGGCATAAATTAAGTATTGATGACCCAATAAGCCCTCATATCAGATTTGGTTCAAATCTGCCTCTCGGCTTGGAAAATAGAAATTTTGGGAGGGCCAAAAATTCTTGCCCCTCCCATAACGAAGGCAAATAATGCCCAACAAGCTTCTCTTGAACAAACTTGATTCTAAACCTCAAAAGGTCTCTGTATACCACATATCAAGTCTCTGCTACTGGTGGTTCATTAGAAGAAGATTTTCAAAAAATTTGGCCATTTCTCGACGGAAATTGAAGAAAATCGATAGCTCCCATCTAGGGGTCTTCCCAAACAAACATACCAGGATTCAAAGCAATCCGATCATAAATGTGCCCTGTAGGATGTGCCAAAGGGAAATATTGAGGTCTGACTAAACTGAGTTCTAAGAACGTTGGCCGTTTTCAACATGTTTTGACAGTAGGGCTGCAACGGTTCACCTCGGTCTCGGTGCACTGCGGTATTTTTCCTCGGTAGAATACTCGGTTCATTCAGCCTAATTTTCGGTACGCTCACGGTACAGCGGTCGCAGCAGGAGAATTCCAACACCCCCAAAATAGGGCATATGAAGTTGGATGTGAATTTCAAGGAAACTCTCCGCATGGATCAAACTGTTCTCCCTTTCCGTCTCTCTGAAAAATAGAAGGGGCTTGTCCATATCCATCCGCCCCCCCCCCCTCCCCCCCCGCACACACACACACTCAGTAACTCACCCGATTGTACGGACCTGGAATCATCAAAATTTATTGGGAAATTGGGGCATATAATCTTGGTGGATAATATTTGTAATAGTTGGTGTGGTCAGTATTTAAATAGAAAAAACTTTATACATATGATTTCAAACATTTATTTTAAAAATTTAACTTATTCAAATCACTTAACAATAAAAGAAAGTGTGGAATTTCAAGCCCATAAAACAAACGGATGTGGTGGAGTCTTCCACGAAGTTGGTGCAGTTCAGAAAAGCGATAAATATATTCAATATTCATAACCATGTTGATCATGTGATTTGGGGGATACGTTTCTATTGGTTCATGACAAACAACACTTTTTTTCATATTGACGTCGTACATTTAGCTCGTGGTCAACCATGTGTTTTTTCTGTTCTGTTTTGCCAAGTCAAGAGTGCATATTTCTACATCAGCTTAAAGGGCTGCCTGGCTGCAACATTTCAGCTTTAATCTACCAAATATGCGGTGCATAGAAGCATGCTGTTAGTTTTAATGGACGGCTGTTGGGGATTGGGTCTGTATGAAAATTTGTAAGTGTCGACACAAGCAAACAGTTTGCAAACATAAACAGAACAGCATGTCGTGCATCTATAAATAACCGACTCGACGTCATTTGAGCTTAGGGTAATTCCGAATGTGTGTCAGGAGAAGTAAGATGATTATTTATTGGCAGATTATTCAACAATTCGCCAATCAAGTTTTGCTTTGTTTATTTGCGTATTTCTGTTTTGCCTTGGTGCACACATGTCAGATCTGAAGTACATCCAATTATAACAACATGAGTGACAGAAATAAATGTACTGCCAATAACAACGAAGGTATCGTCAGCCCATCTGCAAAATTTAAATCCCCTGTCTGGAAACACTTTGGCTTTCCCTCATACAAAGATGAGATTGATAGTGAATCATGGTAAATTCCTCAGCTTGGCTCAGAATGAATAAAACCACACATCCACGGGGGAAGGGGGTTATAAATTATTCATTTTTTTTTGTTGCAGTGCATTTTTGCACCGCACAGCTGCCACAGCAGTCCAGCAGCATGCTAGGCGTATAGCAAACATGATTCACCATCAGTTTTTGGGTGAATAATGTTAGAAAAAGTGTACCGCAATACCTATTGTACCGCCACCGAAAAAACGCAATACGTACAGAATCGTGAGGTAAGTGTACCATTGCAGCCCTAATAAGGAGCAGAGTATTGATGCTTTCTTTGTAGCTTGGTCATAAACCAATGAAAGCTTATCGTCAAAAACTTAGTGTCCAGAAACCGGAGTGACTAGAAGAGAGTTTTTCACCTTGTCATCTATTAAGGATGACAATGCAAGGGCTCTGTCACGTCTATTTAATTCCGAATTAGCAACTTGTTAAGACAGAGTTATACGTGATAAATATGTAGCCCTGGAAATAGCTCTAAATGAGGTACAAACTTCCTCCAATTCCTTTTCGTAGAGACGTAGCGCCACAGTTCTTAAAGGTGATCTGCATAATACAGTGAGTCTAAATTTGCTCTGAATTAATAAATGTCATCTCAATTGTGACCAAGCAAATAATGAATGACGAAGGTAAGGCCATAGCTAGGTCCTTAGCCTACTCATTCAAACGCAGAGGAACTCTCAATACATCTTCACTGTTTTCTGTTTTCCGACCAGCGGAACTAAAGAAGAAGATGAAACTTACTTCTTTCCACTGGAAAGTTGAATGTGGAGTCCTCTAAAAGGCCAAAAGCCTGCGACACCTGTCTATACTTAACCGGAAAAGACATTTCCTTCTCTTTTTCTGGATAATTTAGCGTGCAACAACGCTAGCAGTTTCTTGTAAACAGATGCAGCATTCTGATTCGTTGGAACACATTCAGGGTAGTGTTGATGGAATAAATCCTCTCAACCCTGTATTGTTCTGAATGTGGAGGGTAAAGCCCCTCCATATCCCTTCATCATTCATCTGAATCAGTTGACAGTTAAAAAAATTATAGTAATTTATATATTTTTTATACTTACCAATGACCCAGACTTAGCTGGTGGTAACTCTTAAATTCTAGGGCAAAAACACAAATTACGTCCCCCCAATCCCCCAAATTTGCATCAAAATCCAAAAAATAGATGTCCTATGTGGACCTCCATTCTTTTGTCCACTGCGCATGTGCAGTGTCCAGGAAGTACCGAAATTGGAGCCAAATCCTCATTCTTGCAACCAGCGCCTGGAAAGCGTTCTGTAATCAGCGGGGAGGTATGAGTTCCCAACTCATGGGAGGGCCATCCCTGTCTGGGTCATTGGTAAGTATAAAAAATATATAAATTACTATAAATTTTTTAACATTTTTATACTGTACCAATGACCCAGACTTAGCTGAATAGAAAAAAGGTTGGAGGGACTAGGACATAAAGGATAATCCAATAGACTCAATTACATGTAAACAGAATTATCCCCTCAGGGAGAAGAGGAGAACAGGCTTTACATGTATCTTTCTTGTTTATACCAAAAAAGAAAGACGCAATACCATTCCGTAATTGAGCACAATAACATCAATGATCCCTATTAACATCCAGTATAACCCATTATACTTAGTTTATTAAAGAAAAGCCGATAAATAAAGATAGTCCAGGGAATGAGACTCTTTATACTCATTTAAAAGTGTCCGAGGATTGTATATTAATGCTCGTATGACACGTGACATATACAAATGCTTCATACCGTGCTACACTTTAAAAATAGTACATAAATGAGATAGACATTAGCTTTACACTTTAAAACCATCCCGGCACCGACTTGGAATTACTGACTCCAGAGGAGGTATTCCCTTGCTTTTCACTATAAAGCGGGTGATATAAGGGAACACCATCCCCCCCCCCCCCCCACCCCCCCTTCCCCTTGATCTGGGTCAAATACCTCAGAACGAAGAGGGCAGCAGAACAGAGACACTGCCGGAACAGAAAGCCTGCATAAGTATAGTTGCAACTGTTTAGTGGACGACATTCTGAGCAACAGATAACGGACCTAAACAACGCAGGTCGCCAGAAATGGACTCAATATTTCTAAGATAAAAATTTGTGAACGTGGAAGGCTGAGACCAATATGCAGCCTTCATCAATCGATAATAGCAACACTATTAGCATAAGCCCAAGATGTAGACAGCGCTATTACTTCATGAACCTAAATCTTAAGCACAGACTGCTGAGATGAAGATAATTTATCATAAGCAGTACGGATAGTTAATAGAATCCACCTTGCAATGGAATGGACCATAATGTCCTTTCTATTAGGCAGCAAAGACAGAAAGAAATGCTTACGTTCCTTTCTGATAAACTCAGATCTACATATATAAATACACATAGCTCTGACTGGACAAAGCAAAGGCCTATGACTGTGTGAAGAGCCTTAATAACAATAGATTCAGGGTACTCATTAGGAGCCTGATTGTTAGCCAAAAATCCAACATCAGTAGTCAATGTAATAGTATTACCAAAACTACGATAGTGAGAATCATCAACAGATAGTGCATGAAGCTCACTAACTCTTCTAGCAGAAGAGAAGGCTAAGAGAAAAGCTGTCTTATAAGATAAGTATTTGAAATCCACTGTATCAAGAGGTTCAAATGGCGCTTCTTTTAGCTTCAGAAGAACCCAAGCTAAATTCCACTTAGGAATTAACCTAAGGGTTCTAGGTCTATTTATCGAAAAGTTTTACAAAAACTTAGATAAAGAGCCATTAGATCCAATCTGTAAGCTATCATAATGAGGATAGGTATCAGATAGCATAGACTTATAACCCTTAATAGTATTTGCCTGCAGTTTGATCTCGTCAAACAAGTAGACCAAAAAATTAACCATGTCTGGAATGGAGGGATCATAAAATCAACAGAATGATCCCTACACCTTGGAGAGAAAACCTTCCACTTAGCAGCATAATTTAGCGAAGAGGAGGTCCTCCTATAGTTAGAAATTGCGTCCACTGCTCGTTCTGTAAAATGCTTGCCGTGCAAGAAGGACCACACAACGGAAATACGTGAAGATTGAGACCTTGCGGGTTGTGATGCAGTGTGTGCGATTTCCCCTGCGAAAGACGGCCCTCCCATGGAGGAAGCTTCCACAGAATGTCCCACAACAAACACCTGAGTAGATTTATCCATGGTCTCTGGGGTGACAGTGATGCTGCCAATAGAATCTTGCAGTGAGATTGCTTGATTTTTAGCAATAACAGCTGAATCAACGGAGCTGGAGGATACGCGTATCCTATCATTCTATCCCAAGAGATCGCGAGGGCGTCTACTGCAAATGCTCGAGGATCTGGGCAAGACGACACATACATCTGCAACGGATTGTTGAGATGCATCGCAAATAATTCTATCATAGGACGATCCCATAGGTAGCAAATCTGATTGAATACTCGTTTGTTGAGAGTCCATTCTGACGGCAACATACGACCTTTCCGAGAAAGGGAGTCTGCTAGAACGTTCAGACGAACCAGAATATGACAGACCGACAGAAGAACTTGATGCTCTAGGACAAACGGAAGGATTCTTTCTGTTAGATAGAACAACGGAATGGAATGAGTGCCTCCCTGGTTCAGAATATACGCTACTACTGTCGAATTGTAGGACAGAATTCGAACATGCGAATTCTGAATAATGTTCATCCACTGACGTAGCGCAAGCCAATTGACATCATCTCTTGATGTTTATGTGCTTGTTTAGGAACTGCGGATCCCAAAGACCCTGGCACCTCGAATCTGATGGGCTCAAAGTTGCGCCCCAACCTGTTTGACTCGCATCCCTCAATATGGTAAAAATCAGATCCGGCAGTTGCAGTGGTACTCCCTGAGTTAACCACTGAATATCTGCCCAAGTCTGAATCTCATATTTCACATGATTCGACAAGACGATGTTCGTTTCGAGCGAATGAGTCTTCACACTCCAATTTTGAGTAAAAAATATCTGGAGTAGATGAGTGCATAGCCGCCCCATCGGAATAAGATCCGCAGCGGCTCCGCACAAACCTGTCAGTCTCATGAATTCTATCGCTGTTACTACATCTGAGTGAAGACAAAAGCGAGCGTAACAACTGACTAATTTCGCTCTGGTCAAAGGCAGACGAACAAGATTGTTGTGCGTCTCGAAGCTCATTCCTACGTGGGTGAATGACTTGGACGGCACTCGATCCGACTTCTTTTCGTTTACTATGAAACCGAGATGTCGGAGCAATTGAAGCTGACTCTGAACATCATTCTGAAGCGTTAACTTGCTGCCGTAACTCTGAAGAATGTAGTCCAAGTAGGCCGACGTTACCACAGACTAATGAGCTCGGAAATGAGTCATTACCGAGATCATTATTCGAGCGAAGGCTCAGGGCACTAGATTCAGACCAGAGCATCATTGCTCACAACTGATAAACAATTCCTAGGACAGCGAAGCAAAGATACTTTCTAAACGCCGGATGTACCATGACTTGAAAGTACACATTCTTGAGATCTATGCTCGCAGCATAATCGTTCACTCAAATGCTCGCTCTAACCGATCGGATGGTCTCTATATAAAATTTTGGAGCCACGATCAGCTTGTTTATCCAGCTCAGATCTATAACTGGATGAAACGAGCCGTCTGGTCTTGGAACCAGGAACAGGTGACTGTAGAAACCTGGAGATTCCTAGTTTTCTACGACATCTATAGCATTCTTGTCCAGAAGAGATTGAACTTCTGATAGAAGCAAATCTCTCTTCTGAACGTTTAACGGAAGCTGAGTCCAAAGTGGACTTCGAGTAAACGGAGGTTTTTCCTTGAAGGACAGTTTTAGACCTTCGGAAATAACCCCTTGCACCCATGGGTCGTCCGTAATTGACAACCAATTGGTAAAGAATCTCGACAGCCTTCCGCCCACTGGAACGCAATAGAGGTTTAGGCCCTCACCTCCTGGCCCTGCAAGGGTTGCGGGAGGAGAAACCACGACCTCCACGACCCACACCTCACCCAGTCTACCTAGGGGCGTCTGACCGGTTATCTCAGCCAGCATTACGACCCCTACCTGAGTCGCTACTCTGACGGTCTCCGGAGTAAGACGTAGAGGCTTTCTTAGATCCTCTATAGGAACTTCCCTTCGGACGTATTCTTAGTAATCTGATTATAGATTGTAGAAAGCTTACCATCGAAGAGAAGCTCTCCTGAGACCGGAGCGACTGGAAGAGAGTTTTTCACCTTACTATCCACTCTTGTGGATGCAGCCAGGGCAGCATCACGTCTGACTAACTCCATATTGCCACTGAAAGGGCGGAGTTATACGTAGAATATGCTATGGCCCTCGAAAGAACTGTCAAGGAAGTTTTGAACATCCTGGAATTCCTTCCTTCGAGACGTAATGATAACGCTCTGGTAAGGTGATCTGCGTAAGATAATGCATCTAAACTGATTTTTCTGTTAGACAAGATAGTCGTCACCAGCATACTGGAATAAATCGACATAGATGCCGGCAATGACAACTCCAAGTTGTCTGCCTGGTCGTCTAAACGCAGAGGAACTCTCGGCACGCCCTGTCCTGCCGTTTCAAATCTATTTCTATGATTGATGAAAGGCAGCTGTAGAGCATGAAATGATAAGAAACCTGATTTGCCAGTCTTAAAGGCTAGCTTGAATATAGCGTCATTAAGAAGTACAAATGTCCGTGACATTTCTGGACTGGGTCGGAAAGTCAGGCGCAATGTCCCTATTCCGGCCGAATAAATCAGTGTCCAATGACGCTTTCAGTTTCTTATCAGGTAACGCTGCATTTTGGTCTGGAGAAACAACTTTTAAAAGGTGTTGCCGGATGAAATCTATGGCCACCTTAAGTTGTTCGGAAAGAGAAAATTTCAGCTCCGCTGATTCCCTTTTACCATCCGACTGGACCACATGAGAATCTCGGTCGTCCTTTTCTGAAATGACCCAGCCTTCTCAGACAGTTTCTTTACTGAAAAAGTTTCTGATGGCTGCTGGGATGATTGCTTCACCGGGGGAGTTAGCGTGCGACAAGTGACCGTCGATCCTACGTGGGACCTCTTAGGCACTTGCCGCATTCCTTTGAGCAATTTGCCGCTAGCTGATTATTGCGACGACAGAAGCACACTTTTGAAGACATCACGGAAACATCACCCTGTTCTTGTTCCTCTGAAAAAGAGACTGAAAAAACTAGAGTGACCCTGTGGAGAGAGGACCGGCATGGACCTCTCACCACTAACAATATACCTTGACACACGTCTCCAACGTTTGTCATCTGAATTGGCACACACTGAGCAAGAATTAGTGCGAGTACACAGACTACTGCAAATACAATGAACATGAGAATCAGAGGAAGACTTCCTCGATTTACAATTGAACAATATTCTTTCATTTTGAAAAAATATTAAACAGTCATCGTACTCGCACCAACCCTTGAAAACAAAGATACATAATGATAATAATCCATTACAAACATTTCGGAAATTAATTCAAAAGAAAACATTTTTTTTTTTTTTTTTAAATTTCAAGATGAGCCCAAGTTTGGGAATAATGAGCCCAAATGGATCCCAAAAAACCCTAAGTGTGGACAAAAATTTTTAAAACATGTTTAAAAATTAATGTTACATTTACGGACAATATTAATGTATCTGGCTATGAGTAGAACTAATAGAAGACAAGGAATCACTGTCAGAAGTAACCATTGTCAACATAAACAAAAGTTAATAAAAACTGGAAACAAGACTCCAGGCACTGAAAATATGGCCCGAAATCAGTAACCAATTTTAACACTATCCGATGTAAAACAGAGGCTTCCTGAGAAGAAACTGCAGTACATCGGATGGTAGATCCATGACCGAAACGCCTAACCACCCTAGGCTGAGGACGTAACCGTGGGGAAAAACAGAATAAACATTCTGTTACCAGGCCAAAACTCCCAAGAAATTTCAGTAAAAATAATTACAAAAATTATGCCAAAAGCATGAGAGAATAGCAAGGGGGGTATAAAGGAAAGGGAGAGAGGAAACTTTGAACAAACTGTGGAAATTTCATAACAAGAATGTAAACATCAGACCCATGCCCCGAAATTAGGGAACATGAAATAATTTTGCATAAAAATTATAATTTATAGCCCTGAACACGGCCTTCCACTGTTTCTTCCTCTCATCCTCTTATTTCATCCTTAGATCCACCATTTCTTTCATGATTTTGTGTCTGGCATCATTTTAACTGAGATTATAAGCACAGATATCAGTGAGATGTTACTGATTGAAGGGCCAAACAAAGAATGAGGATTTGGCTTCAATTTCGGTACTTCCTGGATACTGTGCGTGCGCAGTGGACAAAAGTATGAAGGACCACATAGGACATCTATTTTTTGGATTTTGATGCAAATTTTGGGGATGGGGGGGGGGGGAATTTGTGTTTGGCCCTAGAATTTAAGAGTTAGCACCAGCTAAGTCTGGGTCATTGGTACAGTATAAAAATATACGGTCAACGGAATCTGAACGCGCAGATAACTGGACTGACCCAGCACCATGCGACAGCTCAGATTTTGTGAATGCCGTCGATTGCTACTGCACTTGCTGGGATGCTGCGAGGAGCTGTGCATCTGAGTCAGCAAAACCATAATGGAGGAATGAGGAGCAGCGGTCTTCTGGCCGCCGGCTGCTCCTGAGACAGTGTGCCCGAGACGGCACTTTCTCCAGACGTCCCGATATATGAGGCCTCGTCTAGGCTATTGAATAGTGCTACTTTCGAGCTGTCACAGCATTCTGATTCTCAGGAACAAACTCCGGGAAGTATCGATGCATAAGCACTATCGCCACCCTGTTGTTCCAAAAGGGAAGGGTAATTCTCCTCCAAATCCCTTTCATCCTCCAACTGAATCAGATCTGAGACTGCCGTCGTCTGCTTCTGCATTTGCTGGGATGCTGCGATGAGCTGCGCAACCTGCGACAGCAAATCCATTACAAAGACCTAAGGAGCAGCGGTCTTCTGTTGCATGGTCCCCGGCTGCTCCTGGGACAGTGTGTCTGAGATGGCTCTTTTCTGCGGACGTCCCTACAAATGAGGCCTCGTCTCCTTGGCTACTGTATGGTGTGACTTCACTGACAAAGAGTGACTTTCTTGGCGATGTATGCTGGATATCAGCAGTCACATCGCCAAGGTGCGGTCGTGTGTGCTTGGTAGACGTTGAAGAAGCCGCAATTATAGCCGAACCTGGCTGTAAAGTGAATGGGGCATCCCAGACAGGAGGCGAGGACGTATGCTCCGACTGACGCAAGTTCCGATCCATAACATCTGGCCCCAGATGTTATAATAAAAGAGAGTGGGGGAGGGGGGCCTCTCTCGCTCGTGCTCCTTCAGACCTCGCCAAGCTTCTTGCTGAACTTGCCGGCTTCTTCCTTTCCGTCGTCGCAGGGTGAGCCTTATAGTGATATTATATTATAGTGCTCGCTCTACCCTTTCCATTGTCCTTGACCGCAACAGACACACCTGGCATCATGGTACCCTCAGGCAGTGTTCCGCTTCACCGGTCGAGCTAGCTGGCAACAGGGATTTGAAACCACACTGTGGTTTATTGCCCTGTCTAATATTCATGAGCACTTTTGCCGCTTGCTCTGATTGACTAATTAATGCAACGACAGAAGCACACTATCTGACGGCGTCACGTAAACATCACCATGTTCTTGTTCCTCTGTAAATATAAACTAATAAACTAGAGCAACCTTAGGGCGAGAGGACCGGTGGCAGCCTCTCATTGCGAGAGGACCGGCAGTGGTCCCTCGCTAACAACGTACCGTGACACCCGTCAGCAATGTTTGTCATCCCATGCGACACATAGGAGCAAGAATTAGGAGAAGTACATCGACTACAAGCAAGGCAACCTACAAGGAAATAAGAGGAACAACTTCCTCGCCTTGCTTAAAGAGCAATATGCTTACATAATGAAGCAGACTAAGTCGATTGTACTCCCACCAATTCCACATTACATACAAATAAAAAGAAACATAACAAAAACATTCAAAATATAAATCGAAAAATAGTTTACACCAAAAGATTTTTCAAAAAATTTTGACAAGAAAAGGGAACAAAGTGCCCAAATGTATCCCAAAAGAGCCCAAGTGTGGACAAAATTAATTTTTTCCTCCCAAAAATTAACTGCCACACTATGGGACTGTATAATGTATCTTACAACAGACCTACCATATCAGAAATAGGAAACTATACATAAATAACAAAAGTTGCTAATGTAAACAACGTCAAACTGAAAACCGGAAGCGAGACCCCAGGTAACACAGCCCGAAGTCAGTAACAGATTTTTGAACTATCCAATGTAAGGCAAGATCTTCAGCAGAAGAAAACACGATATATTGGATGTATGATGCAAGACTAAAAACGCCTAAACACCCTAAGGGTAAGGAATGACCCTAGGGAAATAGAGAAAAAACTTTCTGTATAACACGTTAACCTCCCAAGAAATTTTATATAAAAAATTTAAAAAAAATGAGCCAAAAAGCTTGGGAGTTTAACTGGGGGGGGGGGGGGGGGGGGGGGGGGGGGGGGGGAGGGGGGGGGAGCGGGAAGGAATACATAACCAACAGTGGAACATTAATTAATAACAATGATGACGACAGGCCCATGTCCCAAAATTAGGGAACATGAACTAATTTTTATAAATATTATAAAATTACAGCCCTGAACGTTTTCAAACCACCGTTTCTTCCTTCCTTCATCCAATTGTGTCCTTGGATCCACCAATTTAACCATTGATTTGTGTCTGGCATCATAATTAATTGAGATTTAAAAAGCACAAAAGTCAGTTTGTTGTTATCTGACAAGGGCCAAACAAAGAATAGTGTTGGCACCAATTCCGGTCACTTCCTGACGTCTGCGCATGCACAGAGGGTAAATGTATGGAGGACCAGTTAGGACTTCTAATTTTTTGTTCTGCATGCAAATTTTGGGGATTGGTAGGCAAAATTTGTGTTTGGCCCTAGATATTTTGGAGTTAGCACCAGCTATGTCTGGGCCATTGGTATACTGTGTAAAAATAACGACGGGCGTATAAAAAGTAAATTGTAGTTTTTAGGTCCAAAAGTCATCAAATCACCTTCTTTTTTAACAGGAATATTCAACAATAAGGCAACATGGCAATAGAATCTTTTAAATATTTATTGAAACAATATATTTTCCCAAGGCTGTTTATTTTTAGATATTGCATCATTTCAAGGTCGGTAACTCTAAATGAAATATTTAGTTCAGTGATACCTGATAGGGAGTTGAAATGGCATGTTTGGTGTATCAAGGAAGCTAACAGTAACAATACATGTCAACTTTGCTTGTGAATTAAATGATAATGCCGATTTGAGATGTTTAATCAAATACTTTTCTACCCCATAAAAGGAGAAATTTTATTATTTTGGACTTGTGTCTCCATATAAATCTTGGCTGCATTGCACAGAATAATGGGTAATTTTCAGCTTACAATTGGGAAAAAAGTTGCCTATTTTGCACTGAGAAGGGGGCAGAAATATGGACTCCTGAATTGATTGATCCCTGTTGAGCCAATTGTTTATACCTAAGCTGGGAAAAAAGTTGCCTATTTTGCACTGAGAAGGGGGCAGAAATATGGGCTCCTGAATTGCCCACTTTAAAGGACTAGACCCCCCCCCCCCCCCCCCCCCCCCTGAGGTTGGACAGATTGATGGACGGACAGACAACCCAGATTTAAGATGCCTCCCAATCGGGGGCATAAAGAGTAGTTATTTTTTAAAAAAATTCAACAAAACCATATCATGTGAACCCTCATTGGAATGAGCTCACTGAGCTCATTATGATATGGTTCTGTCAACAAATTTTGGAAAAAAAAAAATTAAAATAAATTTTGAAACTGTGCATTGGGTAAAAAAGCCAAAAGAAAATAGGCCTTAACATTATTCGATAAGGTCCCATTTTATCCCTTCAATGAAGTCCTCTGGAAGGCCATAACATTGTTACAAAATACAAAGCCAAGGACATGCCAAAATAATACAATGCCTTTGAGATTGATGTGTTGATTTCTTATCTATTAAGGGTTAAGATTACTCCAAGGAATTACTTAAGAACAAGAGTCATATCATGTTTCAGCCTTATAGAAGAACGGATAACAGAAATTTACAAGAACAAAAGAATGAAAGTGTCAATGACACTGTAGCTCAACTTATCAAGACATGTACATGTATAGTATGTGACACAGCAATGACAAACATCTAGGTAATGACCTGATAACAAATGTACATATAAAGTATTGTAACGGTCTGTACATAAATACTGGCCGTAGCCTGTAACAAATGTATAGGTAAAGTATTGTAAAGGTGGGTGACAGTCAGATGCTAAATAGAAAAGAAATCTTTGAGTCCCAGAGTGGGTCTGACTGAACCCCAAAATATTTGTTCTCATAGCACAGTGATAACAAAGGCACCCCAAAACACACTCATTCCTGTCCCAAGGTGAAAACAAAGGTACCCAAGAAGTTTTGTGAAGATCAGTTCATAAATACAAGCTGTATAGAAGTTGTGACAAAAAACTGATTGGACCTAATTTTGGTACAAAATGGCCACTGGCAGCCATCTTGAATTTTGGACCGCACTCAGAAACACTCGTTCTCGTCCCAAGGTGATAACAAAGGTACCCAAGAAGTTTCGTGAAGATCGGTTGATAAATACAGCCTCTAGCCCGAGCCGTATTGACATGTGCACTTACAGTGTATAAGTAGCACTAAATAAATCAAAATTCATCTAATTTGCATAATTTCTGCACGAGAAAAAAACCCGTACTGTATGTGATGTATTCCATTTTACTAAAAATTCCTACAAAAATTTATTCAAATCAGAACTTTCATACAGAAGTTCTGTACAAAAGACTGACTGCACTAATTTTGGTACAAAAAGGCTGCTGGTGGCCATCTTGAATTTCGGACCACACCCAAAAACACTCGTTCTCATCCCACGGTGACAACAAAGGTCCCCAAGAAGTTTCGTAAAGATTGGTTCATAAATACGGCCTCTAGCCTGAGCCGTATAGAAGTTGTGTACAAAAAACTGATTAGACCTAATTTCGGTACAAAATGGCCACTGGCAGCCATCTTGAATTTTGGGCCGCACTCAGAAACACTCGTTCTCATCCCAAGGTGATAACAGAGGTACCCAAGAAGTTCAGTGAAGATCGGTTGATAAATACAGCCTCTAGACCGAGCCGTATTGACATGTGCACTTACTGTGTGTAAGTAGCACTGAAAAGTTAAAAAATTTATAGTAATTTATATATTTTTTCTACTTACCAATGACCCAGACATAGCTGGTGCTAACTCTTAAAAATCTAGGGCCAAACACAAATTTTGCCCCCCAATCCCCAAAATTTGCATCTAAAACCGAAAAGTTAAAAAATTTATAGTAATTTATATATTTTTTATACTTACCAATGACCCAGACTTAGCTGGTGCTAACTCCAACAAAACCAGGGCCAAACACAAATTTTGCCCCCCAATCCCCAAAATTTGCATCCAAAACAAAAAGAAATCATGTCCTAAAGGACCTCCATAGTATGCCTCTACTGCGCATGCGCAGTGACGCAGTCGTCCCGAAATTGGCGCCAATTATCATTCTTACTGGCAGTGCCTGGTCAGCGCTATGTACCCAGCGGGGAGGCAAGAGTTCCCAACTCCAGGGAGGGCCATCCCCGTCTGGGTCATTGGTAAGTATAAAAAATATATAAATTACTATAAATTTTTTAACATTTTTATACTGTACCAATGACCCAGACTTAGCTGAATAGTAAACAGGCTGGAGGGCCTAGGACATAGAGGAAAATCCAATAAGCTCAATTATACAGTAAAGAGGTAACCCCTTAAGGAGAAAAGGAGTATTAGGCTTTACATGTATCTTTCTTATTTAATATTAAATTAGAAAGATACACTACCCTTAATAATTGAGCACAATAACATTCATGTTCTCTATTAACATCCAGTATAACCCTTATACTAATTATTTTTAAAGCAAGCCAATAAATAAAGTAGTCCAGAGAATTGAGACTCTTTATAATCATTTAAAAGTGTCCAAGTATTGTATATTAAAGCCCGTTTGACACTTGACATATACAAATGCTTCACACCGAGCTACACTTTAAAAATAAGACATGAATGAATTTAAACATTAATATCACACTTTAAAACCATCCCGGAAGCGACTCAGAAATACTGACTTGGAGGAGGCATTCCCTTGCTTTTCACTATAAAGCAGGTGACCTAAGGGAACACCCGCCCCCCCCCCCCCTTCCCCCTTGCCCTGGGTCAAATAGCCCAGAGCGAAGAGGGCAGCCGGATGGAGTCACTGCCGGAACAGAAAGCCTGCATAACTATAGTTGCAACTGTTTAGTGGACGACATTCTGAGCAACAGATAACGGACCTAAACAATGCAGGTCTCCAGAAATGGACTCAATATTTCTGAGATAAAAATTCGTAAATGTGGATGGCTGAGACCAATAAGCAGCCTTCATTAAATCTGTAATAGCAACACTATTAGCATAAGCCCAGGAAGTAGAAAGAGCTCTTACTTCATGAGCAGAAATCTTAAGCACAGACTGCTGAGAAGAAGATAAATCTTCATAAGCAGTACGGATAGTTAACTGAATCCATCTAGCAATAGAATGGACTGAAATGTCCTTTCTATTAGGCATCAAAGACAGAAAGAAACGTTTCCGTCCCTTTCTGATAAACTGAGATCTCTGTTTATAGATACGTAGTGCTCTAACAGGACAGAGTAAAGGCCTACGCCCTTCTGAAGACGGAAGAGCCTTAATAACAATAGGTTCCGGATATTTATTAGGAGCCTGATTCTTAGCTAAAAAACCCACATTAGTAGTGAAGGTGATAGTGTTCCCAACACTACGATAATGAGAATCATCCACCGATAGTGCATGAAGCTCACTGACTCTTCTGGCAGAAGAGAAAGCTAAGAGAAAAGCTGTCTTATAAGATAAGAATTTGAAATCTACTGTCCCAAGAGGTTCAAATGGCTTTTCCTTCAATTTAAGGAGAACCCAAGCTAAATTCCACTTACGAATTAATCTAAGAGTTCTGGGTCTATTTATCGAAAAGTTTCTAACCAATTTCGATAAAGAGACATTAGATCCAATTTGTAAACTATCATGATGTGCATAGGTATCAGATAACATAGATCTATAACCCTTTATAGTAACAGGCTGCAGTTTGATTTCGTCAAACAAGTATACTAGAAAGTTTGCAATGTCTGGTATAGAGGGATCAAATATATCTACAGAATGATCCCTACACCAACGACAAAAAACCTTCCACTTAGCCGCATAGTTTAGCGAAGAGGAGGTCCTCCTACAGTTAGAAATCGCGTCCACTGCTCGTCCTGTAAAGTGCTTGCCATGCAAGAAGGACCGCACAACGGAAAAACGTGAAGGTTGAGACCTTGCGGGTTGTGATGGAGTTGGCGCGATTTCCCCTGCGAAAGAAGATCCTCTCGTGGAGGAAGCTTCCGCGGTAGGTCCCACAACAGACACCTGAGTAGATTTATCCACGGTCTCTGTGGCGACAGAGATGTTACCAACAGAATCTTGCATTGAGATTGTTTTATCTTTAGCAATACTTGTTGAATTAACGGCGCTGGAGGATACGCATATCCTATCATTCCGTCCCAAGGGATCGACAGAGCATCTACTGCAAATGCTCTTGGATCCGGACACGGAGACACATACGTCTGCAACTGATTGTTGAGATGTGTCGCAAATAAGTCTATCATTGGCCGTTCCCATTGGTAGCAAATCTGATTGAATACTTGTTTGTTGAGAGTCCACTCCGACGGCAACAAGCGACCCTTTCGTGAAAGGGAGTCTGCTAGCACATTCAGACGACCCGGTATGTGACGGACCGAACGAAGAACGTGATGTTCTAACGCAAACAGAAGGATTCTTTCCGTTAGATTGAACAACGGAACTGAATGAGTGCCTCCCTGATTCCGTATATACGCCACTACTGTCGTATTATCGGATAGGATTTGGACATGAGCATCGTGAATAATGTCCATCCAGTGACGTAACGCAAGCCAAATTGACATCATTTCCTTGATGTTTATGTGCTTGCACAGGAATTGCGGATCCCAAAGACCCTGGCATCTCGAATCCGTTGGGATTAATGATGCACCCCAACCTGTTTGACTGGCATCCGTCATAACGGTAAAACTCGGATCCGGCAACTGCAGCGGAACTCCTTGAGTTAACCACTGAATGTTTGCCCAAGTCTGAATCTCTTGTTTCACTTGATCTGACAAGAGAACGTCTACATCGAGCGAATGAATTTTCACACTCCAATTCTGAGTCAGGAAAATTTGAAGAGGACGTGTGCGTAGCCGCCCCATCGGAATGAGATCCGCGGCGGCTCCGCACAGACCTATCAGTCTCATAAATTCTCTCGCCGTGACTTTGTCTGCGTGCAGACAATAGCGAGCGTAACAACTGACTAATTTCGCTCTGGTTAACGGCAGACAAACGAGATTGTTGTGCGTCTCGAAGCTCATTCCCAGATGAGTGAATGACTTGGACGGCACCAGATCCGACTTCTCCTCGTTTACTATAAAACCGAGACGTCGGAGCAATAGAAGAAGATTCTGAACATCGTTCTGAAGCGTTAACTCGTTGCCGTACCTTTGAAGAATGTCGTCCAGGTAGGCCGACGTTACCGCAGACGAATGAGCTCGGAAGTAGATCATTACCGAGTTCATTACCCGAGTGAAAGCCCAGGGTGCTAGATTCAATCCGAAGCACATCGCCCGGAATTGATACACCACTCCTAGGACTGCAAAGCGTAGATACTTTCGGAATGTCGGATGTACCATGACGTGAAAGTACGCATCTTTGAGATCTATGCTCGTTGCATAATCGTTCACCCGAATACTCGCTCTGACCGATCGAATCGTCTCCATATAAAACTTCGGAGCGACGATCAGCTTGTTTATCCAGCTCAAATCTATGACTGGACGGAACGAGCCGTCTGGTTTCGGAACCAGAAACAGATGGCTGTAGAATCCCAGAGATTCCTGGTTTTCTACGACCTCTACCGCGTTCTTCATTAAAAGAGACTGCACCTCTGATAACAGAGCGTCTCTTTTCTGTGGATTTGACGGAAGATGAGTCCACTTTGGACTTCGAGTTAATGGAGGCTTTCGTTTGAAGGATATCTTTAGACCTTCCGAAGTCACTCCTCTCACCCAAGGGTCATCCGTAATCGACGCCCACTCTTGTGAAAAACTCGACAACCTTCCGCCAACCGGAACGCGATAGAGGTTTAAGCCATCACCTCCTGGACCTGCGAGGCCTGCGGTAGGAGAAACCACGTCTTCCACGACCCGCACCTCGCCTCGTCGACCTCGGCGCGTCTGACCGATTGTCCCGGCCTGAAGGACGTCCCGAACGAGAGTCGCTATCCTGACGGTCTCTCGAATAAGACCAAGAGGACGCACCGGAACCTCTATAGGAACCTCTCTTGGGCGCATTAGACCCAGAAGTGCCTGTCTTATTCGTGTCTGCTGTATCCGACTTTTTAGGAGCCGATCTGAACAACAGAGAATCATTAGCTTTCTTTTTAATTTTATCATAAATAGCGGAAAGCTTGCCGTCAAAGAGAAGTTCTCCTGAGACCGAAGCGACTCTAAGAGAGTTCTTCACCTTAGAATCCACTAGTGTGGATGTAGCTAGGGCTGCGTCACGTCTAACCAACTCCAGATTTGCCACTGAAAGGGCGGAGTTACACGTGGAATAAGCTACTGCCCTTGAAAGAAGTCTTAAAGAGGATTGTATATCCTGAAACTCTTCCCCTTGAAGGCGCAGTGATAACGCCTTAGTAAGGTGATCTGCGTAAGATAAGGCATCTAAATTGGCTCTGTTAGACGCAATAGCTGTTTCCAACACCGCGGTTGGAATAGAAGCTGACGACGGTAATGATAGCTCTAAGTCTTCCGCCTCGTCGTCCATACGCAGAGGAACTCTCGGTATACCCTGTCCTGCCGTATCGAATTTATTCCTTGCATTAATGAAAGGCAGGTTAAGAGTATTAGCGGACAAGAAACCTGCTTTCCCCGTCCTGGAAGCAAGTTTAAAAATAACGTCGTTCAATAATTCAAATGTTCTTGCAACATTATTGGACTGCGACGGAAACTCGGGAGCGATGTCCCTGAACCGCTCAAAAAATTCAGAGTCCAATGACGCTATAATTCTCTTGTCCGGAAGCGCAGCAGTCTGGCCCGACGGAACAACTTGAGGGAGAAAGTGCCGGATGAAGTCCACGGCAGCTTTATGTTGTTCCGAAAGGGATAGCTCCAATTCATCCGTATCCCTTTCACCATCCGGTCGGACCTCCCGATGTTCCCGGTCGTCCGCCCCCGATGCTTCGGCGGAGCGTACCGACCCAGCGCCGTCGGATAATTCTCGATCCGACACCGTTCCTGTCGGCTGCTGGATGCTGCGATAAGCTGTGCTATCTGCACAAGAATGTCCGACGTCGAGACCTGCGGAGGCGCAGTCTTTCGCTGCTTCGCCGAGGGCAGCTCCGCATCAGATGGCTCCCGCATACTTTTCCTATGCGAACGTCCGGAGTCCATCGGTCTCGAATCCCTGGCTGCCGGATGGTGTGACCTGGTCGCCGAAGAATCCTTCATCGGCGAAGCTGGTAAAATATCGGCGGTCACGCAGCCAAGGTGCGGTCGTGTGCGCTGACGAGAAGAGGAAGCCTTAACAGTCTCTGCGGACTGCTTATACAACGGAGCATCCCGAGCGACGGACATATGCTCCGCTAAAGACACATTTTGTACCACAACATCTGGTCCCAGATGTTGTTGTACGAGAGAGGGACCTCTCTCGCTCGCGGCCCGGCTGGACCTGGACGAGCTAGGAACCGGACTAAAAGGCTTCCTCCGTTCTCGTTTACTATCCGCCGTCACTGGGTGTGCATCTATTATGTTTATAGTGCTCGCATCACCCAAAATTTCCTCTTGGACCGCATCGGACGAACCCGGCTACCGAACCATTCGGTGAATGGACGCTACACCGGGCGAGCTAGCGGACGACATTTGTCTAATCTCCATGAGCACTTTTGCCGCTAGCTCTGAATTCATTTGTGACGACGGACGCACACTTGAAGAAGATAACATGGAAACATCACCCTGTTCTGGTTCCTCTGAAATAGAAACTGAGAGAGTAGAGTGACCTTGTGGAGAAAGAGCCGGCATCGCTCTTTCTCCAGAAACAACATATCGTGACACACGTTTCCAATGTTTCTCATCCCAATGTTCACATATAGGACAGGGATTAATGCGAGAACACTGACTACAATTAATACAATGATCATGAAAGTCAGAGGAAGATTTCTTCCTATTACAATTTGAACAATGTCCCTTCATTGTGAAAGAACAACAATAAGTCCTAGTTACTCGCAAAAACCCCTGACACAAAGATACATAATAACATGATCCATTAATAAATGAAAAAACAATTGCAAAACAAAATAATTTTGAAAAAATATTTTTTCAGAAAAGCCCAAGTTGCTGAAAAGTAACGTTGAGCCCCGATGGATCCGATGGCAAAGTGTGGTCAAAAATTTTAAAATTATATAAAATAATTAATGAGACACTTTCGGATAATATAAATGTATCTTATAATGAGATAAACTACCACAAAGGCAAACAGCCCCCCTCAAAAAAGGCTGTTGCCAATGAAAACAAACAGTGTAAACACACTAGAAAACATGACTCCAGGCACTGAAAAAACTGGCCCGGAATCAGTCATCAATTACACTCTATCTGATGCAAAACAGAGACTCCCAGGGGAGAATCTGTAGAACATCAGATGGAAGATGCAGAACACAAACGTTATACACCCATGGGTGAAAACGTAACTATGGGGAAAATAACAGAAAACATTCTGTAACCAAGCAACTCTCCCAGGAAATTTTAGAAATGAAACTTCTCAAAAATATGCCAAAAGCATGGGAGAATTGCCAGGGGGGACTTTAGAAGGCTAGGGGAGAGGAAACACTGAATAAGCAGTGCAACAATTAGCAAGAATGACAACAAGAGGCCCATGCCTCGAAAATAGGCAACTTAACATAATTTTATCAAAAAATTTTAAGTACAGCCCTGATTATTTTTTGCCACTTCTTTTTCCTCTCCTCCTTCTATCCTCCTTAGAATCACATTTTCTCCAAAAATTACGTGTCTGGCATCCTTTAAACTGAGATTTACAAGCACAAAGATCAGTGAGATGTTGACTGATGAAGGGCCAAACAGAGAATGAAAATTGGCGCCAATTTCGGGACGACTGCGTCACTGCGCAGTAGAGGCGTACTATGGAGGTCCTTTAGGACATGATTTCTTTTTGTTTTGGATGCAAATTTTGGGGATTGGGGGGCAAAATTTGTGTTTGGCCCTGGTTTTGTTGGAGTTAGCACCAGCTAAGTCTGGGTCATTGGTACAGTATAAAAATATCATGTCCTAAATGGTCCTCCATACTTTCCCTCCACTGCGCAGTGTCAAGGAGGTCTCGAAATTGGCGCCAATTATCATTCTTCCAAGCAGTGCCTGGTCAGCGCTATGTATTCAGCGGGGAGGTAGGAGTTCCCAACTCCTGGGAGGGCCATCCCCGTCTGAGTCATTGGTAAGTATAAAAAATATATAAATTACTATAAATTTTTTAACATTTTTATACTGTACCAATGACCCAGACATAGCTGAATAGTAAAAAGGCTGGAGGGCCTAGGACATAGAGGAAAATCCAATAAGCTCAACTATATATAATAGAGTCATCCCCTCGAGGAGAAAAGGAGTATTAGGCTTTACATGTATCTTTCTTATTTATGATAAATTAGACAGACACAACACCCTCCATAATTGAGCATAATAACATTCATGTTCTCTATTAACATCCAGTATAACCCTTTATACTAATTATTTTTAAAGTAAGCCAATAAATAAAGTCAGTCCAGAGAATTGAGACTCTTTATACTCTTTTAAAAGTGTCAGAGGATTGTATATTAACGCCCGTTTGACACGTGACATATACAAATGCTTCACACCGAGCTACACTTTAAAAATATGACATGAATGAATTTTAAACATTAACTTTACACTTTAAAACCATCCTGGAAACGACTCAGAATTACTGACTCTGGAGGAGGTATCCCCTTGCTTTTCACTATAAAGCAGGTGACCTAAGGGAACACCCTCCCCCCCCCCCCCTCCCCTTGCCCTGGGTCAAATAGCCCAGAGCGAAGAGGGCAGCAGGACGGAGTCACTGCCGGAACAGAAAGCCTGCATAACTATAGTTGCAACTGTTTAGTGGACGACATTCTGAGCAACAGATAAGAGACCTAAACAATGCAGGTCTCCAGAAATGGACTCAATATTTCTGAGATAAAAATTCGTGAATGTGGATGGCTGAGACCAATATGCAGTCTTCATTAAATCTGTAATAGCAACACTATTTCCATAAGCCCAAGATGTAGAAAGAGCTCTTACTTCATGAGCCGAAATCTTAAGCACAGACTGCTGAGTTGAAGATAGATTATCATAAGCAGTACGGGTAGTTAATTGAATCCATCTAGCAATAGAATGGACCGTAATGTCCTTTCTATTAGGTATCAGAGACAGAAAGAAGCGTTTTCGTCCCTTTCTGATAACTGAGATCTTCGTTTATAAATACGTAAAGCTCTAACCGGACAGAGTAAAGGTCTATGTCCGTCTGAAGAAGGAAGGGCCTTAATAACAATAGGTTCCGGATATTTATTAGGAGCCTGATTCTTAGCCAAAAATCCAACATTAGTAGTAAAGGTAATAGTGTTCCCGACACTACGATAGTGAGAATCATCCACAGATAGTGCATGAAGCTCACTGACTCTTCTAGCAGAAGAGAAAGCTAAGAGAAATGCTGTCTTATAAGACAAGAATTTGAAGTCCACTGTCTCAAGAGGCTCAAATGGCTTTTCTTTTAGTTTAAGAAGAACTCAAGCTAAATTCCATTTAGGAATTAATCTAAGGGTTCTAGATCTATTTATCGAGAAGTTTCTAACTAATTTAGATAAAGAGACATTAGATCCAATTTGTAAACTATCATGGTGTGCATAGGTATCAGATAACATGCACCTATAACCTTTAATAGTAACAGGCTGCAGTTTGATCTCAACAAACAAGAATACTAGAAAGTTTTCAATGTCTGGAATGGAGGGATCAAAAATATCAACAGAATGATCCCTACACCAACGACAAAAGACCTTCCACTTAGCCGCATAGTTTAGCGAAGAGGAGGTCCTCCTACAGCTAGAAATTGCATCCACTGCTCGTCCTGTACAATGCTTGCCATGCAAGAAGGACTGCACAACGGAAATACGTGAAGGTTGAGACCTTGCGGGTTGTGATGGAGTTGACGCGATTTCTCCTGTGAAAGAAGATCCTCTCATGGAGGAAGCTTCCGCGGTAAGTCCCACAGCAGACACCTGAGTAGATTTATCCATGATCTCTGTGGAGACAGAGATGCTACCAACAGAATTTTGCATTGAGATTGTTTTATCTTTAGCAATATCTGCTGAATCAACGGCGCTGGAGGATACGCATATCCTATCATTCCGTCCTACGAGATCGATAGAGCGTCTACTGCATATGCTCGGGGATCCAGACATGGAGACACATACGTCTGCAACTGATTGTTGAGTTGTGTCGCAAATAAGTCTATCATTGGCCGCTCCCATTGGTAGCAAATCTGATTGAATACCTGTTTGTTGAGAGTCCATTCTGACGGCAACAAGCGACCCTTCCGTGAAAGGGAGTCTGCTAATACATTCAGACGACCCGGAATATGACGGATCGAAAGCAGAACTTGGTGTTCTAGAACAAACAGAAAGATTCTTTCCGTTAAATTGAATAATGGAACAGAATGAGTGCCTCACTGGTTCCGGATATACGCTACTACTGTCGTATTGTCGGACAGGATTTGGACATGTGCTTTCTGAATAATGTTCATCCAATGACGTAGTGCAAGCCAAATTGACATCATTTCCTTGATGTTTATGTGCTTGCCTAAAAACTGCGGATCCCAAAGACCCTGGCACTTTGAATCCGTTGGGATCAACATTGCACCCCAACCTGTTTGACTGGCATCCGTCATAATCGTAAAACTCGGATCCGGCAACTGCAGTGGGACTCCCTGAGTCAACCACTGAATGTTTGCCCAAGTCTGAATTTCTTGTTTCACTTGATTTGACAAGAGAACGTCTATATTGAGCGAATGAATCTTTACACTCCAATTCTGAGTCAAGAAAATTTGGAGAGGACGAGTGCATAACCGCCCCATCGGAATGAGATCCACAGCAGCTCCGCACAGACCTATCAGTCTCATGAACTCTCTCGCTGTGACTTTGTCTGAGTGAGGACAATAGCGAGCGTAACAACTGATTAATTTCGCTCTGGTTAATGGCAGACGGTTAATGGCAGACGAACGAGATTGTTGTGCGTCTCGAAGCTCATTCCCAGATGAGTGAATGACTTGGACGGCACCAGATCCGACTTCTCCTCGTTTATTATAAAACCAAGACGTCGGAGTAATAGAAGCAGATTCTGCACATCGTTCTGAAGCGTTAACTCGTTGCCGTACCTCTGAAGAATGTCGTCCAGGAAGGCCGACGTTACCGCAGACGAATGAGCTCGGAAATGTATCATTACCGAGTTCATTATTCGAGTGAAAGCCCAGGGCGCTAGGTTCAAACCGAAGCACATCGCTCGGAACTGATATACAACTCCTAGGACTGCGAAGCGTAGATACTTTCTGAATGTCGGATGTACCATGACGTGAAAGTACGCATCTTTGAGATCTATGCTTGTAGCATAGTCGTTCACCCGAATACTCGCTCTGACTGATCGAATTGTCTCCATATAGAACTTCAGAGCGACGATCAGCTTGTTTATCCAGCTCAAATCTATGACTGGACGGAACGAGCCATCTGGTTTCGGAACCAGAAACAGATGGCTGTAGAAACCCGGTAATTCCTGGTCTTCTATGACCTCTACCGCATTCTTCGTCAGAAGAGACTGTACTTCTGATAAAAGAGCATCTCTTTTCTGCAGATTTGACGGAAGCTGAGTCCATTTTGGACTTCGAGTTAATGGAGGCTTTCGTTTGAAGGATATTCCTTCCGAAATTACCCCTCGGACCCAGGAGTCGTCCGTAATTGACGCCCACTCGTTTATAAAACTCGATAATCTTCTGCCTTCCGCTTTGCCTCTGGAAGCTCCGTGTACGTTGACTCCTGCATACTTCTCTTATGCGAATGTCCGGAGTCTACAGGCCTCGTGTCCCTGGCTACCGGATGGCGTGACCTGGTCGCCGTGGAATCCCTGATTGGCGAAGCTGGCTGGATATCCATGGTCACGTAGCCAAGGTGCGGTCATGTGCGCTGCCGTGAGGATGAGGAAGCCTTATCGACAGTCTCTCCGGACTGTCTATATAACGGAGCGTCTCGAGCAGCGGACGTATGCTCCGAATGCAAAACGTTTTGTACCACAACATCTGGTCCCAGATGTTGTTGTATGAGAGAGGGACCTCTCTCGCTCGCAGCCCAGATGGACCTGGACGAGCTAGGAACCGGACTAATAGGCTTCCTCCATTCTCTCCTCTGATCCGTCGTCACTGGGTGTGCACTTTGTCTTATTATAGTGCTCACATCACCCAAATCTCCTTCCTGGACCGCAACGGATGAACCCGGCTGCCGAGCCATTCGATGAATGGTCGCTACACCGGGCGAGCTAGCGGACGCCAATGCCGTCGATCCTACTAGGGACCTCTTAGGCAATTGACGTATTTCCATGAGCACTTTTGCCGCTAGCTCTTCATTTAACTGTGACGACGGAGGCACACTTTTGGAAGACATCATGGAAACATCACCCTGTTCTTGTTCCTCTGAAATAGAGATTGATAAACTAGAGTGACTCTGCGGAGAAAGGACCGGCATGGCCTTTTCCCCACTAACAACATACCGTGACACACGTTTCCAATGTTTGTCATCCTAATTGACACATACTGAACAGGAGTTAGTGCGAGTACACTGACTACAATTAATACAATGAGTATGAAAGTCAGAGGAAGATTTCCTCTTATTACAATTTGAACAATATCCTTTCATTGTGAAAAGAATACAAAAAGTCCAAGTACTCGCACCAACCCCTGAAAACAAAGATACATAATAACATGATCCATTAACATAGAAAAAATAATTGAAATCAAAAATATTTTTTGAAAAAATATTTTTTCAGAAAAGCCCAAGTTTCTGAAACGTAACGTTCAGCCCCAATGGATCCCAAAAGCCCAAGTGTGGACAAAAATTTTAAAAATATTTAAAAAAATTAATGCAACACTTACGTATAATAATAATGTATCTTGTTATGATTAAGCTAATACAAAGACAAGAAATCCCCCTCCACAGAGACCGTTGTCAATGTAAACAAGAAGTGTATAAGCACTAGAAACATGACTCTAGGCACTGAAAAACATGGCCCGAAATCAGTTACCAATAATAACACTATCTGATGCAAAACAGAGGCTTCCAGGGAAGAAACTGCAGAACATCAGATGGTAGATGCAGAACACAACGCCTAAACACCCATGGGTGAGGACGTAAACATGGGGAAAAGAACAGAATTCATTCTGTTACCCAGCTAAAACTCCCAAGAAATTTTCGTAATAATATTACAGAAAATATATGCCAAAAGCATGGGAGAATAGCAAGGGGGGACTTAAAGGAAAGGGAGAGAGGAAACACTGAATAAGCAGTGTAACTTTATAGCAAGAATGACAACAACAGGCCCATGCCTTGAAATTAGGCAACATAACATAATTTCATAAAAGAAATTTAAGTTACAGCTCTGATTATTTCCTGCCACTCATTTTTCCTCTCCTCCTTCTAATTCCTCTTTAGATCCACCATTTCTCTAATAATTACGTGTCTGGCATCATTTAAACTGAGATTTACAAGCACAAATATCAGTCAGATGTGTACTGATGAAGGGCCAAACAAAGAATGATAATTGGCGCCAATTTCGAGAACTCCTTGACACTGCGCATGCGCAGTGGAGGGAAAGTATGGAGGACCATTTAGGACATGATTTTTCGGTTTTAGATGCAAATTTTGGGGATTGGGGGGCAAAATTTGTGTTTGGCCCTAGATTTTTAAGAGTTAGCACCAGCTATTTCTGGGTCACTGGTACAGTATAAAAATAATCAAAGTTCATCTAATTTGCATAATTTCTGCACGAGAAAAAAACCTGTATTATATGTGATGTATCCCATGGTACTAAATATTCACACAAAAAATTATTCAAGTCAGCACTTTCATATGGAAGTTCTGTGCAAAAATCTGATTGCACCTAATTTTGTACAAAATGGCTGCCACTGGCCATCTTGAATTTCGGACCACACCCAAAAACACTCGTTCTCGTCCCACGGTGATACCAAAGGTAGCCAAGAAGTTTCGTAAAGATCAGTTTATAAATACGGCCTCTAGCCCAAGCCGTATTGGCATTTGCACTTACAGTGCTGAAAGTAACACTAAATACATCAAAGTTAGTCTAATTTGCATAATTTACGTACGAGAAAAAAAACGTATTATATGTGATGTATCCCATGGTAATAAACATTCATACAAAAAATTATTCAAATCAGCACTTTCATATGGAAGTTCTGTACAAAAAACAGATTTCTGCATCGTCGGTACAAAATGGCAGCTGGCGGCCAACTTGAATTTCGGATCGGACCCAAAAACACTCGTTCTCGTCCCACAATCATAACAAAGGTACCCAAGAAGTTTCGTAAAGATCGGTTCATAAATGCGGCCTCTAGCCCGAGCCGTATTGAACTGTTGACGGACAACTGGCCATGGCATCAGCTCAAATTTGGCTTTGGAAAAGTTGAGCTAAAAATTACTGCAGCTGCCCAAATGATGTGATATTTAGGAAGAAATAGAGAAGAATGCCTACTGCTTTTGAGTAGGTAGAAGAATTATTTCCTGAGAGACTGTTAGGAAGCCTCTGGAGAAAAGTTAAGATTTCCTTGCTATTACAAATGAGATAATTCGGATACACACTCAAAAATAGTATGTATTCTTTTTATTATGTGCATTACAAGTTTTCAATTGCAACTAAAACCCTTTTTCACTGCAATTAATCCTTTACCTAACATCCAACCAAGTAAGAAAAAAATTATTTTTCAAAAAATTTCAACAAAACCATATCATGTGACCGACCCCTCACTGGAACAAGCTAGTTAAGCTCGTTCCAACAGTGGCTCTTGAAAACACTGGATTTCGATTTCGAGGTAAAAAAAATCATTAATTTCGTCAAAGGCACATTTTTGTGGGTTTGTAGGTCTGAACGTTACTGCTCAAACTCTTTCCTAAATACTGAGTTAGGTGCCATGCAGGGAACATAGGACATTCCAAAAAAATTATTTTTCAAAAAATTTCAGCAAAACCATATCATGAGATCACTCACTGGAACAAGCTAGTTACACTCGTTCCAACAGTAGCTCTTGAAATCACTGGATTTCGATTTTGAGGTAAAAAAAACTCATTAACTTTGTCAAAGGCACATTTTTGTGGGTTTGTAGGTCTGAACGTTACTGCACAAACTCTTTCCTAAATACTGAGTCAGGTGCCATGCAGGGAACACTGGACATTCCATTCTGCATTTCGTGTGTGTTTTAATTGAAAAACAACAGTAAGTAAAATTACCATTCTTTTTGGTGTTTGAAATAATTTATTTCTTATTGTTCAATTCGGTCATTCCACTACCATACATTCTTCGCTTCACATCGCCTGATTATGTACTGCTGCTCTGGACTAATTCATTTGTCCCCTGTTCTCCACTTGGATCATTTGTTTAAATGACGGTTGTGAGAAGTTTTTTTCATCAAAGAATTTTTATACTTCTTAAATTGTATTAAATTGTGTTTTCTCTATCTCTTCAATAGGTAGGAATTAAGATTTAGTGGATACTTATATATGTCTGTTGCCTGATATAACATTTTGTATAAGACACCCCAACACACACTGTATTTACTGTAATTCCAGGCCCAATACACATTTATTGTAAGCTAATATGGGTTATCAGTACAGTGAAGTGTTCTGGGTGCTGTATCACATCAAGATGAGGAACTTCAACCATGCAGTAATTCATGAGTCGGCATTGTCGACATGTGCAATACTGTTTGATGACAGTCCTTTCAATGTTGAACTGAATATGTCTGCCACCATTCAATCAAGGCATTCATTTTGCATTTTCATTTCATATCAACCAATCGACTCATGATGCATGTTGTAACTTAACAGACCTTTGAGGAAAAAACAATGGGTTGTATCTACTTTATTTTTAAGGGGGTATAGCAAGCTCAAAGGTTTAAACAATGTAATTTTTAAGGGGGGTAGAGCAAGCTCAAAGTTTTAAACAATGTCATTTTCAAACTTTCAAAAACAGATTTTTATCTATGTCAGTTAATTTTTAGGTGCTGTGAATTAAAACAGATATATCACAGTTTTTGATGTGTATACTACTAACTGATCTGTCACATTGACAGGTATGTTTAATTTTGACCTGCTGCCACTCAATTTTTGGCTATAGGTGACAGGTGAACATTTCAACCCTTGGGATGGATCATCATTCACTAAAAGTCAAAGGACTCAGAACATGATATCATCAGTCTGTGAAATGTTACTCAACACTGTCGTCTGTTGTCAATGTTGTATCTAACTGCCTATTTAATGCACAATGCTGTCAGGAGAGTCCACTCAGCCATTGCTTTTATTGCACCATTAGCTGTGTGTCAACACACAGGACATTGATACATACACTATCATACAAATTCAGCAACAACTCCACAAATAAAAGAGAACTGTTGATTACATCATTCATCGATGGTTAGTCAATAAATTGACTCATCACAGCAGCCCTATGATTTTGTATGATACAAGTGAAATGAAAGAATTCATTCTTCATTTATTAAGAGGTTCAGTAAATATTTAATCCAACAGCTCTGTATAGAGCAGTGACTCATGATGTTTTACAGCCTCGATAAGATAAATCTGCAGTAACCAGAGACAAGTACAACCTTGATAAGGTAAATCTGCAGTGACCCGCAATGTTTTACAGCCTTGATAAGGTAAATCTGCAGTAACCAGAGGCACTGTACAATCTTAAGGTAAACCTGCAGTGACCCGTGTTGTTTTACAGCCTCGATAAGGTAAAGGTGAGTAACCCGAGACATTGTACAACCTTGATAAGGTAAATCTGCAGTGACCCATGAAGTTTTATAGCCTCGATAAGAAATATATGTAGTGACCCGTGTTGTTTTACAGCCTTGATAAGGCAAATCTGCAGTAAACTGAAACATTGTTCAACCCTGATAAGATAAATCTGCAGTGACCTGTGATACTTGGTTTAGATCCGATAAGGCAAATCTCCAGTAACCTGAGACACTGTGCAACCTTGATAAGGTAAATCTGCGGTGAACTGTGATACTGTAATGACCTTGATAAGGCAAATCTGCAGTAACCTGAAACACTGTGCAACCTTGATAAGGTAAATCTGCGGTGAACTGTGATACTGTAATGACCTTGATAAGGCAAATCTGCAGTAACCTGAGACATTGATCAACCTTAATAAAGTAAATCTGCAGTGACCTGTGATATTGTAATAGCCTTGATAAGGCAAATCTGCAGTAACTCGAGACATTGTAGAACCTTGATAAGTTACATCAACCATGACGTGTGATACTGTAATGACCTTGATAAGGCAAATCAGAAGTAACCTGAAACATTGATAAGGTAAATCTGCAGTGACTGGTGATACAGTAATGACCTTGATAAGGCAAATCTGCAGTAACCTGAGACATTGCTCAACCTTGAGGAGGTAAATCTGCAGTGACCTGTGATGATACTTAGTTTATATTCGATAAGGCAAATCTGCAGTAACCTGAGACACTGATCAACCTTAATAAGGTAAATCAGCAGTGACCTGTGATACTGTAATAGCCTTGATAAGGAAAATCTGCAGTAACCTGAGACACTGATCAACCCTGATGAGGTAAATCTGCAGTGACCTGTGATACTGTAATAGCCTCGTTACAGCAAATCTGCAGTAACCTGAGACATTGTTCAACCTTGATAAGGTAAATCTGCAGTAATCTGTGATACTGTAATAGCCTCGATAAGGCAAAACTGCAGTAACCCGAGACATTGTTCAACCATGATAAGGTAAATGTGCAGTGATCTGTGATACTGCAATAGCCTTGATGCAGCAAAACTGCAGTAACCTGAGACATTGTTCAACCTTGATAAGGTAAATCTGCAAAGACCTGTGATACTGTAAGAGCCTTGATAAGGCAAATCTGCAGTAACCTGAGACATTGTACAACCTTGATAAGATAAATCTGCAGTGACCTGGAATACTGTAGAAGCGTCAATAAGGTAAATCTGAGGTGACCTTGCAATTGTACATCCTTGATAAGGAGCATCTGAAGTGACCTGTGGCATTGTATAGCCTCAAAAAAGAAAAGCTGCAGTGACCTGTGTCATTGTATAGCCTCAAAAAGGCAAATCTGCATTGCCCTGTGTCATTGTACAGCCTGAAAAAGTGAAATCTATAGTGAACTATGATACTGTATAGCCTTGATAATTGTATAGCCCCAATATAGTAAATCTACAGTTACCTGTTCCATTGTATAGCCTCGATATGGAAAATATGCAGTGACCTGTGACATTGTATAGTCTCAATAAGGCAAGGCTACAGTGAACTGTGACATTGTATACCCTCAAAAAGGCAAATCTGCAGTGGCCTGTACCATTATATAGCTTCAGTAAGGCAAATTTTCAGTGACTGCAGTGACCTGTGACATTGTATAACCTCAATAAGTCCAATCAGCAGTGGCCTGTGCCATTGTATAGCTTTGACAAGACAAATCTGCAGTGACCTGTGTCACTGTACATCCTTGATAAGGCCAATCTGTAGTGATCTGTGACATTGTATAGCCTCAATAAGGCAAATCTGCAGCGACCTGCGATGTTGTATAGCATCAATAAGGCAAATCTGCAGTGACCTGTGCCATTGTATAGCCTTGACAAGACAAATCTGCAGTCACCTGTGCCACTGAACATCCTTGGTAAGGCCAATCTGCAGTCACCTGTGACATCTGTATAGCCTCAATAAGACAAATCTGCAGTGACCTGTGCGACTGTATATTCTTGAAAAGGCCAATCTGCAGTGACCCATGTCATTGTAAAACCTCAATATGGCAAATATGCAGAGACCTGTGTCATATAACCTCAATAAGGGAAATCTGCAGTGACCAGTGATATTGCACATCCTTGATAAGGCAAATATGCAGTGACCTGTGTCATTCTGTAGCTTTGATAATACAAATCTTCAGTGACCTGTGACATTGTATAGCCTTAATATGGCAAATATGTAGTGACCTGTGACATTTTACATCCTTGATAATCCAAATCTGCAGTGACCTGTCCCATTGTACAGTCTCAACAAACGAATATCCAGTGACCTGTGACAATGTTTAGCTTTGATAAGATGACATGTAAACATCTGTTAGCCGGTCATGGAAAAGGGATTATTTATTTATTTATTTATTTATTTATTTATTGGTGTTTAAGGTCACATACTTATGCACAGTGGCTAATCGTGACCGTGACAGTTTTACAGGTGGAGGAAGCCGGAGTACCACCGAGCATCAACGAGCAACTGTCAGCTCCTCAACATTCTAACTCTGTTGAAGCTCTGTTCAAGCAGGGTTACAGCAGTTGAAGACATGTGGACCATCGACGTGCAGTACGCCTTAGTACACAGCGTCATCATGCCCCCATGTAGGCAACCGGGAAAAAGTGCCTTGCCCAAGGACACAACACGGGCCATACCGGATGGGGATCGAACTCGGGACCTCTAGCATAGAAATCCAACAGTTTCCCACTGAGCCACCGCGCTCTCGGAAAAGGGATTAAAAATCAATCAAACTATCCCAGGTTGAAGAACTGCTAAACCAAATTTTCCAAACAAAACATAACTTGTTTACTAGTAAAAATTTATCTGTCAATGATGATTTGGTTACAATTTATTGGAGAGTGTTTTTGGACACTCCCCAATAATTTGTAAGAAAATAAATCTACATAAAAGGCCGCTCGGCCACTTGTCTCCCCAAAAAACAAGTCGAAAAAGGAGCATAACTGTAGTAAAAATTATCGGTCTGAACCCATATTCGAACTTGACCTGTATTTTTACCCCAGAAAGTCACATACTAAAATTCTTTCCGATCAAATAATCCTAACTGGAGTTATCATCCGGACACCGCAAATCTTGAAATTTCTAAGTCGAAAAAGCGGTATAACTCTAATAAAAATGATCGGTCTGAACCCAAACTCGAACTTGACCTGTGGTTTGGGCTAAGAAGGTCAAATACCAAAATTGGTTCCAATCAAATGACCCAAACTGGAGTTATCATGGGGACACCAAGTGAGACGGACGCACAGACGAATGGACGGACACCGCTGATTTCTATAGTCCCCTGAAATTTTTTTCAGGGGACAATTAAAAGAAATAGTTGCTTCAAGGTGAACAAGAAACATATGAAAGGAATGTGAGAACATTACCAAGGTAGGGCTGCACGGTATTCAAATTTCAATACCAGTATCGGTATTATATTTTGGGCGGTTAACAATTGAATAAAATTTATTGTACTCGGTACCTTATGTTCAGCTGAAATCAATATCTTTAAGAAAGCATTTTTTTCTACAAACGTGCACAGTGTTATTTTACTTTAATTTAAAATCACATCACAGAGACAGCTCAGACATGAGGGAAAACAATAATGTGCCATGACTTTTCTGTTTGAAAAGAATATCCCACAATTCGTCACTCCTTTGTTCATGAATATTAATTAATACAGCTGTTTTATGGAATGTGTGCATTTCATACCCTGCATTTTCCTCTCCATTGTTTGGATCTTCTTATGACCTATTGTATTTTTAAGTGTTGATAGATATGGTCAGTGGTGTATTTGTGTTTGAAATTAATATTTTTATACTGTAACCAATGACCCAGACTTAGCTGGTGCTACCCCAAAAATATCTAGAGCCAAACACAAATTTTGCCCCCAATCCCCAAAATTTGCATGCAAAACCGAAAATTAGAAGTCATATCTGGCCCTCCATACATTTTACCCTCCGCACATGCGCAGACGCCAAGAAGTCACAGAATCTGGCGCCAATAAATCATTCTTTGTTTGGCCCTTGTCAGATAACAACAAACTGACATTTGTGCTTTTAAATCTCAATTAATAATGATGCCAGACACAGATCAATGGTTATATTGGTGGATCCAAGGACAGAACTGGATAAAGGAAGGAAGAAACGGTGGTTTGAAACGTTCAGGGCTGTAATTTTATAATATTTATTAAAATTAGTTCATGTTCCCTAATTTCGGGACATGAGCCTGACGTTATCACTGATTGATTATGATCTATCCACTGTTTATTTAGTACTCCTTCCCTGCCTTTCCTTGATTCCCCCAGTTAAGCTCCCAAGCTTTTTGGCTTGTTTTAAAAAAATTTCTTGGGAGTTTAACGTATTATACAGAAGATTAGTCTGTACATCCCCAGGGTTACGTCCTCATCCTTAGGGTGTTTGGGCATTTTTGTCATGCATCATACATCCAATGTATTGTTTTTTCTTCTGAGAAAGATCTTGCTTTACATCGGATAGTCTTGTTTCTGTTACTGACTTCGGGCTACGTTGCCTGGGGTCTTGATTCCGGTGTTTTGTTTACATTACGTTACTGTAGGTAGTTTCCTATTTTTGTTTAGGAACAACAGTTGTAAGTAATATTAAATATTCTGGTAGTGTGGTAGTTAATTTTACACAGATTTTATAATTTTGTCCACACTTAGGCTTTTTTGGGCTCATCTTTCCCTTTGGGAACTTGGGCTCTTATATTAGAAAATTTTTTTCAAAAATTTTTATTTTATTTTAGAAAGAGTTTTTCTTTTGGATATATTTATTTCATTGATTATATTTTAATGTTATCTTATATTATATGTAGATTTGGTGGTGGTACAATGACATATATTAGTATTTAGGTAATTATATTTATCTAATAGTATGGCAAATAGAGGAAGCCTTTCCTTATTTACTTGGTCATTGTAATGAGTTTATTTCATGTACTACCACTAATTCTACTCCATGTGTCAGATTTGATAATCTGAATGACGGGCGTCATGGTTTGTGTTAGGCGAGTGGACACTATCAGTCCTATCGCGGCGAGGGGACTCGGCTGGTTCTCTCGTCAAAATGTCACTATAGTTTTTTAGTTTATATTTACAGAGGAACAAGAACATGGTGTGGTTTCGTGACGCGTCAAGGAGTGTGCTTCCGTCGTCACATTATACTATAGAGCTAGCTGGAAAGTGCTCAATGATATTAGACAAGGGCTAGGCTACAAAAGCGAGTTTACGTCCCTTGTCAACAGCTAGCTCAACCAGCAGATCTCACTCGTATGTGGGTGATGTGATGCCGGTTATGTCCGTAGCGGTCGAGAAGAGGAATAAGGCTGTAGAGAGCACTATAAAGATATGAACATGCTCACCCTGCGACGACGGAAAGGAGGAAGCACGGGAAGGAGGAAGTAGACAAGTTCTGAGGCATGCTCATCCAGGTCTTCCGTGATCGCGAGCAAGAGAGAGGCCCCTCTCTCTTATAACAACATCTGGGGTCAGGAGTTTGTTGGTAGGAACTTGTGTCAGTTGGAACTTATGGAACTCCTTCCATAGACTGCCGGGGTCGGCCAGTCTTATAGCTTCCTCTATGTTCGAAAAGCACACACGACTGCACAATTCCGTTGTCGCCAGCTAGCTTGACCGGTGAAGTAGTTACTCAGGCCTCTGAGAACTGTGACGCACGGTGGATATAATCCGGGCTAGGAGATCATATAGGGTGGAGCGAACACTATGATATGCAACCATGCTCACCCAGCGACGACAGAAGGAGGAAACCGGCAAGTTCTGAGGTACGCTCGTCCAGGTCATCCAGGACTGCGGGCAAGAGCGAGGCCTCTCTCTCTTACAGCATCATCTGGGTACAGATGTTGTTGGTAGGAACTTGCGTCAGTCGGAGTGTACGTCCATGTCTCCTGTCCGGGACATCCCGTCTAGTAGGCAACCAGGGTCGGGTAGTCTTATGGTTTCCTCTACATAATGGACTCATTGATCTTTATATTGCACAGGGCTATAAAACCTGATGAGTGGTTTCAGTTCCCTGTTAAGATTGAATACGAGGCCCGTGACTCCGGATGTGTCGCATATGCATTGTATTCAGAGCTAGTGGAAAAGTGCTCAATGATTTTAGACAAGGGCTAGGCTTCAAAAGAGGTTTACGTCCCTTGTCTACAGCTAGCTCAACCAGCAGATCTCAATCGTATGTGGGTGATGTGATACTGGGTATGTCCGTGGCAGTCGAGAGTGAATAAGGGTGTTGCGAGCACTGTTTAATCGAATCATGCTCACCCAGTGTTGATGGAAGGAAGATGGCAAGTTCTGAGGTACGCTCGTCCAGGTCTCTCTGGACCGCGAGCAAGAGGGAGACCCCCTCTCTCTCTTTCAACAACATCTGGAGCCGGGTGTTGTTGGTAGGAACTTGCGTTAGTCAGAGCTTACGTACATAGCTATTGTCTGGTACGCTTAGTTCAATTCTTAGCCGGGGACGGCCTACAGTTTTGCTTCTTTAGCGTCTACCAAGCACTCCTGACCGCACATTGGCTAAGTGACTCAGGATTTCCAGTCTGCATCGTCAAAAGGTCCATCTTTTGTGAAGAAAGTCGCACCATCTAGTAGCCTAGGAGATGAGGCTGCATTCATCGGGTTGTCCGCAGTAATAACTATATTGGGCACCCGGGTCCTAGGAGCAGCAGGTGAACAGGCTATTTATGACCGCTGATCCTCAGGCCTCTGTAACGGACTTGCTGTCGTAGTTGCGCAGCTAATCGCAGTATTCCTGCTAAGGCAGAAGCACTCAACATCAGTCTCAAAACTTGAACTGTTGCATGGTGCTTAATTGGTCCAGTCACCTGTCTGTTCAGATTCTGGTGACTGTGGTTCTAACTGATTTGAACGTATGATGGAAAGGGATAACTTTCCCTTCCGGAACAACTCTTGTATGATATAGATACCATACATTATCGTTTCCTTGAACTTGTTCCAGTGAATCAAAATGCTGCGAGCAATTATGAGAAACCGCTAGCGTAGTTCGACGCTGACTTCATCCGGATAAACAGCAGGGTAATAAGATCTCTTTCCGGTTAAGTCTACACGGGTGTCACAGGTCTTCGATTGTGTAGACGACACCATATTTAATTTCCTGTGTGAAAAAGTAATTCGGTTTCTTATCTTCTTCCTCTGTATTTTTAATCGTTTGTGATTGTTCACATACTTTTAAAAACAACAGGGGAAGATGTGGAGACTTCCTCTGCTTTGATTGAGCAGGCTAAGATCCTAGTTGCAGCCTTACCTTCATCATTTAGCTGTTCGCTCGGACACAATTGAGAAGATAATTTCTTTGTAAGAGCGAATTTAGTCTCATGGTCTTATGTACTTTAATTTTAAGTACTGTGACGCATCGTCTATATGGAAAGGAATTTTGTCGTCGTTTGTACTTTTTAAAATTCTTTCCAGACCTAGTATATATATCTTGGTCTTAACTAATGTTAAGTGGGAGTTATTCTGATGTAACGAAGTCTTGTGTCTTCATCTTTGCATTTGACTGGGTGGAAAACTTGCTATAGGCCGCTTAATCGTAGGATTAATCTACAAGAAAGCATCTATTCTCGACTCTTTAAGTTGGGGTCTAATCGACCACACCAACAGAAAGAGTAGGAGAGTTTGTCCTAGACTCAATTCGCCTATAAGGGCTCATAGCGAAGGTATAGGTATCTCTCCTATATATATTCCTTTGGGATTGTCTATACAGCCACATGGATAGGGGTTTCTCGTCTGTCTGAGTTACTGATCAGACTCCCCTGAGCCGGTGGTTCGAGGCTCTTATAGAGCTCGGTCCGACCGATTTTGACTGGAAGTGGATAATTAGGTTATTTATGATTATCTTTCAGTCGAAAAGCGAACGTTCGGCAATTGTAGCGAGTATAGTTCTTTAGATCACTTGTTTTGTGAACTAGATAATGTCTCATGAGATTTATGATAGGATACATGTATCCCACTATTCATTTGGCTGGTTCATCTGTTGTTTCACAGAGTGAATTAGCCAGCTGTTTGGCTCGCTTTTATCTGTTATCTGACGCATTAACAGCGAAAGTTTTATGCGCCGGATGGAGTTGAGTGGAGCAGCTTGGAATGTTATTTCGATGGGTCGCTTACACACGTCTACTCAAGTTATTAACTGGAATGGTAGATGTTTTTCCCTCTAGACCACCCCCCCCCCCCCCCCCACCCACTCACACGTATATATATTTTAAGACATACATACTTTGTGTCTGGGTCGTGTTGGATGGCGCCCTCATAGGCATATATACAGTTCTGTTGCATTTGTTTCCGGTATTTATTTTCTGATTTCTAATACACAGGCACTTATTTTATCATCAAAATAGCCGCTATTTGAGCTGATAGGTTACAGGAGAGCCATTTTAAATTAGTGGTTTTTAGATGACTAATAGGCTGGATTTTTATGCACTCGCGCAATGTGTAATTACGCTATCTCTTTGGTGGACCTTGAAATTATTATATATTTCGAGGGCGGTCTGTGTTGGAGCCAGTTAATCATACCTAACTCCATTTCTAGATCCTGGTCTCTATTTTGTCGGTTCTTAAATCGCATATTCTAACATGTTTATAGTTGTAGATACCAAATAGTACACGTTGGAGAGTGTTTTTACCGGATTTAATATTACAGAGGCCTCCTGTGAATGATCTCGAAGCATGTTTTCTCTGCAGAGATTGTTCATCTTATCCCGCTTTTGTATGTATATGTTTTATTTGAATTCTCACTGATTTTGTTGTACCTGTATAGCCTTGGCTTGTGAAGTGGTGTTAAGCACCATTTATTATTCATGAATTCATTTTTTGAGTGCCTGATTGATCTTTCATTTGAAAGTATGTTAAAAAAGGGGGGGGGGGGAGGGGTCATTTTGTCCACTTCTCTGCCTTATCGGGTATGTAACTATTGAGGAAGTTGTCTTGTCCGTACTATGTTTGGCGATCAGCTGCAATATTATTGTGTGGCGTAGGTTTATGGGCAATTTTCTCTCATTCTCAGTATGCCATAATAATTTTTAGGGCCTAGTCCAGACTAGTCTCAAAAATTGTTTATTTGTTACATCCTAATTAACATGATTTTATGCTTAGATTTAGGATTTACATAATTGGGATCCACATTAGGATATGTCTCTTCTATTATGGTATTAAGAGACATACATGTAAATTATAATTTCTTCATCATGGATTGAAGGATTTGATCTATGCTGATCTACTATTTTGGAAGTTCTAGACCCTCCGCCTTTTTACTATTCAGCTGAGTCTGGGTCATTGGTACAGTATAAAAATATGAAAAAATTTATAGTAATTTATATATTTTTTATACTTACCAATGACCCAGAGGGGAATGGCCCTCCCATGAATGGGCAGTACTGGGCACTCATACCTCCCCGCTGAATTATTATAATCTTTTTTCTACAAAGAATGATTTTATTGGTGCCAGATTCAGTGACTTCCTGGCGTCTGACATGCGCGGAGGTTAAAATGTTAGGAGGGCCAGATAGGACTTCTAATTTTTGGTTTTGCATGCAAATTTTGGGGATTGGGGGCAAAATTGCGTTTGGCCCTAGATATTTTTGGGTTAGCACCAGCTAAGTCTGAGTCATTGGTAAGTATAAAAAATATATAAATTACTATAAATTTTTTCATGTTCATGTGAGCGGCAATTATTAATGTCTGAATGGATTATTATTGTGCAAACTTCCCTTTTCCTTTGTTTCTGTTTCTGTACTGTGTATGTTCATACCACCAAAACTTGATGTGATGTTTGGTTTGCACAGTTCTTAAAGGGTTAAGATATAAATACAAGGTTTATTTGAATTCATTATTAATTTCTGGAATAACATCTGTAAAAAAAATATTTGAAGTTACAAATAAATTATAAATTTAAAGTAATTTGTATATTTTTATGCTTACCAATGGCCCAGACTAGCTGGTGCTTAACTCGAAGTTATTAAGGGCTAAACACAAATTTTGAACCCCCCCAATCCCCAAAATTTGCTTGCAAAACCGAAATTAAAAATACTATCTGGCCAATCATACATTTACTCGCCGTGCATGTGCAGACGACAGCAAGTGACCGGAATTGGAGCCAACATCATTCTTTGTAGAAGAGAGTACTACATAAAAATTCAGCGGGGAGGTATGAGTGCCCACTCATGGGAGGGCCATCTCTGTCTGGACCATTGGGAAGTATAAAAATATACAAATTACTTTAAATTTATAATATTTTTACACTGTAAACCAATGGCCCAGACTAGCTGAATCATAAAAAGGTGGAGGGCCTAGGACTTCAGAATTAGTAGATCAACATAGTTCCAATCCTGTAATCCAAGGTGAAAGGAAATTAAAATTATTAGGAATTACATGTATGTCTCTCTATACAGTAATAGAGAAGACATATCATACAAAAGGAGCCCAGTTCAAGTAATTCCGTATACTTAGCATGAAGACTATGCTAATTGGATGTAACAAGTTCCCAATTTTTAAGGCTAGCTGGGACTGAGCCCCAAAAATTAGGATGGCGTATTTGAGACTGAGAGAATATCCCCCACAAACATACGCCATATACAATAAAACTCTAGCTGTATGCAGGATATAATTACAGACAAAACAGCTTCACTCATAGTTACATACTTATTAAGCCAGAGGAGAAGTAAAAAATCCCCCCCACCCCTTTTCTTTTGAAGGAATCTTCAAAAAGAAACAGGGGAGCACTCTGACATCAGTAAAAGCGGTACCAAAAAACAATATAAATATTTGTCGAACAGGCACTCACATTAATTTATTAATAAATGGTGCTTAATGCCACTTCAGAAGTTAAGGCTATAACGATGATCCCGGTAATTAATATTGCCTGCTATATAACGTACACCAGAGACAGCATACACAGATAGGTTGAGAACCGGTGATATAAAATATAACATACACATGTCCAATTGAACCACAATGAATGATCTCTGGAGAGTAAACACACTTGTCTTGCCCGGCAATTGCCTTTAAACACATTGACGGTGGGGAGGGAGGGGGGGGATTCAAAGTCATATCGAACCCTCCTCACCCACATTACTTAATTGTTCTTGTGTTAATCATAAAATAATATAGGAACTGCAATGGTTCCCTCACGTCTAACCGACTCCATTATGCCACTATGGGCGGAGAAGGGCATGAAGAACAAAACCTTCCCTTGATAAAGAAGGTCCTCTCGTGGAGGAAGCTTCCGGGAAAGTCCCATAACAGACACTTGAGATGACTGATCCAAGGTTTCTATGATGACAGAGGTGCTACTAGTAGGATTCACAACGAGACTGTTTGATCTTAAACATAATCTACTGAATCAACTGAATTAGAGGTTACGCATATCCTATCATTCATCCCCATGAGATCGGCAGAGCATCTACTGCATACACTCAATGGTCTGGGTATGGTGACATGAACAGCGGTAACTGATTGTTCCGGTGTGTCGCAAACAGATCTATGATGGGGCGATTCCTCTGGTAGCAAATCTGCCCAAATACTCTCTTGTTGAGCATCCACTCCAATTGCAACAGGCGACCTTTCCGAGAGAGTGTGTCTGCTAGTACGTTCAGATGACCCGGTATATGACGGATAGAAAGATGAACATGATGATTCATGACGTATAGGAAAATCTTCTCCGTTAGTTGGCATAATGGAAATGAATGGGTGCGCCCAGGTTCCCGATGTACACTACTACTGTCGAGTTGTCCGAACAAATTGAACATAGACGTCCGTTATTATGTGAATCCAATGTTGTAGCTAGCTATATTGACATCATCTCTTGATGTTTATGTGATTCTCCTGGAACCGAGGGTCCTAAAGACCCTGACACTTCAAGACTGCGGGACTTAGGGTCGCGCCCCAACCCATCTGACTCACATCCATCATAATCGTGAAAGCCAGATCTGGCAGTTTCAGCGGAATGAGTTAACCACAGAATATCTGCCCAAATCTGAACCCTTGTTTTACTAGGTCCGTTAAAACAATACTGGTTCAAGCGAAAGCGTCTTCACACTCCAGTTCTGAGTAAAGAATATCTGGAGGGGACGTGCGCGCAGGCATGAGATCCACAGCCGCCCCGCACAGCTCCAACAGTCACATGAATTCCCTCACTATTAATGCGTCTGAGTGTAGACAAAAGCGAGCATAACAACTGACTAATTTTGCTCTGGGTAACGGAAGACAAACCAGCTTGTTGTGGGTCTCAAAGCTCATTCCCAAGTGAAAAGACGACTTGTATGGAGCTAGACCCGACTTTTTCTCGTTTATGATGAAACTAAGACGTCAGAGCAATAGAAGCAGACTCTGAACATTGTTCTAAGAATAATTCTGTTGCCGTAACCCTGTAGAAGGTCTTCCATGTATGCCGACATTACCGCAGACGAATGAGCTCGTAAGACATTACCGAGTCCATTATTCGAGTGAAACGCCCAGGGGCAGAGTCCATTATTCGAGTGAAACGCTCAGGGGGCCAGATTCAGACCAAAGCATATTGTTCTGAACTGACACCTTCCCTTGTAGGGCGAACAGCAGGTACTTTTAGAATGCTGGATGAACCAGGACATGAAAGTACACATCCTTAGATCTATGCTTGCCGCACCCGAACGCTCGCTTTTACCGACTGAATGATTTCCATAAATAAACTTTTGGAGCCAGGATAAGCTTATTATCCAGGTCAAGTCTGTTACCAGTCGGAACGAGCCGTCTGGATTCAGTACGAGTAACAGGTGACTGTATAAATTTTGAGAATCCTGATTCTCGACGACCTGTATTGCTTCCTTTGATAAGAGAGCTTATACCTCCGGTAGGAGAAACTCTCTTATGTAAGAATTTGACGGAAGATTTGTCCAAAGCGGACAACTTGTGAGTGGAGTTTTTGCTCAGAATGATAGCCGTAAGCCGTCCGAGACTACACTTCTCACCCACTGATCTTCCATGATTATTATCCAGTTTTTTTGCGGATCTTGATCACCTTCTGCCAACTGACCAGCAATAGAGGTCTAAACCATCACCTGCATGATCTGCAAGGCTTACGGGAGGAGGAACCATGTCCTCCCCGCAAAAAACCTCATCGCGTCAGACTAGGGGCATCTGACCTATAGTCCTGATCAGATCTACACCCCTTTCCCAAGTCGCTATACTGACGACCTCCAGAGTAATTATAAGAGGGTTACATGTACCCTCGAGAGGAGTTTCCTTTTGACCATTTTGTCTGGAACACCCTCCTTTACTCTTGTCTGCTGAAGTAGGTCGTTGATACGCCGACTTCAAAAGCAGATCACTAGACGCTTTCTTAGTAGCCTGTTCATAGACTAACGAAAGCTAGTCGTCGAATATAAAATGTCCGGAAATCGGTGCGACTCGGAGAGAGCTTTTCAACTTGTCATCTTATCAGTGATGATGATGCAAGGGCAGCATCACGTCTGATTAACTCCAGATTAGCCACTGTTAGGGCGGAGTTATATGTGATATACATAATTGCCCTGGAAAGAACTCTAAGAGAGGTACGATCATCCTCAAATTCCTTTCCCCTGAGACGTTGCGCAATAGCTCTTGGAAGGTGATCTGCATAAGACATAATGTCTAAATTCGCTCTATTTGAAGAAATTGCCGTCTTAACTGTGTTTGAGCGAATAGTGAATGATACAGGTAAGGATTCCTCTAGATCCCCGGCCTGCTCATCCAAACGTAGAAGAACTCTCTGAACATCTTCCCAGACCATTTTTAAATGAACATAGTCCAAAAAACGGTATATATACGGAAGATGAAGATAAGAAACTGCCTTCATCCTCGCACTCAAGAGGATACATACGGCGTCGTCTATATGGACAAAGGCCTGCAACACCTGCATAAACTGATCCGGAAAAGAAAGGACTTCCTCCTTTGTCCGGATAAAGTCTGCGCCTAACGACGCTAGTGGCTTCTCTCTTGTCGTCACAGCATTCTGATTCGGCGGAACAAAATCAGGGTAGTATTGATGGATGAAAGCCATCGCAACCATGTACTGTTCCGAAAGGGAAGGGTAATCCTCCTCCTTATCCCTTTCATCATCTGAGAAATCAGTTGCGAATCTCGGTCCATTGCATCTGCGCGAACAGAGGACTGGACCGACCCAGCAGCGTCCGACAACTCAAGAGTCTGAGGGAGGCTGTATCTGCACTTGCTGGGATCAGATGTGCAATCTGCAAAAGCAAGTCCGTCATCCAGGAGCCTGAGAAGCAGCGGTTTTCAGTTCCTTAGCCGCATGCTGCTCCTGGGACGGTGTGTCAGAAATGGATCCTTTCTCCGAACGTCCTGATGATCAAGGCCTCATCTCCCTAGCTACCGGATGATCCAACTTCACGGGCGAAGAGTTGTTCCTTCTTCGTGCAGCAAGCTGGATATCCGAAATCAGGTAGCTAGGATGTGGTTGTGTGTGCTTAAATAACACAACCGCATCCTAGCTACCCGACTGCAAACTAGACGGAGTGTCCCAAGCAGACCTGTTAACCTCTGAAGGTGACTGTCAGTGAGATTTTGATGAGCTCTCAGTGAGATTTGGATGCTTGTCAGTGAGATTTTTGTGCGCGGCCAATACATCAATATTTTCCTTCTTATGCTTCCCACGGTCCCACCCGGGCACCCTCCCCCCATCCCAAATGCATTATGTTTCATTTTAATAATTTATTTTAACACTTTTAATGGTATTTGTCAGTAAAAGTATACAAATATGGATATCACTGGTCCAAGCACCCCCCCCCAGTGACAATGCCCCCCCCCCCCCCCCAACACACACACAAATGCGAGTGGGTGCCTATCTAGCCTTTGCCTGTACCAACACCCCCCACCCTCAGTCCGGCCATTTTTCTCATGCAAGCCCATCCCGGTGCTTCAATACACGGAGGCTGAAACATCTTGGGCCGAAACGTTCCAGGACCAAAACGTTCAAGAACCAACACAAGCATTCCTTCTTCGTTCATGCCATTTATTCCCGTAAATTCTTTGTTCAATCTGTACATTTTTAGTAAGAAAATATTCATTCTTATTATCTTTTGACAGGTTTTATTGTACAAAAAAATTACTAAATGCTAATAATACATATCGTTTTGTTTAAAAAAAAATCCCACCTGTTGTTGCCGGTACAATGAAGTTGTGTGTGATTGCGGTAATTTCGTTTTTTTGAATTTTGAATTGTGTTTATTTAAAAAAAATATTTGAACTGTGTTTTGTATTACTCACGTTAGAGAAGGTGCCCTTAGTATTCATAACTCCCATTGTGAAAAAATAGGCCGATGAAATCGTCAGATGAGTACCCATACGTGCAACTAGTAGAAAGCTGTATGATGGAGGGCTACCACGGATGCCGACATTATTTACACCATACAAGGTATGGGTACATATAGAAATGGATTGGAGGAGTGTCTAATTTGATGGATAAAGGGTTAATATCTCCAGAGCAAATTATCAGATTTACATAAAAAACTATACAGCACAGCACATCAGTAACCTGAATAAATATATAAAGTAACATGACAATCGGATTGATATTTTTTGAGTTATCTCATGCCAAAGGGATTGGAGGAATTTTCAATTTGTTGGATAAAGGGTTAATATCACCGGATCAAATTATCAGATTAACACCAAAAACTATACAGCTCAGCACATCAGTAACCTGAACACAATTATAAAGTAACTTGACAATCCAAGCAATATTTTTCAAGTTATCAAATGCCAAAGGGATTGGAGGAATTTTCAATTTGAAGGATAAAGGGTTAATATCTCAGGATCAAATTTTCCGATTTACACCAAAAACTATACAGCTTGGCACATCAGTAACCTGAACACAAATATAAAGTAACTTGACAATCCAAGCAATATTTTTCAAGTTATCGAATGCCAAAGGGATTGGAGAAATTTTCAATTTGAAGGATAAAGGGTTAATATCTCGGGATCAAAATAACAGATTTACACCAAAAACTATACAGCTCGGCATATCGGTAACCTGAACACAAATATAAAGTAACTTGACAGTCCAAGCAATATTTTTCAAGTTATCGAATGTCAAAGGGATTGGAGGAATTTTCAATTTGAAGGATAAAGGGTTAATATCTCGGGATCAAATCATCAGATTTACACCAAAAACTATACAGCTCGGCTAATCAGTAACCTGAACACAAATATAAAGTAACTAGACAATCCAAGCAATATTTTTCAAGTTATTGAATGCCAAAGGGATTGGAGAAATTTTCAATTTGAAGGATAAAGGGTTAATATCTCGGGATCAAAATAACAGATTTACACCAAAAATTATACAGCTCGGCACATCAGTAACCTGAACATGTATATAAAGTAACTTGACAATCCAAGTAATATTTTTCAAGTTATCGAATGCCAAAGGAATGGAGGAATTTTCAATTTGAAGGATAAAGGGTTAATATCTCGGGATCAAATCATCAGATTTACACCAAAAACTATACAGCTCGGCAAATGAGTAACCTGAACACAAATATAAAGTAACTAGACAATCCAAGCAATATTTTTCAAGTTATCGAATGCCAAAGGGATTGGAGGAATTTTCAATTTGAAGGATAAAGGGTTAAGATCTCGGGATCAAATTATCCGATTTACACCAAAAACTATACAGCTCGGCACATCAGTAACCTGAACACAAATATAAAGTAACTTGACAATCCAAGCAATATTTTTCAAGTTATCGAATGCCAAAGAAATGGATACGGATGCTGGACGGACCGACGGATGGATGGATGGATGGACGGACGGACAGATGAACAGACAGACGGACAGACAAAGGATGGCCGAACGACGGATGGTCACCCCGGATGCCGGCATTATGTGTACCATACATAGTATGGGTACACATAAAAAAGCAAAGAAAATAATCCTATTGGTTCAAAATGAAGACAAAATACACAGCTGGACATTATTCTGAATCTGTTTGTATATAAGTAAGGGGAGGTAACTTAATTCTTGTGATATCTCACAACAGATTTTTTTCAGTTTTCAACAAACTTTCAATTATATTTTTTTTTACACAAAATTGATAAATTTGGTATGAACCATAACAATAGTATATATAATAGGTCAGCTGAAGTTAATTATTATACTTGAGAGATTATATTTTTATTTATTTTATATTTCGAGTTTATATAATTTTGATTTCACGTAAGCGAGACAGTATGAGAATATATTTGGCATGTAAAGCAGGCATGTAAAATGTGATGGTTTTTGGGACAACTATTTTGAAAAGTGTCAAATCAGGAGAAAATAGGATGTGACCGTGAGAGCGTGAGTTCTTGCCTCAAACTGGGAGACTCACGGTGAAACCGGGAGAGTTAACAGGTCAGGTCCCGAGCGGCGGGTGAACATATGCTCCGTCTCATGCAAGTTTCCAACCAATAAACTTCATTTCGGCCTTGTGAAATGTAGCAGAGGAAGCCCTGACTGAAGCCGACCCCGGCTGCAGACTAAACAGAGCTTCCCGAGTGGAGGGCAGACATATGCTCCAGCTTGTGTAAGTTTCTCAAAACAACATCTGACACCAGATGTTGCTAGATTAGAGAGGGGGGCCTCTCCCGCTCGTGGTCTATCAGACCTCGCCGAGTACAAAAACTTGCTGACTTCCTCGCTATTTCCTCCCTATTTCCGTTGTCGCTGGGTGAGCTATTTATATTATAGATTTCGCTCTACCCAATCCACTTCCTAGTCCGCAATGGACTTACCCGGCGTCACGGCACCCACGGAGGGAGTACCGTTCACCGGTTCAGCTAGCTGCTTGCAAGAGATTAAAACCTTTAACAAAAGGCCCTAACTCTTGCAATAATGAGCACTGCAGCTAGCTCTATATGCTCCACGGAGCGCGACGACGGTAGCACACTTGGATGGGTGTCAGAATATCATCACCATGTCCATGTTCCTCTGAAATAGAAACTGACAGAATGAATTAAAACGCAGTAAGAGGCTCTGATCCTTGGAACCTCACCGCCAACAACATACCACGACACCCGACTCCAACATCAGTCATCCCAGTGCAACACAAGAAGACAAGAGTCTGCAGAAGTGTATCAACTAAAGTCGATATCAGTCCTCCAAACTCCACAACTATATATATATATAACTGAGATACATGAATAATAGCAATCATAATTAAATTCAAAATATTTTTTGTAAACAAAAATTTTTTTGAAAAACGCCAAAGTTCCCAAAGGGAACATTAAGAGCCCAAGGGCATCCTGATAGAGCCTAAGTGCGGACAAAATCCAAAATTTTTTGAGCTGCACTACCGGAATAACAATCCATTTATCCTACAGTATACTACAGTAACAGAATATAAAAAACTACCTCTATATGAGGACGCTGATAATGTAAACAACATCTATGTAAACAAGACATCAGGCACACAAAAAGGCCCAAAGTCAGAACCAATTGAAATGCTATCAGATGCAAAGCCAGATCTTCATACAAAGAAAAAATGATACATCGGATAGAAGATGCAAGACTAAATGGCCTAACACCCCTAGGGTGAGGATGTAACCCTGGGGAAGAAACAGAATAATATTCTGTAATAAATGTTAAATTCCCAAGAAATTTAATAAAAAATTTCAATAAAAAATAGCCAAAAAGCTTAAGAGTTTAACAGGAAGGGTTCTTGGAATACTTAACAAACAGTGGAATAATCATTTTTAAAAATGATGACGTCAGGTATATGTCCTGAAAATGGGAAACATAAAATAATTTTATAAATATTATAAAGTTACAGCCCTGAACATCCAAAACCACCGTTGAACACTTCCTTCATCCAATAACAGCCCTGTATCCACCAATTCTTGCATTGATTTGTGTCTGGCATCCTCAAAAAAGGAGATTTTAAAGCAGAGATGTCATTTCATTGTTGAAGACTTTAGGGACAAACAAAGAATGATGTTGGCGACAATTCCGGTCAGTTCCTGTCGTCTGCACATGCACGGAGAATAAATGTATGGAAGGCCAGATAAGACTTTTAATTTTCGGTTTTGCAAGCAAATTTTGGGGATTGGGAGGTTCAAAATTTGTGTTTGGCCCTTAATAACTTGGAGTGAAGCACCAGCTGGTCTGGGCCATTGGTTTACAGTGTAAAAATATAGTTAAGTTTTAGATTGCTGGTTGTCGTTTTAAAACTGGGAGGAAAAGTGACAGTAACGTCCAACCCATGCCTTCATTGCAATTGAAAAGCTTATTTATATTCATAAGTTCAAAATTCACAATGGCAGTGATGATGGAAATGTTGATCAACATGACTCTAGGTTTTATCTGTTTTTTAGAGGAATAGAAAAAATAAACCAAACACTTCCTATAATGATTATGTGAGTAATTTTATTATCCGCACGGGAAAATGTGAGATTACAAACACAAATGTGTCAAAGTATTCATTCTCTGAATTCCATGCACTCCCGAAATATTCAACTTTCAGTTTTAGTTTCAAATTGCTGGTAAGTGTATGCTTACTTGTAATTTACACAGCTCAAGTACACTGCAAACTGTGTTTTCATTGGTTGAATGAAGATTGACTGACATGTACTTCATCACAGGAGTTGTCAGGCTGGGAGGAGTTTCAAGTTGGATATCATATTAACATTTGGGCGATGACAGACATTATAGAATACATTGACTTTTTTTCCCCTAATAATATATCGACTTCAACTTCGATAAGTTGATACAATACTGTTTCTTACAATATACCGGTACTTTTAAAACAATACTGATATTCATCCAGTATCATTCTCAATACCTATACCAAGGCACAAATTCTTTCAAATAAAGCCCAGATAAAGACTTCCAGCACTGAACATTAACCCTGCGACACTAAGGTTGAAATTCCAAAATTTCAAGTTGCAAATATTTACCACAACATAACTAGGAATTTAATGAACTCTGCCAAACAAGAATACTAGTTTAGTTGCATTGTGGGAAACAGAGGTACAGTCAAGTTCAAGTGAATACAGAGGTACAGTCAAGTTCAAGTGAATACAAACTGAACTTGACTTAAGAATGTCTGTCTGGGCTTGATAAAGACATGAACTTGGGTTTCCATGCAGAAATTTTCAGATCCTGATATTTTTCACTCCCCACAAGTTCATGCCAACAATATTATTATTATTAACTATATTTACCATTTATTGCATCTTTTTGGCCATGGTAGGAAGCTTCAAATAAATGATCAGCAGTCTTCTCAAACTGTAATGTAAAAGAAATCAGAGGCTCAAGTGAGCCTAAAATGCTCACCTGGCTCAAGTTGTCAAAAGAGATGAGTGTGTAAGTAAGTGATGGGCAGCAAAAGAAATTTTTGTAGGGTGTGCTGATAGAATTGTTGACAATTTATGTGCCAAATCTAAGATGGCTGCTGGTGGCTTTATTTTTAAACAAAATTCAGAAAAATTTGATAGCTCCCATCTAGACATCACACCAAAGCTACATATGAAATTTGAAAAAGATCGAGTGAGAGATGCGGCCTGTAGGTTGCGCCAATGGAATTGCTGACAATTTGTATGCCAAATCTAAGATGGCCACTGGCAGCCATGTTTTTCAACAAAATTCAGAAAAACGCAATAGCTCTCATCAAGACATTGCCCCAAAGCCACATATGAAATTTGGAACTGATCAGGTGAGCGCTGCGGCCTGTAGGGTGTGCTACAGGAATTGTGGATGGACAGAGGAATGTGTGGATGGACGGACAGAAAGACATACAGATGGATGGATGTATGAGCGGACGACAGATCGCAACCCATCAAATAGCTCACATTTGACTTTCGTCAAGTTGAGCTAACAAACAATATTCTGGTCCATGCAGTTTTTTTTTAAATATGGGCATTTGAATTTTTTCTATTTTTAGTGCCTGGGGTTCCCATGGGGCAGCCAACAAAACTTTGTTTGGTTGTAAATCAAGTAGTTATGACCCACTTATATCAGTCCATCGCTTCATGAAATAAAATTTGGGGTGGATCCCAAAATGGTCATGCTACAACAGAGAGCCCAAATACTGACCTACCAATTTACCTTGAACAAATTTCAATCTTTACCACCAAAGGAAGTTTCATACCAAATATCAAAGCATTCTCTCTGGTAGTTCATGAAAAGAATATTTTAAAATTTAGGCTTTTTGGGTATAACCCCAGCCCCAAGGGGAGTAGCAACTTTTTGGGGAAAAAAAGTATACTTCACCAAGATGTTTTGTACTACATTAGTTTAGATTTGGCTGAAAGGTTCTGAAGAAGAATACTTAGTTGATGAAGCACAAGATAGATGATGACTCAGTATTTTCCCATAACCAACAGTCTTAAAATGCACCTCACCATACGACACCCCATGTCCTCAGAGATTTTAATGACAAATTTAGAATCAAGTCAAATAATGGCTGCTTCTCAGCAGCCAAGATTTGATGATTGAGTTAAGAAAACCTATCACTGGGACAAGAGGAAGGAACTTCATAAAGTGGAACCATGTGACTTGACTTTCAGTATTTATTTATTGATGTTTTAATGTCACTTTCAGCCTCTTAGGCTATCTCCTGTGGCTGGCAATGAAAAAAATTCAACTTATAGTGTTCAATAAATAATGAAAGTGTCAATGACACTGTAGCTCAACTTGTTTAAGACATGTACATGTATAATATGCGACACAGCAATGACAAACATCTAGGTAATGACCTGATAACAAAGGTACATGCAAAGTATTGTAAAGGTCTGTACATAAATGCTGACCGTAGCCTGTAACAACTAGAGGTACTGTGAGCAAACTCACAAAGTGATACCCCTCGTGCCTGAAATGTATGAGTTAGATTATCTCCCCTTGGAAATGTCAGAACGGAATTATATTGCTTCATGCACATCTTCATATGGAGTTCTTCCATTGTGTAAAGTTTCATGAAAATTCTTCAAACAGTTTAGGAGGAGTTCAGCTTACAAGGATGGACAGATGGTATAAGTTAGATTATCTCCTCTTGGAAATGTCAGAACAGAATTATATTGCTTCATGCACATCTTCTTATGGAGTTCTTCCATTGTGTGAAGCTTCATGAAAATTCTTCAAATGGTTTAGGAGGAGTTGCACTTACAAGGATGGACAGATGCGCGGACGGACGGACGGACAGATGGACAGGGTGATTCCTATATACCCCCCCAAACTTTGTTTGGGGGGGGGGGGGGGTATAAATATATAGGTAAAGTATTGTAAAGGTGGGGGACAGTTAGATGCTAAACTAGAAAAGAAATCCCAGAGTGGGTCTGACTGAACCCAAAAATATTTGTTCTCATAGCACAGTGATAGCAAAAGTACCCAAATACACTCGTTACTGTCACAAGGTGATAACAAAGGTACCCCAAGAAGTTTGGTGAAGATCAGTTCATAAATACCGACTCCAGCCCGAGCCGTATTGACATGTGCACTTACTGTGTATAAGTAGCACTGAACAAATCAAAGTTCATCTAATTTGCATAATTTCTGCACGAGAAAAAAACCTGTATTATGTGTGATGTATTCCATGTTACTAAACAGTCCTACAAAAATTTATTCAAATCAGAACTTTCATACAGAAGTTCTGAACAAAAAACTGATTGCACTAATTTTGGTACAAAATGGCTGCTGGCGGCCATCTTGAATTTTGGACCACACCCCAAAACACTCGTTCTCGTCCCACGGTGATAACAAAGGTACCCAAGAAGTTTTGTAAAGATCAGTTCATAAATACAGCCTCTAGCCTGAGTCATATAGAAGTTGTGTACAAAAAACTGATTGGACCTAATTTCAGTACAAAATGGCCACTGGAAGCCATCTTGAATTTTGGACCGCACCCAGAAACACTCGTTCTCGTCCCAATGTGATAACAAAGGTACCCAAGAAGTTTTGTGAAGATCGGTTCATAAATACAGACTCTAGCCCGAGCCGTATTGACACTTACTGTGTATAAGTAGCACTGAATAAATCAAAGTTCATCTAATATGCATAATTTTTGCACGAGAAAAAACCCTGTATTATATATATATTAAAGATCGGTTCATAAATACAGCCTCTAGCCCAAGCCGTATTGGCATTTGCAGTTACAGTGCTGAAAGTAACATTAAATAGATCAAAGTTAGTCTAATAGGCATAATTTATGCATGAGAAAAAAACCTGTATTATATGTGATGTATCCCATGGCACTAAACATTCACACAAAAAAATTATTCAAATCAGCACTTTCATAAGGAAGTTCTGCGCAAAAATCTGATTGCACCTAATTTTGTACAAAATGGCTGCCAGCGGCCATCTTGAATTTCAGACCGAACCCAAAAACACTCGTTCTTGTCCCACGGTGATAACAAAGGTACCCAAGAAGTTTTGTAAAGATCGGTTCATAAATACAGCCTCTAGCCCGAGCCGTATTGGTATTTGCACTTACAGTGCTGAAAGTAACATTAAATAAATCAAAGTTAGTCTAATTTGCATAATTTATGCACGAGAAAAAAACCTGTATTACATGTGATGTATCCCATGGTACTAAACATTCATACAAAAAATTATTCAAATCAGAGTTTTCATATGGAAGTTCTACGCAAAAATCTGATTGCACCTAATTTTGTACAAAATGGCTGCCAGCGGCCATCTTGAATTTCGGACCGGACCCCAAAACACTTGTTCTCGTCCCACAGTGATAACAAAGGTACCAAAGATGTTTTGTAAAGATCGGTTCATAAATACGGCCTCTAGCCCAAGCCGCGTGTACGGCGTGACGGACAGACGGGCCATGACAATACCTCAAATTTGGCTTCGCCAAAGTTCAGCTAAAAATGATAAATTTAAAGTAATTTGTATATTTTTGATACTTACCAATGGCCCCGACTTAGCTGGTGCAAACTGATAAATTTCCAGTCCTATCTGGTCCTCTATCCTTTTGTTTACTGAGCATGCGCAGTAACCAGGAAGGTAACGAAATTGGTGCCAAGCATCATTCTTTCTAGTTATGCCTGCTAAATGTTATAAATCAGCAGGGAGGTATGAGTGCCTACTCATGGGAGGGCCATCCCCATCTGGGCCATTGGTGAGTATCAAAAATATACAAATTACTTAAAATTTATCATATTTTTAGACTAACACCAATGGCCCAGACTTAGGTGAATCGTAAAAAGGCTGGAGGGCCTAGGACTTATATGAAATACAATATCTCTATTACTCCACATTAAAGAATAGCTCCCACAGGAGAATAGGAGAAGACAGAGGAATTACATATGTCTTTCTCTTAATAACAAGAGGCCCCAAGGGGTCTTAATCGCTCAATGGCCAAAGTGGTTCAAAGAAGTATTTGGGGTCACATTCAATTAGACATGGTTCATCAACACTACAAAGGAATGAAGTCATGACAGGCAAATTTTATGGAAAAACACTAAGGAATGGATTTGAACAAACCTGAACGTAACATGCCCCCCTCACCCCTGCCCATAGAGCCCAAATATTAAGCCAAGGACTCAAATTGAACAAACTTTAATCTGATCCCCCTTGAGATGTCATACACCAAATAGGAAAAAATTCTGACTGGTGGATATGAAGAAGGTTTTTAAAGAAATCACCTCACATTGCACTAAGTTAAACTTTGGGCTCAAATAGGGAGCCAAAATATTAACCCAGGGTACTGATTTGAACAAACTTGAAGCTGACCCACCTAGAGATGTTGTATACCAAATATGAAAGGATTCTGATTGGTGGATCTGAAGAAGAGGATTTTAAAAGAAATTCCCTCATATTGCACTTAGTTAAAATTCAGGCTCCCATAGGTAGCCCAAATTAATAACCCCGGGACCAGGTTTCAACAAACTTGAGTCTTACCTTCCAAGAGATGTTGTATACCAAATATGAAAGGATTCTGACTGGTAAATCTGAAGAAGATTTTTAAAGAATATTCCACGCATTACACAAAGTTAAAATTTGGGCTCCAATAGAGAGCCCAAATACTAACTCAGGGACCCGATTTGAACAAATTTGAATCTAACCCCTCTAGAGATGTTGTATACCAAATATGAAAGCATTCTGACTGGTGGATCTGAAGAAGAAGATTTTTAAAGAAATTTTCTCATATTGCACTAAGTCAAAATTCAGGCTCCCACAGGGAACCCAAATATCAACCGAGAAACTCGATTTGAACAAACTTGAATCTGGCCCCCCTAGAGATGATGTATACCAAATATGAGAGGATTCTAACTTGTGAATCTGAAGAAGAAGATTTCTAAAGAATATTCCATGCATTGCACAAAGTTAAAATTTGGGCTCCCTATGGGAGCCCAAATATTAACCTAGTGACTCAATTTGAACAAACTTGAATCTGACACCCCTATAGATATTGTATACCAAACATGAAAAGATTCTGAGTGGCCGATCTGAAGAAGAAGATTTTTAAAGAAATTTCCTCAAATTGCACCAAGGTAAACTTTTGGCTACAATAGAGAGCCCAAATACTACCTCAGGGACCCGATTTGAACAAAATTGAATCTGACCCCCTAGAGATGTTGTATACCAAATATGAAAGCATTCTGACTGGTGGATCTGAAGAAGGAGATTTTTAAAAAAAATTCCTCATATTTCAGTAAGTTAAAATTTGGGATCCTATTATTAACCCAGGGACTGGATTTGAACAAACTTGAATCTGACGCTCTACAGATGTTGTATACCAAACATGAAAGGATTCTGACTGGTAGATCTGAAGAAGAAGATTTTTAAAGAAATTTCCTCAAATTGCACCAAGTTAAACTTTGGGCTCCAATAGAGAGCCCAAATCTTAACCCAGGGACTCGATTTGAACAAACTTGAATCTGACCCCCCTAGAGATGTTGTATAACAAATATAAAAAGATTCTGACAGGTGGATCTGAAGAAGATATTTTTGAATTTTTGATGGGTGCTATCAGAGTTATGCCCCTTCTGGTGCCCCCTGTGGCAAGTTTATTTGTACAAACTTGAATTGACATATGATAAGGAACATGCACACAAAATGTGGTTCAATTTGGTTGAGTAGTTTGTGAGGAGAAGTCGATAATGTAAAGTTCACGACGGACGACGACGGATGGCATGTGATAAGTTAAGCTCCCTTCTGTGAGCTAAAAAAAGAGAAAGACATAACATCAATCATATATAGGGGTAATACACAATAATTTCTCCACTTAATGCCAGCAAAACCTGTTTTGCTAATTCGGTGAAGGAAACCAATTATAAAGGTAGTCCACAGAATGAGACGCTTTATACTCATTTAAAAGTGTTTGAGGATTGTATATTAACGCTTGTTTGACACGTGACATATACAAATGGTTCACACTGAGCTACACTTTAAAAGCAATACATAAATGAGACATAATTGCTTCACACCGAGGTACACATTAAAACCACCCAGCACCGACGCTGGTGTACTATCTCTGGAGGAGGTATTCCCTTGCTTTTCACTATAAAGCCAGATGATATAAAGGGAAAAACCGTCCGCCCCCACCCCTGCCCTCCCCTTGTTCTGAAGGAAGAATCCTCAGAATGTAGAGAGCAGTGGAATGGCATCAGTGCTCGAGCAGACTGCCTAAGACACCACTGAGAAGTATTATTAATGGACGACATTCTGTGCGACAGAAAGAGGACCCAAGGATCTAAGGTCACAGGAGATAGACTCTAAATTTCTAAGATAGAACTTTGTAAATGAAGACGGTTGCGTCCAGTAGACTGTCTTCATTAAATCAGTAACAGCAATACTATTTCAACAAGAGCGCACGTATCGCTGAAGCAATACAATGAGCATTAATAATTATACAAATGTTATAACCAAGATGTGATCAGCATGAATTCCATTGAAGCGTTTCCAAAAAAAGTCTGGAAAACTGATATTTTGGCGATTTTCCATATTTCCAAGGGCCATAACTCACACAAGAATAATGCAAGCAGCATGAAACTCAAACTTGATCTATAAGTCATCATTCTATAGTAGGTTACCAAGAATGAAATCATTCGGTTGAAGCATTTCCAAAAAAAATCCGGAAAACTAATGTATGACTGACAGACAGACTGACGGATGGACAGAGTGCAAATGAAACCTGATCTGTCATCGTTCTATAGTAGGTTACCAAAAATGAAATCATTCCGTTGAAGCGTTTCCAAAAAAAGTCCGGAAAACTGATATTTTGGCACTTTTCCATATTTCCAAGGGCCGTAACTCACACAAGAATAAGGCAATCAGCATGAAACTCAAACTTGATCTGTAAGTCATCGTTCTATAGTAGGTTACCAAAATGACATCATTCTGTTGAAGCGTTTCAAAAAAAACTCCAAAAAACTGATATTTTAGTGCTTTTCCATATTTCCAAGGGCCGTAACTCACACAAGAATAATGCAATCAGCATGAAACTCAAACTTGATCTGTAAGTCATCATTCTATAGTAGTTTACCAAAAATGAAATCATTCCGTTGAAGCGTTTCCAAAAAAACTCTGGAAAACTAAAGTGTGACTGACAGACAGACAGAGTGCAAACCTATAGTCCCCTCCGGCGATGCCGGTAGGGGACTAATAAGACCAAGAAGAAGACAGTGCTCTAACCTCATGCGCTGAAATCTTATTGACAGAACGTTGATCTGCAGATAGACAGACTCTCGTAGGCGATTCGTATTGCCAACTGAATCCATCTAGCAACTGAATGAATAGAAATATTCTCTATCCGTTTATCCGGAATCTGATTCTTAGCCAAGAATCCCAGTTCCGTAGAAAGAGTAATAGTATTATACACACTACAGTAATGGGAATCTTCACCAGATAATGCATGGAGTTCACTAACTCTTCTGGCAGAAATGAAGGCTAAGAGAAATGCCATTTTGTAGGTCAGGAATTTAAATTCTCCATCATCTAATGGCTCAAAAGGAGCTTCTTGAAGCTTCAAGAGAACCCAAGCCAAATTCCATTTAGGAATTAATCTGAGGGTTCTAGGTCAACTGATAGAGAAATTTCTAACTAGTTTGGATAAAGCAGGATCTAATCCAATATCCATGTTATCATGATGAGCACATGTACGTCAAACTGGTAGACTAGAAAATTGGCAATAGATGGATTATAAATATCCGCCGACTGAACTGTACACCAACAAAAGAAAACTCTCTATTTTGCTGCATAATTCAGCATAGAGGAGGTCCTCCTACAGTTAGAAACTGCGTCCACTGCTCATCCTGAAAACTGCTTTCCATGCAGAAAGGACCGCACAATGGAAATACGTGAAGGTTGAGACCTAGCGGGTTGTGATGCAGTGTGTGGGACTTCCCCTGATATAGAAGGTCCTTGAGAGGAGGAAGCTTCTGAGGAATGTCCCATAACAGACACCTGACCAGGTTGATCCAAGGTTTCTGAGCTGACAGAGGTGCTACCAGCAAGATTTTGCAGTGAGACTGTTTGATTTTTAACAGAATCTGCTGAATCAGCGGAGTTGGAGGATATGCATATCCTATTATTCTGTTCCATAAGATCGATAGAGCATCTACTGCGTACAATCGGTGATCCGAACAAAGCGTCACGAACGTCGGAAGGTAATTGTTTAGGTTCGTGACAAAGAGATCTATCATGGGACGATCTCACTGGTAGCAAATCTGCTGGAATAATCATTTGTTGAGAGGCCACTCCGATGGCAACAGGCAACCTTTCTTTGCGAGCGAGTCTGCTACTACGTTCAGACGACCCGGAATATGACGGACTGAGAGATGAACATGATGACTCAAAGCATACAGAAGAATTTTCTCTGTCAATTCGAATAGAGGAATTGAATGAGTGCCGCCTTGGTTCCTGAGATAAGCCACTACTGTGGAATTGTCTGACAGAATCTGCACATGGATGATTGCTACGTGAGCAATCCAGAGTTTGAGTGCAAGCAAAATAGACAACATCTCTTTCTAGTACAAAGGGTTCCAAAGAACCTGACATTTCAGTCTGCGGGAATCAGGGTTGCGCCCCAACCCGTCAAGACTCGCATCCATCATAATAGTAAAGACCGGATCCGGTACTTGAAGCAGAACTCCTTGAGTCAACCACTCGAGATCCGCCCAAATTTGAACCTTTTGTTTTATTAGATCTGTTAAAACAATCTGGCCTTCGAGTGAATGCATCTTGACACTCCAGTTCTGAGTAAAGAAAATCTGGAGAGGATGTGTGTGTAAGCGACCTAGAAGAATCAAGTCCACCGCTGCCCTGCACAGTCCCATCAGTCACATAAACTCCCTCACTGATACTGTGAGAGAGTTTAGACAAAAGCGAGCATAGAAACAGACTAATTTCTTCCGGGTTATCGGAAGGCGAACCAGATTGCTGTGAGTCTCGAAGCTCATCCCCAAGTGAATGAGGACTTGGACCCAGCTAGATCCGACTTCTTTTTGTTTACACTGAAACCGAGACGTCAGAATAATTGAAATAGACTCTGCACATCGTTCTGAAGTGCATCTTTGTCGCCGTATCTCTGAAGAATTTCATCCAGTAAGGCGACGTTACCACCACTGAATAAGCTCGGAAGTATAACACTTCTGAGTTCATTATCCGAGTGAATGCCAAAGGTGCCAGGTTCAGACTGAAACACATCGCTCTGAACTGATAAACCTACACTTGTATGGCAATGCGCAGATACTTTCTGAAAGCCAGATGGACCATGACGTGAAAGTACACGTCCCTTAGGACTTTGCTTGCTGCAAAGTCGTTCACTCGAATGCTCACTTTTAACCGACTAAATGGTTTCCATATAGAACTTTGGAGCGATAATCAGTCTGTTTATCTAGCTCAAGTCTATCACCGATCGAAACGAGCTGTCTGGTTTCGGCACACAAAACAGGTGACTGTAAGATCCCGGGGAGTTGGGATTTCTTATGACCTCTATTGCTTCCTTTACTAGGAGAGATTAAACTTCTGCAAGAAGAGACTCCCTTTTTGAAGGATTCCCTGGAAGATCTATCCAACATGGACTTCTTGTAAGAGGTTGTTTTGAATGGAATGATAGCCAAAGACCCATTCTGACTACATTCCTGATCCAGTGATCTTCCGTTATGTCCGTCCAGTTTCTCGCGAAGTTTGATAACCTTCCACCAACTGGAGAGCAATAGAGGTTTAGACCATCAACTGTATGACTTGCGAGGCTTTCAGGAATAGAAACTACATCCTTCCGAGAAGCACCTCACGTTGTCGGCTTAGGGCATCTGGCTTAAAGTCTTTGTAAGACTTATGCCCCTTTCCAGAGTCGCTATACTGACAGTTCCCTGAGTAACCATACCAGGGTTTCTTAGAACCCCGCAAGGAGCCCTTTTTTCACTGACTGCGAACTGGAGCACCCTCATCTACCATGTCCAGCAGATGACTGCTGCTGGGAAACTGACCTCAGCAAAAGAGTTCTGGTAGCTTTTTTGGTAGCTTCTTCGTACATTAAGGATAACTTGCTGTCAAACAAGGTATGCCCGGAAAGAGGAGCAACTCTTAGAGAGCTTTTCACCCGATCGTCTATCAATGAAGATGATGCTAAGGATCCATCACGTCTTATCAATTCCATATTAGCCATTGTAAGGGCAGAATGATGTGTGGCATACATAACTGCCCTAGAAAGAACTCGGAGTGACAAACTAATATCATTAAATTCTTTCCCAACCAGATGATGGTCCAAAGCCCTGGTGATATGATCTGCACAGGACATAGCGTTCAAAACTGCCCAACTAGAATCTATTGTAGATTTGATCACATCTGAGCGGACATTGAATGAAGTGGGTAACGAGATATCAAGAATCAAGATCTAATGCCCAGTCATCCAGATGCAGAGGAGCTCTCTGAACATTTTCTCCAACCGTTTTTAAGTAACATGGTCCAGGAAACGGTACGTGAATAGAAGATGTCGATAAGAAACCGCTTTTCCTTCATAAATTTGCTAGGCTGAATATTGTATTGTCAATGTGGCAGAAGGCCTCCGACACATGAACAGACTGACCCGGGAAGGAATGAACGTTGTCTTTCCTCCACAGGGTATCAAGGGACGATAGCGATTTCTGCCTAGCTGACGCAGCTTGCTGACCAGGAGGAACAAGATCTGGAAAAAACTGATGAATAAAATTCATGGTTTCCATGTGTTGTTCCGAACGGGATGGAGAATCTTCCTCCAATTCCCTTTCACCATCCGCTTGGTCTAGCTGTGAATTTCGGTCAGCTACATCCGAATGAACAGATGACCGGACCAACCCAGCACTGTCCGACAGCTCACTCCCAGAGTCTGTTGACGGTCGCACCTGTGTTTGCTGGGAAGCTGCGATAAGCTACGCAATTTATGACAGCAAGTCCGTCACTGAGGCTTGCGGAGCAGCGGTCTTATGTTTCTTTGCCGCATGATGTTCGCAGGATGGAGATCTGTCCCTATATCTTTTCGCCGAATGTCACGAATGCTCCGCATAATCATGCCTCGTACCACTAGCTATCAGATGGCCCGACTTCGGCAGAGCAGGTTGAATATCTGAAGTCGGATAGCTAGTGAGTGGTCTAATGTGCTTAGTAAGAGACGTGGAAGAAGCCGTAACTGCCGCCGACCCCGGCTGCAGTGTGAACGGAGCGCCCCGATCGGCCAGCGAGGACGTTAGCTCTGACTGAAGTTTCTTGGAACGGCAACAGTAGGCCTCAACTGTTGACAGGACAGAGAAGGCTCTCCCGCTCATAATCTGACCCCAGATCTTGCCGAGCGTCTTGATCAAAAAACTTGCTGGCTTCTTCCCTTTTGCTGTCGTCACTGGGTAAGCTTTTGATTTTGAGGTGCTCGTTTGACCCAAATCTACACTCTCCTCGACCGCTATGGACTTATCCAGTGTTACGGCTCCCACTAACGGGGTAAACGCTTCACCGGTTGAGCTAGCTACTTGTGAAGGAACAAGGCCTTAATAAGAGGCCTTATTCCTTGTATGATATTCAAGAGCACCTTTGCAGCTAGCTCTGTTTGCTCATCAGAGTGCGGCGATGGCAGCACATTTAGGATGGGTGTCGCTATACCATCACCATGTTCTTTTCCTCTGAAAAAGAAACTGAAAAGCTAGAATTAGCATGTGGTGAAAGTTCCGGCACGGAACTTCACCACGCACCACATAATGTGACACCAACAGGAAAAACCGGAAACTAACAACAGGCATACAATAAGCCCAAAGTCAGTAACCGATCAATCACTACCTGATGCAGAGCCAGATATTCAGATGAGGATGTAACCATGGGGATAACCAGAATAAACATTCCGTAGATCATGTTAAACTCCCAAGAAATTTAATAAAAAAATTTAATAAAAAAGCCAAAAAGCTTGGGAGCTTAACAGGAGGGTTCATGGGAGGAGAGGGAAGGAACATTTAACAAACAGTAGGTTTAATCATTAGCAAGAATGATGACATTCAGGCCCATGTCCCGAAAATGAAAAAAATTATAGTAATTTATATATTTTTTATACTTACCAATGACCCAGACTTAGTTGGTGCTAACCCAAAAATATCTAGGGCCAAACACAAATTTTGCCCCCCCAATCCACAAAATTTGCATGCAAAACAGAAAATTAGAAGTCCTAACTGGCCCTCCACACATTTAACCCTCTACGCATGCGCAGGCGCCAGGAAGTCACCGAATTTGGCACCAATAAAATCATTCTTTGTAGAAAAAAGATTATAATAATTCAGCGGGGAGGTATGAGTGCCCAGTACTGGCCATTCCCGTCTGGGTCATTGGTAAGTATAAAAAATATATAAATTACTATAAATTTTTTCATATTTTTATACTGTAACCAATGACCCAGACTTAGCTGAATCGTAAAAAGGCGGAGGGCGTAGAACTTCCGAAATATTAGATCAACATAGATCAAATCCTTCAATCCATGATGAAGAAATTAGAATTTACAGGAATGTCTCTTAATACCATAACAGAAGAGACATAACCTAATATGGATCCCAATAATGTAAATCCTAAATCTAAGCATAAAATCATGTTAATTAGGATGTAACAAATAAACAATTTTAGAGACTAGTCTGGACTTGGCCCTAAAAATTATTATGGCATACTGAGAATGAGAGAAAATTTCCCATAAACCTACGCCACACAATAATACTGCAGCTGATCGCCGAACATAGTACGGACAAGACAACTTCCTCAATAGTTACATACCCCACAAGGCAGAGAAGTGGACAAAATGACCCCCCCCCCCCCCCCCCCCATTTTTTTTAACACAACTTCAAAAGAAAGATCGATCAAGCACTCAAAAAATTAATTCATGAATAATAAATGGTGCTTAATGCCACTTCACAAACCAAGGTTTTGGTAAATAACATTATCCGCTACAAAATATGCACTGCAGACGCCGTATACAGGTACAACGAAATCAGTGAGAATTCAAATATAACACAGTCCTTCGCGTGAGACTGGCGCTATTGCACTCGCAAGCGCCCGTAATTTAAAAAAGACGAGCGCAAAAAATCGCGCCCGTCATCGAACAGTTCAACTTCACTTAAATTGCACTCAACTCACAAGCACTGCCACACTTGAAGTCCAAATGGACATCTATTTTGTTATTGTCCATTGGTTAATGGTAAAACAAAAACAATATTAAAACTGCTGTTATATGCCCCCCTCCCTCCCCCCCCCTCCCCCCCCCCCCTCCACCTTCATATCACCATCTGCTCCGCAAGAGGTACGAATCGATATTGTCAGTGAAAACTGAAACATTTACAGTTTCTTTGTTCACTGGGCATGTCATTATACATCCCCATTCATCCAGTAAACGAAACAGAAAGTACAATGCTAATTTAATCAGAATTTGCTTTAAAAATTCTCATAATTATCTTGTACATACGTTTCATTTTCAGATTTTAGGTTTTAATTCTCAATTTAATGAATAAAACAAACAGAAAATCATGAGGTGTTGTTTTCATGTTTTTGTACAGGTTACTCTCGAAGCTAGAAATGGACGTAAGTTAAGTATGTCAATCAACACTGCAAACCACCCCCTTGAAAACAGACAAACATAGTCTGTTTAAAAATAGCTGTTTTTTTTTTTAAATATGTACATTTATTATGAATAAACAAAATATAGCTTCACACAAAATCAATAAAAAAAAATCATAATATCACATATATGAAGACCAGATAAAATTTACACAGCGGAATATGAATAACAAAATAGTTGCTTCCCTTGGCAAAATTCAAAAAATTGATTTTACACTGAAAGTCATAACTTCACATGTTGCAGAGCATGATGAAATGACAAATGAGCATGTTTTATTAAACCAATAAGTCATAAATCATATCGCTGGTTAAATTGTTATATAATTCTCAAATACCAGAGTTGTAATTATTTTTTATTTTTAATTACCACTTTCTCATTAATTTCAGAACACCCGTTTTCACAGTGAGTTGTGCACGCTGGGAAGTGGCAGTGTTCTTTCACAATGAGTTGTGCACCGCTCGAAAGTGGCAGTGTTCAATCAGTATTTTTGTGATGATGTTCACCCACTGTTAAAACTATATGTTGTGGGCGTGTTTCAGACAACTATTGACAGAAGTCTGCACACTTATTTGAAACAAGTCACAGCTTCCAAAACGAGGTCGACAAAAAAATAAACAAGTCAATTTTGCTTGGGATATATAATTTTTCAATAAAGACTTATTACACTGAACACAGACATAATGTATTACACAAAAGATGAATTTAACAACACAAAAACCTCAACTCCCCAAAAATATACATAATACAGTATTACAGTTCTATTTGATACCGGGTAAGAACAGTGTTGCAACAAGTCACCTGTTTTTCCATTTGATGCCTGTAAATTTGACATCTCAAACAACTTTCGTCCAATTTGAAACTTGGGGGGGGGGGGGGTTGACTCGAGTAGGGCACCCTGGTTCATAAATCTGAAAAAACAAGGGGTGGGCTTAATCATGAATATGGGCTTCGACACGGGTGAGTACGGTAGCTGTGTTTAAACACATCTGTCTCAAACATGCAAAGTTGTGAAACTTTGGGGAATTTTGCGAGTGCGATTTGCACAAAATCGCACTCGCAACACACGAAGGACTGATAACATATACATACAAAAGCGGGATAAGATGAACAATCTTTGCAGAGAAAACATGCTTCACGATCATTCACAGGAGGCCTCTGTAATATTAAATCCGGTAAAAACACTCTCCAACGTGTACTATTTGGTATCTACAACTATAAACATGTGAGAATATGCGATTTAAGAACCGACAAAATAGAGATTTTTGTCACCCATGTACCTTGAAAATTGACCATGGCAGTGTCAAAGATGGAAAATCATGGGAAGTAGCTTCAAGCTGCATCATTCCTGTTGTTTGTATACAATGTTTCATGTGCTATAACAACTTTTATTGTTTAAGTGCTATAACAAATTTCATTGCTTTGTTAGGTTGTTGTTGTTGATATAGTCTGGAGTGAATAAAAATATAAAATCTTTTGTGGGTAGTTAATTTTCTCATTGTTTATATCCAGGCCTGGATATCTTTCATTATCAATTAATGTCAAATGTTTGGCAAAACATTTTTTGTCATTGTGGAGGGAAGATATCCAGCCCCCCCCCCCCCCCCCCCCCCCCCGCCCCCCGGAGGAAGATATCCAGGGGGGGAAGATGATGTGTGACACCGGCTCCAAAATCAGAAAATAAATACCGGAAACAAACGCAACAGAACAGCATATATGCGTATGATGGTGCCATCCAACATGACCCAGATGCAAAGTATGTATGTATTAAAAAATATATACGCGACAGCGTGAGTGTGTGTGTGGGGGGGGGGGGGGGGGGGGAATTCAAATATATGTCAAAACCTCCTCACCCACATTACTTAATCATTGCTGGTGCAGACAGCAATAATATAGTGATCATAAAGCTCTTTCATGTCTGAATACTCCGTAATGCCACTGAGAGCGGAGAATGACATGAAGAATAAAACTCCCCTTAAAGAAGAATACCCTCTAATGGGGAAGCTTCTGTCGAATGCTCAATAGCAGATACCATAACCTCAATGAAATCAATAGAAACAAATGAATTGAAGGATACACGTTTCCTATCATTCATTTCCATGAAAATGGCTGAGCGTCAATGTATGCGCTCAAAAGCCTTATACTAGCGACACAAATAATGGAAACTATTATTCCCATGCGCCGAAAACTTAACTATCCTGAAGAGATCTCACATAAGATCATGTAATAGCCAAACAGTTAGAAAAAGCGTAAGATATAATAATAACACTTTGGCCAGCCGCTGATTTGTCGCGGTTCTCGGACGAGAAGGCCATGGTTACCCCTGTACTCCCAACTGCCTCCCTATTCCCACGCTTCTCCTCTCCTCCCAACACTCGGAGACGAACTGCTTGATGATATCCCTTGTCCCATTCTTCCCAATCTCTCCGATTAGCATATTAACCCTCTCCTTTGAGTCTCCCCCTAACCACATGTCCTTCATTCTCCCATCCCACTTCCCCATTATACTCCCAGTGAATCTCATTCTTTTAGGCTGATACTTTGGGCATTCTAGAAGAAAGTGTTCCAGGGTCTCCACCATGTCCAAGTTACACATCTGGCACTCCCTTTCACTGTCTTTCCCAATTTTTCCCCTCAGCTCCAGGGATCACGACCTCAGCTTGAACAACAGTGACCCCCCAAAGGTGCCATCAAGGTACTCTTCAAAACCTGGCTTCTCTTTATCATGCAGGCCACCCAAAGACCTCTTTGATTTGACCCCCTCTCGCCAATTACGGTTACAATCCTCCATGACCCTTTCTCTGACGATTTTTTTACCCTGGTTTGCCCCAACGTCCAGGTCCGAGATCTCCAATGAGTAGTTCTCTACTAGCTCCCTCACTTGGACCATCCACCCCGTTTTTATATTTGAGTTGAAAATTCTCAGGAACATTGCTTTACACCATCGGCTGTCGGGGAGATTTACCAAATAATTAAGATAACCGAGCTTCAACAGGTCTATCCTGTCCTTGATCCTCATCCACCCAAGCTCACCCCTGATTGCTTCTAGCGCTGCGGCATTACTCAACCCCGTTATCCATCGGCCTGCATCGTTCTGCAGGGTTTCCAAGCTCTTTATGGCCGTCTGGTTTAGGGGTACCACTTCTGTACCGTATGTTATACTTGGCAGCCCCACCATTTCCCAAATGGTTTTCCCCACGAAAACCTTATTGAAACTGTTTCTCCCTATAAGTTTCATTTGGTTAAGGATTCGCTTCCCCTTCAGAATAAATTTATTTGTGTGGTTCCGGTAGATGCCTCTTCCTGTAATGTTTATATTTACCCCCAAATACTCGTAATCACCTGTCTCTCCCACACTGAGAAGTTTGCTGCTCCCTTCCAGAATGCAGAACTCACCCACTCTCCACCTTCGAGTGGGGTCCACTTTGCGGCCCACAGGTATAATTTTGCTCTTGCTTTCATTAAGTTTGAGTCTCCATTTGCTCCCATATTTCCCAACAATTTCCAGCATTTTCATTAGCCCCTCTTCGCTTTCTGTCACTAGAACCATATCGTCTGCAAAAAATAGCCCTGGGATCTTCAAGTCCCCAACTGCTACCCCCTCCTCGCTACGCAGGAGTTCATCTCCTAAACTTTTGATGTACAATGCAAACAGGATCGGCGAAAGGATACACCCCTGTTTTAGGCCTATCTCCATAGGCACACGTTTTGTTGTAATGTTCCCCAGGCTAAGTTCACTCTGTACATCTTTATATAATGCTTTCATAATTCCAACAAACTCGCCTCCTAAGCCCATAGCCTCCAGCTTGCGCCACATACCTTCCCTCCATACTCTATCGTTTGCCTTTTTGATATCCAAAAAGGCCATAAACATCTTTTTCTTTTTTGCTTTCGCGGATTCTATCATTTGGGATAGTGTGAAAAGGTGGTCAGTAACTCTCCTTCCCTTCCTGAAGCCATTCTGGATTTCTCCCAAAAAACCCTTCTCCTCAATCACCTCCTCTAGTCTCCCATACAGGACTTTACAGAAAATCTTTCCAATGTTGCTACTGACAGAGATCTCTCGATAGTTATCCAAAACGTCTTTTTCCCCCCTTTTTGTGAATAAATGTCACTTTACTTTCTCTCCACTCCTTTGGGACCTCTTGATTTTCTATGGCTAGATTGAATAGGGCAGTTAGGCTTTTCACGAGTTCCTCTCCCCCTTTTTTGATAAACTCGTTAGGAATTTCATCCACTCCTCCCGCTTTTCCATCCCTTAATTTTGATATCACCTTTCGCACCTCCTCCGTTTTAATTTCGCTGCACACGAAACTCGATAGGTTTTCCTCGACCTGATTCGGACACTCTGGTGGGCGCCCCATCACTTATCGTTTACCCTTTCCCAGTGCTTGACTAGTTCTGATGCGACTTGATCTTGCTCGTCTGTAACTCTGCCATCTACTTTAATACTCTGTGGGTTACTTCCTTTGTTACGTTTATTCACCCATTTCCAAAATATGTTCGAACTCGACCCCCCTGTCGTTCTTATCGTCCTAATAAGACTGCTATTTCGTACTCTCCGATTATCATCTTTAATCTTATTTACTTTATTTCGTGCTTGGTGGTATTCTTCCTTAGCAACTGTGGCCTCATTGCTTTCCGCCCCCTTAAGTTTTCTACTTCTGTATGCAGCACATTTAGCTTTTCTTCCCTTTATGGCCCTTTTCAGTTCTTCGCTCACTCTGTACCCAAGTTCCCGTGTTGGCACCCTGACCTTTCCTACACTTTCCTTTCCTGCCTCCACCAGGCTCACAACTATGACGTCGGCCATCTTCTGGACACTGCCCCTCTTGGGTACGGTTGCAAGCTTTGGTTTCAGTTTTTCATTGAACTTCGCCCAGTCAGCATCTTTTTTGAGTTCCCAAATCTCCTTAGAGCTTCCTTTGCTTTTTACTAGAGTTTTGGCCCTGATCGTCACTGTAATCAATTGTGATCACTATCCACCTCCATTTCACCCTCATCATCCACTTCTACCCCTATCACCTCCCTCCATAAATTAATATCTGTGAGGATGTAGTCGATTATTGATTTTCTGTTGTTCCTCTCCCAGGTCCATTTCCCCTTACACCTCGCGTCCCTGTTCAGAATCTTCAGACCGAGCTCGTTTGTGAAGTTCAACAGCTTCCTTCTATTCCTGTTGACTTTATTGTCCCCACCCTCTATGCCTTCTCCATCATTACCTATGTGGCCATTAAAGTCACCCATCAGAATTATACCGAGCCCCTTGTTTTGTAATTCGGTGATATTGGACCTCAGTGTTGAGTATATCAAATCATTCCATTCGGGTTTGCTTCCCTCCATCGCACAATACACAACCCCAAGGGCAATACTTTTGTTTTTCAGACTGATCCTTACCCATCCAATTTCTTTCGATACCTCAGCCGGGGTGCTGATGTTTTCCAGGTCTGTGATCAGCGATGGTTTTAAATCCTCTTTAATGTACATGCCTACCCCTCCCCCTTTTTTTTGGCCTTCTGTTCGCCCTACACCTATCCATACGTACCCCCTTACTTGGTCTACCCGCTCCTCGTGTCTTACCCACGTTTCGCTTAAGCCCATGACGTCAAACTCCTCTGCCTCAATCAATGTAGCAATTTCACTTACTTTCCGGTGGAGACCCTGGATGTTGCTATAACCCACTTTCAGGGTGTCAAGGTTCATTGGCTTCCGCCTACTGGTCCCTTTATTATCTAGTCCCTGTATGTTTGTATATCCCACTTTGTGTACCTGTTCTTTCCTTGGGAAGCTATTCCTATTGATTTGGATTTTTGGTCCCTTTTCCTTATCCCCCTTGTCCCATTTTTTACACCTATGGTTTGTGACACAATTTCTGTGATTATTCCCCCCTTCACTGACCCCCTCTCCCCTCCCTATACCAAAAAAGGCTCCACCACCTGCAACATATTTCTTCCTAAAACCTCTGTACCCCTTGGGCTAAGATGGAGACCATCCCTTCCATATAGGTAATTTCTGCCCAAAACGATCCCCAATTGTCTACAAAGGGTATCCCAAGTTCCTTACAATACTCCCCCAGTTCCTCGTTGGTCCCAATGATCCGCGAATTACGCTCGCCCCCACCACCTAGTACTGGGAGAAGCCCCGGAACCACTACCTGTGCATTCTTGGCATTCAGTTGAGTAGCCAGCGCTTACTTAGGTGTTGAAATGTAAAGCATTGACTGCTAATAGGAAGATAAATAACCCAAGAATGTACGAATATCTAACTGACTTATTTAACAATAGAATGAACATAACGTCCCTTCTATTGAAAAATAATGACAACAACAGTGTAACTTCTCTTCTAATAAACTCTGATGTGCATAGAGAGACCGTCGGACTCAGGATTGTAACGCAATATATGAACTCACGTCCGAAATATATGCCCAAACTTGACCTCATGTTAAAAGATTCTCTAAAACAAAACAGGTCAAGAGGGAAAATCGTCTACCACTCCAGTTAATAACTGGAGTAGACATGTGTGTAAGCGACCCATCGAAATAACATTCCAAGCCGCTCCACACAACTCCATCCGGCGCACAAAACTATCGTTGTTAATGCGTCAGATAACTGATAAAAGCGAGCCAAACAGCTGGTTAATTCGCTCTGTGAAACAAATGAACCAGCCAAATGAATTGTGGGATACATGAATTCTATCATAAATCCCATGAGACATTATCTAGTTCACAAAACAAGTGATCTAAAGAACTATATTCGCTACAATTGCCGAACGTTCGCTTATCAACTGAAAGATAATAATAAATAACCTAATTATCCACTTCCAGTCTAAATCGGCCAGACCGATTTCTATAAGAGCCTAGAACCACGGGCTCAGGGGAGTCTGATCAGTAACTCAGTCTGACGAGAAACCCCTATCCAAGTGGCTGTATAGACAAAATTAAAGAATTATATATAGGAGAGATACCTATACCTTCGCTATGAGCCTTATAAGCGAAATGAGTCTAGGACAAACTCTCCTACTCTTCTGTTGGCTGTGGTCGATTAGACCCCAACTTAAAGAGTCCAGAATAGATGCTTTCTTGCAGTTTAATCCTACAATAATGAAAGCCTACCATCAAAGACTTAGGTATACCTATACCTTGCTATGAGTCCTTATAGACGATTTGAGTCTAGGACAACCTCTCGTACTCTTCTGCTGGTGATGGTACATTAGACCCCAGCTTAAAGAGATGAGAATTGATTCTTATCATAAAAACTAGAGTTGGAAGACAAAAGCGACCTATGACAAGTTTTCCACCTAGTCAAATGCAAAGATGAAGACACAAGGCTTCGTTGCATCAGAATAACTCCCACTTAACATTAGTTAAGACCGAGAAATAACTACTAGGTCTGGAAAGAATTTTAAAAGGTACAAACGACAACAAAATTCCTTCCATATAGACGATGCATCACAGTACTTAAAATTAAAGTACATAAGACCATGAGACTAAATTCGCTCTGACTAAGAAATTATCTTCTCAATTGAGTCCGAGCGAACAGCTAAATGATGAAGGTAAGGCTACAACTAGGATCTTAGTCTGCTCAATCAATGCTGAGGAACTCTCCACATCTTCCCCTGTTGTTTTTAAAAGTATGTGAACCATCACAAACGATTAAAAATACAGAGGAAGAAGATAAGAAACCGAATTACTTTTTCCCGCCGGAAGTTAAATATGGTGTCGTCTACAGAATCGAAGACCTGTGACACCCGTGCAGACTTAACCGGAAAGAGATCTTATTACCCTGCTCTTTACCTGGATGAACTCAGCATCGAACTACGCTAGTGGTTTCTCATAATTGCTTGCAGCATTTTGAATCACTGGAACAAGATCAAGGAAATGATAATGTATAGTATCTATATCATCCAAGAGTTGTTCCGGAAGGAAAAGTTACCCTATCCAGCATATGTTCAAATCAGTTAGAATCACAGTCACCAGCATCTAAACAGCAGGTGACTGGACCAAATAAGCACTATGCAACAGTTCAAGATTTGAGACTGACGTTGAGTGCTTCTGCCTTAGCAGGAATACTGCGATTAGCTGAGCAACTGCGACAGCAAGTCTGTTACAGAGGCCTGAGGAGCAGCGGTCATGAATAGCCTCTTCCCCGGCTGCTCCTAGGGCAGGGAGTCCAATATAGTTATTACTGCAGACGACCCGATGAATGAAGCCTCATCTCCTTGGCTACTAGATGGTGCGACTTTCTTTACTAAAGATGGACCTTTTGACGATGCAGACCGGAAATCCTGAGTCAGTTAGTCAAGGTGAGGTCGGAGTGCTTGGTAGACGTTAAAGAAGCAAAACTGTAGCCATTCCGGCTAAGAATTGAACTAAGCGTACCGGACAATAGCTATGTACGTAAGCTCTGACTGACGCAAGTTCCTACCAACAACACCCGGCTCCAGATGTTGTTGAAAGAGAGAGAGGGGCTCCCTCTTGCTCGTGTATACCTCAGAACTTGCCGTCTTCTTCCTTCCATCAACACTAGGTGAGCATGGAATCGATCAACAGTGCTCAGTACACCCTTATTCTCTCTCGACCGCCACGGCCTCACGTCACCCACATACGAGTGAGATCTGCTGGTTGAGCTAGCTGTATTTGGACAAGGGACGTAAGCCTCCGTGAAACCTAGCCCTTGTCTTTTTAAAATCATTGAGCACTTTTCCACTAGCTCTAATACAATGCATATGCGACACATCTGGAGTCACAGTCCAAGTATCCAATCTTAACAGTTTCACCGGCGACAGGGAACCGACACCACTCATCGGGTTTTATAGCCCTGTGCAATATAAAGATCACTTTGTCCGTTATGTAGAGGAAACCATAAGACTAGCGGGCCCCAGCTGCCTATTAGACGGGACGTCCCGGTGGACGAGCATGCCTCAGACCTTGTCGGTTTCCTCCTGTCGTCGCTGGGTAAGCATAATTGCATATCATATTGTTCACTCCACCCTATATGATCTCTCTTTTTCTAGCCCAGATCGTATACACCCGGCGTCACAGTTCTCAGGGACTTGAGTAACTACTTCACCGTTCAAGCTAACTAGCGACAACGGAACTGCGCGGTCGTGTGTGCTTATCGAACATAGAGGAAGCTATAAGACTGGCCGGCCCCGGCAGTCTATGGAAGGAGCATCCCGTGGACGTAAGTTTCAACTGATACAAGTTCGTACCAACAACCTCTGGCCCCAGATGTTGCTATAAGAGAGAGGGACCTTTCTCTTGCTCACAATCACGGACGACTTGGACGAGCATACCTCAGAACTTGTCTGACCGACACAAGTTCCTACCAACAACCTCTGGCCCCAGATGTTGTTATAAGAGAGAGAGACCTCTCCCTTGCTTGCAATCACGAAAGACCTGGACGAGCATACCTCAGAACTTGTCTGACCGACACAAGTTCCTACCAACAACCTCTGATCGCAGATGTTGTTATAAGAGAGAGGGACCTCTCTCTTGCTCGCAATCTCGAAAGACCTGGACAAGCATACCTCAGAACATGTCTGACAAGTTCTTACCAACAACCTCAGGCCCAGATGTTGTTATACGAGAGAGGGACCTCTCTCTTGCTCGCAATCACGAAGACCTGGACGAGCATACCTCCGAACTTGTCTACTTCCTCCTTCCCGTGCTTCCTCCTTTCCGTCGTCGCAGGGTGAGCATGTTCGTATGTCTATAGTGCTCGCTACACCCTTATTCCTCTTCTCGACTGCAACGGACATACCCGGCATCACATCCCTCACATACAAGTTCGATCTGCCGGTTGAGCTAGCTGGCGACAAGGTCGTCAATCCTACTAAGGATCTAGGCACAAATGATGACGCCCGTCATTCAGGTTATCAAATCTGATACATGGAGTAGAATTAGTGGTAGTACATCAAGTAACTCATTACAACGACCAAGTAAATAAAGGAAAGGTTTCCTCTATTTGCCATACTATTAGATAAAAATAATTACCTAAAAACTAATATATGTCATTGTACCACCACCAAATCTAAATATAATATAAGATAACATTAAATATAATCAATGAAATAAATATACCCAAAAGAAAAACTCTTTCAAAAATAAAATAAAAAATTTCACTAATATAAGAGCCCAAGTTCCCAAAGGGAACGATGATCCCAAAAAAGCCTAAGTGTGGACAAAATTATAAAAACTGTGTAAAATTAACTACCACACTATCAGAATATTTAATGTTACTTACAACTGTTGTTCCTAAACAAAAATAGGAAACTACCTAGACTAATGTAATGTAAACAAAACACCGGAATCAAGACCCCAGGCAACACGCCCAAAGTCAGTAACAGAAACAAGACTATCCGATGTAAAGCAAGATCTTTCTCAGAAGATAAAACGATACATTGGATGTAAGATGCATGACCAAAATGCCCGAACACCCTAAGGATGAGACGTAACCCTGGGGATGTACAGAATAATCTTCTGCATAAAACATTAAACTCCCAATACATTTTATAAATTTTTTTTATTAAAACAAGCTAAAAAGCTTGGGAGCTTAACTGGGGATATCAAGGGAAGGCAGGGAAGGAATACTAAATAAACAGTGGATAGATCATAATCAATCAGTGATAACGTCAGACTCATGTCCCGAAATTAGGGAACATGAACTAATTTTAATAAATAATATAAAATTACAGCCCTGAACTTTTCAAACCACCGTTTCTTCCTTCCTTCATCCAGTTCTGTCCTTGGATCCACCAATTTAACCATTGATTTGTGTCTGGCATCATTATTAATTGAGATTTAAAAGCACAAATATCAGTTTGTTGTTATCTGACAAGGACCAAACAAAGAATGATTTTATTGGCACCAGATTCAGTGACTTCCTGGCGTCTGCGCATGCGCGGAGGATAAAATGTATGGAGGGCCAGTTAGGACTTCTAATTTTCGGTTTTGCATGCAAATTTTGGGGATTGGGCAGCAAAATTTGTGTTTGGCCCTAGATATTTTTGGGTTAGCACCAGTTAAGTCTGGGTCATTGGTTACAGTATAAAAATATGATAAATTTAAAGTAATTTGTATGTTTTTTATACTTACCAATGCCCCAGACTAGCTGGTGCAAACTCAATATTATCAAGGGCCAAACACAAATTTTTACCCCCCGCCCCCCCTCCCTCCCCAAAATTTGCATACCAAACCGAAAATTAAAAGTCCTATCTGGCCCTCCATACTTTTACAATCTGCGCATGCGCAGTGGTCAGGAAGAGACCGAAATTGGCAGCAACATCATTCTTTGTAGATGAGCATACTAATAATAACTCAGGGGGGGATATCAGTGCCCACTCATGGGAAGGCCATCCCCGTCTGGGCCATTGGTAAGTATAAAAAATATACAAATTACTTTAAATTTATCATATTTTTATACTAATAACCAAAGACCCAGACTAGCTGACTCGTAAAAAGGCGTAGGGCCTAGGACTTGTGAATTAGCAGAACAAATATAGCTCCTAAGCCTACATTCCAAGGTGAAAGGAAATTAAATTTAAAAGGAATTACATGTATGTTTCTCTATACAATAATAGGGAAGATATATCATAAATAAGGAGCCATATCCAGTAATTCCGTAATCTCAACATGAAAGATTATGCTAAATGGGTGTAACGAGCCCCCAATTTAAGACTAGTCCGGACTAAGTCCCTTAAATTATGGTGGTGTGTTTGAGAGTGAGAGACTAACCCCCACAAACATATGCCATATATAAATAATAAACAAGCTGTATCAAGGATCAGTAATAAATAATCTAGACAAAACAGCTTCACTCATAGTTACACATTTATCAAGCTGGAGGAGATGAAGAAAAATCACTCCCCACCCTTTTTTTAAGAAATATTCTTCAAAACAAAGAGAGGAGTGCTCTGGAATCAGTGAAAAGCGATACTAAACAATCAAAATATATTCGCCCAACATGCACCCAGTTATTAATTATTATTAATTATTGGTGCTTAACGCCACTTCAGAAGCTAAGGCTATCATGACAATCCCAGTAATTAACAGCGCTCGCTTCTAACATATACCGGAGTCGGAATACGTAGATAGGATGAAAACCGGTGATATAAAGTGTATGGCCATACACTTGTCCAACTGAATACCAATGGAATGTTATGTTAGAGCAAACACGCTTCTAAGGCAACCTACAGGTGACCCTGTTCAGGTGTACAATTATTTCCAATAATAACACTCCAATGAATCGTTCGAATATACGAGAATGTGTACTGTATCTTCAAGAAACCTTGGTTTAGAACATGGAATGGGCTATGATTAACAGACTCGTCATGGACCATCCCCAAAATAAATCATTGTTTATACAGCTCCGAATAAAGATGACAAAAATGGAGAACATATGCATAGACGGCCTGTTGGCAGTTCCATAACTGATCCAAATAGCCCTAAAATTCTCATGAGCTCTATAAGCAGAGCAAGAATTCATATAATATGTACAAAAATGCGTCTGCCTAATAAATATACATATTATGCATGTGAGCAATGAAATCCCGCATGTTCTCATCTGAATACAGCATGTATCCACAGTATGACCGAGTGATACAAGTGTAACCAGGAAACTGAATGAATAATATGACGTTAATACGCAGTTAACTGAGTAATAAACTCATACATCGTACGAAAAGGCTAGACCGCTCTGAGCGAAACTTTTCAGAGTAGACTAATTGCCACATTGGAGAATGTAATCAGATAACCGACATGTCAGCCACACCTGTACACGAAGGCTAGGAATTTTATTGATAAGGAATCATATGATCGTATATGACTTATAAACGAACAACCACAGGAAACAAACCAACTAAATAGTGGATGTGCCCATGAGGTCGCCGTTAGAACACGTCCCAGCCACCAATCTAGGAGTCATGAAAGGCATGCATATACTTGAATGCATACGAGGCTTACGGGAAGAAAACTACGTCCTGCCCTGCAATAGCCTCTTAACACATTGGCGGTGGGTCAATGAATAATTCCATATCGAACCCTTCTCACCCACACTGAATTGCTCTTGTGTTAGTTATCAATAGTATAGGAACTGCAGGGCTCCCTCACTTCTGACCGACTCCATAATGTCACAAAGGACGGAGAGGGACGTGATGAACAAAAATACACCATATTGACATAATATCCAGTCTCTAAGATTGAAGTATAATCCACATTAATAGATTGGATAGAAATGAAAAGGGAGACAAAAACAATGTTTGGACACCCAATCATAAAAATCTAGATGAACTCCTTACGTTCAGACTGAAATCAGGAAATAGATTCCTGAGGAGTTAAGTATAGGCGTTTGAAGAAGCGCTCATTAATTACACTAGGTAAATATGGCATCAACAATAGAGCTTATCGCCTTATATAACTAACACCAAACCATACCGGTAGGAAGAGAATAACCTCCTCAAACATACGATATCATGTCCGATAAGATGACTAACTCAGCCCAGCTGAAGCAGCTAAAGGTCTTCCTATATGTGAAGACAATAAAAAGGCTGATAACTGCGGCCTTAGAAGCTCACTAGGGAGACTGACAATGCTAGCCGTAGCTTATAAGTCTTCATCTCTGTGAAGACAGATATATTGGTGTAAGTTGCGACCTTGAAGGCTCACTGAACAGAGACTTACAACTATCGTCGCGCAAGGTAGAGAATGAAGAGCTGCTATTTTAACAGCCCTAAATTCCCAGAGACAATAGTCTCAATAGACAATAAATTCAGTTATGTCACTGCATAAATACTGAAAAAAACATCGCTCATGATTGTAGCTAGGCTACTACAGTGAAAACAATAAGACTCCAGTCTATGAAACCTAGGAAAACAACCTGAAAGGGACTCTACCCTTAACTGGTAGAGTGCTAAATTATTTTTAGCCATCAAATCTTGTACATCTGTCTTCGCCTTGTTACAGTTTATGGGAGAGTGCCTATGGGCACTCTCCCATAAATTGTAAGAAAGCAAACCCTTACAGACTAAATAATATGGCTTCAAAGATAATACAAAGCACCTGCACTAAATATGAGCCTTCAAGCTGTGGTACCTGCACTTGAGAATAAAGCCCAAATATGGGCTTCCAGCACTCTACCAGTTAACAGATATCTCGGTGTAACTAGCGACCTTGGAAGCTCACGAAACGGAGACCTACAACCGTCGTTGCGCAAGGTAGGGAATGATGAGCCGCTATTCTAACAGCCATAATTCCCAAAGAGACAGTAATCTCAAGGTAGCTATGCATTTATGAGTCTTCGTCTACGTGAAGACATAACTGTGTCACTTGCGGCCTTTGAAAGCTCACAAAATGGAGACTTACAACACTAGCTGCTAATAATAAGAAAAAAACACTAACAGTACAAAAGGCTACTATGGCATTCACAATGGCATTAAATGTCTTGACACCAAGGAATACAACACCGGGAGGGAAAAGACGTACCTATTCCCTCTAATGGCTCTATTCCACACAAGACAGATGGCTCAGCCTATCTATGCACTATCCGCCTGGATTCGGGACGAGAAACAGGCGACTTGAAAAAACCCGGAGAATATTATCGACGACCTCTATTGCTTTCTTCAATAGGAGAGCCTATACCTCCGCAAGGCGAAACTCTCTTGGAAGAATTCGCTGGAAGATATGTCCAACACGTACTTCTTGTAAGTGGAGCTTGCTTGGACTGATAGCCGCAGGCCTGCTGAGACTACATTCTCATCCACTGATCTTCCATAATTTCATCCACTTTATGCTAGGTTGATAACCTTCCACTAAGTGGAAAGCAACAGAAGTCTAGACCATCACCTGTACAACTTGTGAGTCTTGCGGTAAGCGAAACTATGTCCTTGCTGCAAAAAAGCCTTGTCCCGTCAATCTAGGGGCGCCTGACTTATATTCTTTATAAGACTTGCACCCCTTTTCCGAGTCGCTAAACAGACAACCTCTGGAGTAAATGTAAGAGGGTTTCCTAGACCGTCGCGAGGAGCTCCCTACCATGATAGTGAACTGGAATGACCTCGCTTACTCCGGCCAGCTAATGCATGTTGTTGAGACGCTGATCTGAGAATTAGTGTGATGGAAGCTTTTGGTAGCCTGTTCCTAGACTAAAAAAAACATGTCGTCAAACAGTGTGTGTCCCTTGACCGGAGCGACTCGGAGAGAGCTTTTCATCTTGTCATCTGTAAATGATGACGACGCAAGAGCAGCATCAGGTCTGATCAACTCCAAATTGCCACGGTCAGGGCGGAGTTGTATGTGGCATACATGACTGCCTGGAAAGAACTCTAAGAGAGGAACAAACATCCTCAAATTCCTTCCCATTAAGACGTTGTGCCATAGCTCTGGAGAGGTGATCTGCGTAGGAAATCACATCCAGATTCACTCTATTGGATGAAATAGCACATTTCATCACTTCCAAGCACATATTGATTGATGCAGGTAGGGACATATCTAAATCCCCGGCCTGCTCGTCTAAACGCACAGTAGCTCTCTGGACATCTTCTCCAACCGTTTTAAATAAACGTGGTCCAAGGAATGGTATATTTATGGAAGATGTCGATAAGAAAATGCCTTCCTCTTATCACAAGAGAAGTTGAATATGGCGTTGTCAACATGGCTGAAGGCCTGCAACACCTGTCTAGACTGTATCGGGAAGGAAAGAACGTCCTCTTTCCTCTGCGGGAAGTCTGTGTCCAAAGACGACAGCAGTTTCTCTCTAGTAGTCGCAGCTTGCTGATCAGGAGGAACAAATTCAGGACAGTACTGATGAATAAAATCCATCGCTACCATATGCTGTTCTGAAAGGGAAGGGTAATCCTCTTCCTTGTCCCTTTCACCATTCGACTGATTCAGCTGTGACGTTCGGTCTGTCGCATCTATGTGTGCAGATGACTGGACCGACCCAGCACCATCCAACAGCTCACCACCGGAGTCTGTGGAAGACTGATCTTGCACTTGCTGCGACCAGCTGCGCAATCTGCGACAGCAAGTCCATTACCGAGGCTTGAGGAGCAGTGGTCTTATGTTTTATCACCTCTTGCTGCTCCCGATGATCAAAGCCTCAGATCGGATGGTCCGATTTCATGGGCGAAGACTGGGTCCGTCTTCGCGCAGCTGGTTGGATATCCGAAGTTGGGTAGCTGGCATGCGGTTGTGTGTGCTTTGTAACATAGCGGAGGAAGCAGTAACAGTAGCCGAGGCCGGCTGCAGTCTAGACAGAGCATCCCATGTGGCAGGTGTGGACGTATGCTCCGGCTGGTGCAAGTTTCTCAAAACAACATTTGGCCCCAAGTGTTGTTGTGTTAGAGAGGGACCTCTCCTGCTCATGGCCTTGTTAGACCTCATTGAGCCTCCCAAAAAGAAACTTGCTGAATTCCTCCATATTTCCATCTTCGCAGGGTGAGCTTTTTGATTTTGAGGTGCTCACTCTACCCAAATCTACACTTCTTTCGACCGCAACGTACGGTGTCACGGCTCCCACGGATGGAGTAGCTGCTTCACCGGTCGAGCTAGCTACTTGCAAGGGATTAAGAACACTAACTAGAGGCCTTATCCCTTGCTTATATTCATGAGCACCTTGCAGCTAGCTCTATTTGCTCATCAGAGTGCGACAACGGTAGCACAATTGGATGCATGTCATAATACCATCACCATGTTCTTGTTCCTCTGAAATAGAAACTGAAAAACTCGAATTACCTTGAGGTGATAGTTCCAGCATAGGAACCTCACTGCCAACAATGTACTGTGACACCCGTCTCCAACGTCTATCATCCCAAAGTACACAAGTAGGACAAGAATCCGTAGGAGTGCATCGACTACAGGCAAGGCAATAAGCATGCAAATCTGAGGTCGATTACCTCACCTTGCATTAACAGCAGACAGCTTTCATAATTACAATCAAAATAGCACTCCCACAAACTCCACAATAAAATATATGATAAAGATACATGAATAATAGCAATCAAAAGTAAATTCGAAAAATTAAACCAAAAATTTTTCGAAAACATTTGAGGGAACATGATGAGCCCAAGGGCATCCCGATAGAGCCTAAGTGTGGACAAAATCCAAATTTATGAGCTACACTACCAGAATCAGAATCAATGTATTCTACAGTAATCCTAGACAAATAATACGAAATACCACATATATTTAAGGACGTTGCCAATGTAAACAATGTCAAAGGAAAAAACTGGAAACAAGACATCAGACACCCAAAAAGGCCCAAAGTCAGTTACTGATTTAAATGCTACCAGACCTAAAGCTAGATCTTCATAGATAGATAGATAGATCTTTATTTTGCAGTATACTAGTGCATTGATTACAAAATAACATTACAACAAACAGGAACATAACCTAGTATACAGCATGGAAATGGCATAGCCTATTAGGCTGTCTTCCTGCCATTCCCGTAAAAAAGAAAGATATCAAGTTTCTTTGGCATCAGTGTCTGATCTTTTATTTGTAATTCAAGGGGGCTAGAATGTATTTGAGGATTAAGGGATAGGAAGAGGAGGATGAGATGCCAGAAGATTACAGCTGATGGATGACACATACAAAGACAAAATGATACATCGGATATAAGATGCAAGACCAAAATGACTTAACACCCCTAGGGTGAGGACGTAGCCATGGTTATAAACAGAATCCCCCACCTCATCCAAGTATACGCAGTATACGCAGGATGAGGGGGATTCTTAGAATACAAGCCTGTAGGCTTGGAGGATGTGACACTGACATATTATTCTGCACGATTTATCATCCTACCTCACTTCAAAGTGAAAACCAATCAATAAACAAAGAGCCCCTCACAGAACAAATACAGGTATCCACTGATATCTGGTGTCATTTCAAAGTATGTAGTATTCAATGATAAAAGTAGTATAATAAAGGGTAGGGATTTAACCCCTACAGTTGAAAATTTACATAGAATGTCTTGTGTGGAAAAAAGTTTGAACAAAGCCAAAATATTTCAGTGGGAGGGTGCCACATCCTCCAAGCCTACAGGCTTGTATTCTAAGAATCCCCCTCATCCTGTGTATACTGCGTATACTTGGATGAGGTGGGGGATTCTTTTTCATCAAGCCATTCCGGCTTGTTCGGATGTGACACTGGCATGATTTCAAAGTTTATCATTGAATACTACATGTAGGAGCCCAAAAGAGAAGTGAGGAAAAACAAATGACAAACACTAAACATGAACTTGAAGTTTCCATGATTTAATTATTCATCGTACACATTTATTTATAGGAACTATGAAAATGGTCAATCTGTCACTGTGGATACATGAAACTAAACACATATCTTCAATATTCACTGTAGGATGGAAGAGGTTCTCACTGCAAAACTGCTGCAGCAAACTGGTCAGGATGCGGATGTTCCCTGAAATAATAATTGTGGAAAGTTTGTGAGGAGCGCCAATTGGCAGATTTTAAAATCTGTTGTAAAGATAAACCAGACTGGAAAGCAGGGGATGTGGAAGCACTCCGTGTTGAGTGAGCCTTGAAAGAAGAGTCCACCCCAGCCAATTGCATGCAATCACGAATCCACCTAGCAAATCTAGATGTTGTTATTGCTTTCTTTGTTTTGAATGAAATAAAGAGTTGAGTAGATTTTCGAATATGTTGAGTTTGTTTTATGTACTCCCGCAGAGTATGAACAACACAAAGTTTCTTGTCCTTGTAGGGGAAAAGATCAACATTGTAAGAAACATGACCTGGTCGAAAAGTTTTCTGCAAAGTGGATGTTGTAAAATGCACCCCATGTGGAGTATCATGCATGTGATCCACATTTAAAGAAACAAAGGTTTGTGCCCTCTGTGGAGAAAGCAAAGCCATTAAACAGGCAAGCTTCTTTGTCAATTGTTCAAGAGAAAGATCCCGAGGGGGATACTGAGTTTTTAACAGTTGTATCACTAAGGAGACATCCCAAGTAGTACTGTAACGTGGTTTAGGTGGATTTGCATTAAAAGAACCCTTCATAAACCTAGTAATGAGTGGTGTGGAAGACAATTCAGTGCGACCAATGGATATAAGAGTTTGAATTAACATGGATTTATGGGTGTTGATTACACTGTAAGATTTATTTTTCCCAACAAATGTTAAATAATTCACAATTTGAGCTTCACTGGCCTGAGAGTAATTAAAGTGTTGTTGATCACACCAAGTATACCATTGTTTCCAGGCGTACCCATATTGTTTGGAGGTAGATTTCCTCCACAACCTGGTAATTGTTTCAGAAGCTTCTTTCGAAAAACCCTTATTTTGGAGGAATTTCCGGACACAGAACAAGCGATTAGATTTAATCTTTGAGACAATGGATGAGATATGCCTGTTAGTGGATGTTTGAGTAACTTTCTGCTGTGTGGCAGTTTTATTGGTGGACTGGTAAGCACTTCCAGCAATCTGGGAAACCACTGTTGTGTTGGCCACCAAGGGCAGATGAGAATGGCATGATTTACCTCGTCTTCCTCTATTTTCACCAATGTTTTCCCGAGCAACCTGAAAGGAGGGAATAAGTATGGTGTGTGCCCAGTCCAGTGAAAAGAAAAAAAATCAATGGCTAAGGCATCAACATCGGGATACCAACTGCAATACTTTGACAACTGATGATTTTTCTTGGAAGCAAACATATCAATTGATGGAAAAAACAATTTGTCACATAACTGGAGGAAACTTTTCGGATTCATCTTCCATTCAGATGTACTTTTGAGTTCCCTGGACAAATTATCTGCCAAAATATTAGTGTTGCCAGGAATGTGAACAGCTGAAATGTGTATTTTCCTTTTGTAACACCACAACCAAATGTCTTTACAAATGTTAAAAAGAGATGGTTTCCTACCCCCAACATTGTTAATGTAAGAGACAGCGGTTGAATTATCAGATTTAATACAGATATGGCAGTCTGTGAAATTGTTGGCAAGAGCTTTTAAGCATTTGAATATTGCCAAAAGTTCCAAAATGTTTACGTGTTTTGACTGTTCAGAGGCACTCCAAAGTCCATTAATCCAGTCACCACCCCATCCAAAGGAAGAAGAATCAGACACTAAAACCTCAGAAGGTGAAGGGTATCGAAGTGGTCTACTGTTCATTGATGCAATATTGGATATCCACCACCTAATATCAGATTGACCCTCTTTAGATAGTGTCATTGAGCATGAATAGGAATTGTATTTTGTAACAGCCCTTGTTTTATCCCTTTCCAAATTCCGATAAAACAGTGGTCCAAGTTCTATGACTAGAAAAGTTGAAACATATAGACCAATAAGCTTTGCCACTTGTAGAATTCTTGGGTGCTTTTGATGTAACATTTCTTTGGAAAATGCAATTATACTCTCAATTTTATGAGAGGGTAAAGAAACTGTGAAAGTGGCCGAGTTCAATATGTATCCCAGATAAGTTATCTCCCTTGATGGACTTAATACTGACTTGCTGAAATTAATGTGAAAACCCAGTTTGAGCAAGAGATCTGTGATAGTTTTAGCATCTTCAACAAGTCCAGCCTTGATGTGACTCATGACTAAGGAATCATCTATGTAATATGTACATTGTATTGCTCTACTCCGGAGGTGTGCAAATACTGGCTTCATAATTTTGGTGAAGATTTTTGGTGCCGAGGACAAACCGAAAGGTAAACAAGTTAACTCATAGAGATGATTTTGCCATTTAAATTTCAAGAACTTTTTGTGTGGTTCACAGATAGGAATGCTAAAATAAGCATCCTGTAAGTCAATGGATATGAAGAAATCATTCTTTTGAATTAATTGCAAGACTGAAGGAAGAGTTTCCATGTGAAAATGGGAATAGGCAACAAATTTATTAAGAGACCTGAGGTTAATTATAGGACGCATTTTCCCATTTTTCTTGCGCCTCAAAAAAATATTAGAAATGAATTCATCCTTCTCTGGAGAAAAAAAAAGTGATTGCACCTTTTTCAAGCAACTGTTCAACTTCAGTGTCGATTAAGTCAGTCTCGGTATTGGAGGAAAAAAAAAAAAAAAAAAAAAATAGGATGGGGTATTTTATGCTGGATTGGTGAAGATACAAACTCAATCTCATATCCCCTGACAATATTAATGATATAAGAATCTTTGGTAATTTCCTTCTAGTTGTCAAGGAAGTGTGTTATGTTTCCTGCAAAGGAATGTGTACTTGCCATTATTTCCTGTCCGTCTGGAAACGTTGGTTGTGTCAGTATGGCCTTTGATAATTTTGTGACCTGTCTGACCACTGCTCTCGTACTGATTGTTGGATTGGTAATTTGGTGGCCTCTGGCCCTGACCGAAGTATGGGCGTTTCCCTAAAAAATGACTATATCGTTTATTCCGATAATTTCTTCCTCTAGAAAGAGTGACTCGGACCGTTTTGCCCGCTTTCTTTATTTCTTTGGAAATATTATCTCCAAAAGAGTTTTGTGTGACCGGATGGTCAGACGCACAAAGAGTTTTGTATTGGGCACTGAAATTTGGTTTGAGTAAAAGTTTTCGTTTTGTTGAAACATCATAAACCGCAGATCCCATTAGGGATGTACCATCAATCAATTTCTCTTTTGCCTGATCAATAGATTTAGTGAAACATTTCGTCAATTTCTTGGCCTCTTGTTTCTCATTACCGGCGATAGCTTTGAGGGAGACACTTTTAAGATTTTTGAGGTCATCAACCATTTCCAGAAAAGGGGTTAAGGCGTGTCCTAATAATTTTTGAATTTCTTGCAGTTGGCAGTCATGGGTTCGACACCGGCTGTCAAGCTGTGGCCACAATTCTGTATTCACCTTGGGGGCAGAAATTAATTTACAATTTTGTGGAATGGGATGCTTTTTGAGAATATCTGAAAAATCTGCCTTGTTTGTGCAAGATTTATTAGCGAAGTCTGCAATGTTAGGGTTAACCTTAGGCCCATAGTTAACATCATCTGTGAAAAGTTTTGGGAGATTCAGAAAATCCTCCTCCTCAAAACTGTCACTGTCAGTGAAATCACCGTCATCGATATGACTATTATGAGACCTATTTTTGTCTGAACGGGAATCACCGAAAAAATCATCATCATTGGACACAGAAGTGTCCTCAGCTGCAGATAAGTTAAGAATATCAGGTTGTTCAATAATTGGGACAACCTTTGTAGCTTTAGTGCGTTCAGGAGGCAAATCATCACCTTTGCGTTTCTTACCAGAGATCTTGCTCGAATTACGGGAAGAACTTTGTACTTTCGATTTTGCCCCAGTCGCAAAAACTCGTCTGGTGACCTCGACAGTTTCCGAGTCACGGCGTTTTGTGTGTGGGGAATCAGCTACTTTTTCCTGATTCCCTTTACGTTTCTTGACAGAAAGTGAAGATGAATTGCGTGGTTTTCCACTCGGAGGGACAACGTCCTCTCCATCGCCAAGCTGATTAACTGGGACTACGTCCTCAGTCAAGGCCACATTGTTGGTTTGTAGTCGTGAATCCACAGTTATTTGAAGGTCAGAATGGTTATCTCGGTATCTGCTGAAACTTGAAGCATCGTCGTCTGATGCAAAAATTCAAAGAGTTTCGCTGTCCAGTGGAGGCGTACCTGGCGAACTCTCATTAAAACTAGGGCTGTGCCCTGCGGACCCTGAACTATCAGAACTGCTATCAGTGTCACTCATAATATTTGTCGAATCAGACGATGACGACATGGTTTGGACGATAGAACGCTCAAAATAAAAAGACACCAGATATCAGTGGATTTGTACTGCGAGGGGCTCTTTGTTTATTGATTGGTTTTCACTTTGAAGTGAGGTAGGACGATAAATCGTGCAGAATAATATGTCAGTGTCACATCCGAACAAGCCGGAATGGCTTGATGAAAAGGAATAAATATTCTGTAATACACGTTAAACTCCCAAGAAATTTAATAAACAATTTCAATAAAAAATAGCCAAAAAGCTTAGGAGTTTAACAGGAAGGGTTCATGGAAGGATAGGGAAGGAATACTTACCAAACAGTGGAATAATCATTAGCAAGAATGATGACATCAGGCATATGTCCCGAAATAATTTTATGATTATTATAAAGTTACAGCCCTGAACGCTTGAAACTACCGTTGTTCACTTCCATCATCAATTAACAACCTTGGATCCACCAATTCTTGCATTGATTTGTGTCTGGCATCCTCAAAAAAGATTTTAAAGCACAGATGTCTGTTCATTGTTACTAACTTTAGGGCCAAACAAAGAATGATGTTGGCGCCAATTCCAGTCTCTTCCTGACCACTGCGCATGCGCAGTTGGTAAAAGTATGGAGGGCCAGATAGGACTTTTAATTTTTGGTTTTGTATGCAAATTTTGGGGATTGAGGGGTTCAAAATTTGTGTTTGGCCCTTGATAATATCAAGTATGAACCAGCTAGTCTGAACCATTGGTTATTAGTATAAAAATATGGGAAACATGAATAATTTTACATAATTATTTTAAAGTTACAGCCCTGGACGTCTAAAACAACCATAGTTCACTTCCAGCATTCTTTCACATCCTTGAATCCACCATAATCATCAATGATTTGTCTTGCATTTTTAAAGAGATTTAAACCACAGATGTCAGTTCAGATCTTTACGGACTTGGGTCAAATAAAAGAATAATACTTGGCACCAGTTTGCGCAGTAAATAAAAGTATGGAAGACCAGATAGAACTTTGAATTTTCGGTATTGTATGCCGATTTTGGGGATTGTGGGTTTCAAAATTTGTGTTTGGCCTTGGAAATTAATGAGTTTGCACCAGCTTAGTCTGGGCCATTGGTTTTTACTCTTAAAGTATACACATGTCGATGAGCATTTAGCATATCCAACAAAGTGTTATATTGGTCTGTACAAATTTGCAATTACAGGAACCCATAAATGGGTACCTCAATTTCTCTAAGAAACCCTTTTTTCACGTAACCCTTTCAGATTTTAAGCCTCTGCATACTGTTGTCAAAATAGAGAAACTGAAAATAGGAATTAACCAATTCAATCATGTTTAAAGTTTAACTGGTTGAGTGCTAGAAGCCACCATCATGGCTCTATTGAAAAGTGCTGAAAGCCACTTTAGTGGCTTCACACTGTTTGCAGAGGTTTGTTGTTTTCTTAACAGGAGAAAATTAAAATTTTTTAGTAAATTTTGTTTCTGAACATACCTACCACAATTGTTTACAACTGGCTGTAACATAAGTGCAAGCCCTACTTTGGAACTAACTCAAGCTTTTAGAAATTTTTCGAAATGAGGTGGAAAAGTACTAGAGTGCAAAAGCACAAAAAAGATCGAAAAAAGGGTCGAGCGAGACCAGCGCTCGAAATTACAGGTACTCTCTCTGCACACCTCTTGCATTTATCGAGCACATTCGCAACAACCGTGACGTCAATTCCGTATTTCCGCCAACGAGAAGTTTGTGATTTAGCAGGGAGGCATCGATATCAAAGATATCCCCAAGGAGGGTGGGCGTCCGGTAAACAATTGTGGTAGGTATGTTAAGAAACAAAATTTACTAAAAAATTTTTATTTCTTTTCAACCTACTCACAATTGTTTACAATTGGCTGAATAAACAATAGGAGGAGGTGAATCACATAACCAATACCAACAAGAGTAGCAGAAAGAAAAGCAAGGAGGGCAGAGAACAATAGCGAAACCTGTAATGAAGATAGAGAGAAGGCACCTGAAAAGAACAAGGCTGAGCGAAGCACAACCTCGATAAAAACAATTTTAAAGAGGGTGCACAACAGCCTGAGCAGCAACGAGAGGGTCTAAAGAATAAAGGTCCGCAGATTGCTGCTGAAGGTGGCGGAGATAAAAGGAGGAGAAGGTATAAGCATTCCTCCAGTAAGCCGCATTCATAACATCCCGGAGCGAAACAGAATTGGAGAACACCCAGGATGTAGAAATGGCACGAACCTCATGAGCATTAAACCGGTTTGAAACAAGATCCGACGCAGACAAGCGGGAATAAGCCAGCTTGATTGCAAGACAGATCCACCTGGAAATAGAATGGGAACAGATAGACTGCCTCTTAGGAATGAGAGACAGAAAGAATCTCTTCCGACCCCTCCTAATGAACTGAGAGCGAGTAATGTAAGTCTTGATCGCACGAACAGGACAAAGAAGAGGCCTCCGGCCATCAACAGCAGGGAGAGCCCGAATGCAGATGGGAGGAGGTACTGAATCAGGAAGTTGATTCTTAGCCAGAAAAGAGCAATCAGTAGTGAAGGTGACACTGTTAACCTCATTTCTGAAGAAGGCAGAATCAACAGATAGTGCATGAAGCTCAATGACTCGTCAAGCAGAAGCAAACGCTAGAAGAAAAGCCATCTTATAGGTGAGAAAACGCATATCAGTCTCAGATAAAGGCTCGAATGGCGCCCCCTCCAAACAGTGCAACACCCATGCCAAGTTCCACTTGGGTGTAAGATGCAAAACTCGAGGCCTCTTCAAAGAAAAGTGCCGAATGAGTTTGGAGAGAAAAAGATTACGACCGATGCACCGCTTTCCCACATAAGAGAAAGTATCAGACAGCATAGACCGATAGCCCTTAATCGTAATAGGCTGGAGGCCCTTGGAGTCAAAAAGGTATACCAGAAAATCTGCAATTTGAGCGATTGACGGAACACGGTAATTCACATTGTGATCTGCACACAAGCGGCAGAAAACCTTCCACTTCGCAGCATAAGTCATGCCAGTGGAATGTCGCCGCGATGCAGAAATGCACTCCACTGGTTGTCTCGAAAAACCTCAACGTCGGAGACTGGACCTGATAAAAGACAGGCGTGAAGGGACCGGCTCGCCAGGTTGTTGTGATACCTCCTGGGATGACCCTGGGAAAGAAGATCGCGATGTAGAGGTAGATGATTCGGCCGATGAATCGGCCGATCTGCCAACAGAGGCCGCAGCAGATTGATCCACACCCTCTGTGGAGACAGAGGTGCGATCAGAATGATCCTGCAACTGTAAGCACGAATCTTCGCTAACACTTGAGGAAGAATCGGTGCAGGAGGGAAGGCATAGCCGATCCAACCTGTCCAGTCCAGGGACAGAGCGTCCACCGCAAAAGCCAGAGGATCTGGACAAGGGAAGACAAAGGTCTCTACCTGATGATTCCAGCGAGTAGCGAAAAGGTCGACCTGAGGACGGCCCCACTGCTTGCAAATCACCTGAAATATCGACCGAAGTTGCATCCATTCGGTGGGAAGGACACTGTCACGTCGGGACAGGGAGTCTGCTATGACGTTAAGACGCCCGGGAATGTGTCGAATGGACACCCGAGCATTTACATCCCGTGCCAACAGAAGATCCTGAGATAGCCGATACACGGGAATCGAATGTGTGCCTCCTTGATTCCGAAGGTAGGCCACTACTGTCGAATTGTCCGAAAGAAGTAGGACAATATGGTCCGACAGGTGAGGGATCCAAAGCCGAAAACTCAACAGAAGAGCAAGGAGCTCCTTCTGGTTCATATGAAGGCCCACTTGCTCGCTGTCCCACTCGCCGTGAGTGAACAGACTGAGAGGATCCAACGTCGCACCCCAGCCCCCATCGCTGGCATCTGCAGTAAGGATGCGATCGGCCAAAGGAAGATCCAACAGAACACCCTGTGTCAGCCAGGGAACATCGGCCCAAGGGTGAAGGTGACAAAGCAGGGGTCGAGGAATAGGAAGTTCCAGGTCCAGCGGATCTACATTAGGACACCAATGATCCAACAGAAAGTGTTGGAGAGGTCGGACAAACAAGCGACCGAGCGGAATGAGATCTGTCACCGAACCGCAAAGGGCCAGCATCCGAAGGAAAGTCCTGGCCGAGACCGAGGAAGATTGAAGCAGGTTCCGAGTCAAGGCAGAAAGAATCGTCGCCCGAGCATGGGGGACCAACACTACATTGTGAAGAGCGTCGAAATCCATCCCCAAATGACGGAATCGCTGAGAAGGAAGGAGATCCGACTTCTTGCGATTGACTCTGAAACCCCCAGCAATGCTAGCAGGCAAAGAAACTGCCGGACATCTAACTCCAGAACAGCAGCATCGTGGTGCCATTGGAGGATGTCGTCCAAGTAGGCTGACGAAGTCACTGCCGACTGAGTACGGTGGAAAGCAAGCACATGTGACATCAGTCGGGTGAAAGCCCAAGGAGCCAGGTTCGAACCGAACCGGAGAGCTCTGAATTGATAGACTCGATCCCGAAACGAGAACCGAAGGTATTTCCGTGACACCAGATGAATGAGTACATGGAAGTAGGTATCCTTCAGGTCGATACTGGCAGCAAAGTCGCCCTGATGAACTGAACTTCGAACCGACCGGAAAGTCTCCATACTGAAACGAGGAGCTATTATGTACTCGTTCAGGATACTCAGATCGATGACAGGACGAAATTGGCCATTTTTCTTCGGCACCAAGAAAAGTCTAGAGTAAAATCCCGGTGAAAGGGTGTTCCTGACCACCTCGATCGCCCCTTTGGAGAGGAGGTTGTCGATCTCCTCTACCAGAAGGTCCCGACGCAGAGAATCGGAAGGGATCTGAGTCAGGAGGGGGCACCCGAGATAAACTGGGGTGCCGATGGAAGGACAGTCGCAGACCGGATTGAATGATGTCGAGGAGCCAAGGGTCTGACGTTATCTCTGTCCAACGGTCGTAAAACAGCGACAGCCTTCCCCCGACTGGAGGCGAATCGAGGTGAGAACCTTCACTTGCGGCCTCGACGAGGCCCCCGAGAGGAGAAACCACCTCGGGAAGTGACAGAGTCCTGAGACTTTCCTGCCTGAGGCTGCCAGAGAGCCAGGCCACGTCAGCGCTTCTTATGTGCAGAAGCAGCAGACGGAGCTGAAGGCGTCGCCGACGAGGCAGACGCAGCAGCACGCTTGGCGGGCCTGGAACGACCACCACACACAGGAGCAGGTCGGTCCAGCTGTCGCAGCAAAAGCTGGTCCTTTGAATGACGAAGAACTTCGCCACGAACAGCTTCCACGGAACCATGGAACAACTGAGGTCCCACCAAAGAGGCAGACCTCAGAACAGCACGTTGCTCAGAAGGAAGGGATGGAGAAGAATCCAACAGTGCATCCCGGCATGCCAGCTCCAAATTAGCCATGTTACAGGCGTGAGCATGTGTCAAGTTCATAAGAGCCTGTGACAAAATGCGAAAAGGTGCCTGAGTGTCATCAAACTCCTCTGGTGGAAAATATTCAGCCAGAGCAGCGACGACATGGTCTGCGAGAGACAACATACCCAGCATCTCTCGGGACAGGCCCACCATAGATTCAACTACCGACATCGGGAGAACTGCCGACTTAGAGGCTCAGTTAATCCGAGGGAAGAAGAATCCTCATCCACAGTAGTCATCCCTTGGAAGACTGGTGGACAGACGGAATCGTAAACATGAAACCACGATGGAGGCAGAAAGGCATCAGCTCTAGAAAATAAGGAACCCTTGATGGCCTTAGAATGCATTTTGGCGTCTAAGCCCTGGAAGGACTCAACAACCTGAGCTGATTGCAGAGGACGCAAAGCCCCAGAGCTAGAAGGCTCAACAGGGTTACGGCGCTCCACAGTGGACCGCGGCCGGACGGTCACAGATGGCTGGTCTGAAGGCTTCTGCAGTAAGCCGAAGACGAAATCCAAAGCCTGCCCCAAGACTGACGAGGGGGGCCCATCACCTTCCAGATAATCGCCATCCTCCGTAGCAGAGGAGACGTAGCCCAACTCGGGCTGACCAGCAGAAACCTCCTGGGAAGTCTGAGCAGTATCCAAGGGGCCAGGCGAGACATCTTGGCGACCGATCAAAGGAGGTTGTGCCTCAGGAGGCACAGGGAGGCCAACTTGAGGGTTGCCAGAAAGCAATCAGGTGAGCGCCAAAACGGCCTGATGCAGGTCACCCTGAGAATCTGTCGCAGCAGCATCGCCCGACGGAGTGGCCTCCCAATCGACCCTTCTGGTAGAACCCAAACCCTCAGAAGAGACCGACGTCGAACGTCGATCGGCAGACAGAATAGGGATACGGTGAGAAGACACTGGAGGATAGTCCCGATTGTGACGCCCAGGGGCCATCACTGACCTCTGCGAAACAGAAGGTCCTGCCTGCAAATCCTCGAAAGAGACCGACGGCGCACGTCGATCGGTAGCTGGACCTAGTACATGGTGAGAAGACACCGGAGGATTGTCTCAAGAATGACAGGAACCTGTCATTGGCCTCTGCGTGGCAGACGGCCCCAACTGCCCATCCTCTGAGACCGACGGCAAGCATCGATCGACACCCAGACTCGGAACCCAGTGAGGAATCACTGGAGGAAGGTTCCGAGAGTGACAGCTAAAAGGGGCTGTCACTGACCTCTGCCGAACAGCAGGCCCTGGATGCCAATGTCCCAACCCCATCCTGCTGGTCGGCACACTAGCAGGGGAAGGAGGAACAATAAACGATTCACTCGAGGGGCGAGGAATCGCTGCCGAAGCGACCGACCACCTCAACCGACTAGGAGCAAACTTAGCCAGATGAGATGGAGAAGACAGCAAACCCGCTCAGCTCCGCCGCAAAGCTAGGGGAGGCTGAGAGCTCACAGACACACCAGCAGATACAGCCTCAGTCCCCCCAGGACTGTAGACCATCCCCAGAGGAGATGGAAGAGCCACCATCATACAGAATAGGATCTGTAGTAACAACTTCCTCAGCAACTGTCAACGGCGTAGGAGGCAGATCGGAGAGGGTCACCGAGCTGACCTCGGAGAAGCTCTCTACGAAAACAGACGCCTCAAGAGTGACATCAGAAGACAAAGAGACCACGGTCTCCACGTCAGGTATCACTGAACTAGCACCGTCAACAGTTGCAGAGGAACTCGCCACAGAAGACAGATCAGAATCCTGTGTGACAGAGTCACCATGTGCACCAGCAGAAATGTCTGCTATGGCACGGTTACCCTTACCCCGAGAACGAGGTGTTCTAGCTCTGGACAGAACCACCTTGTTAACAGAAGCCCAGAATTTAGAGGACCAAACCCCACAAATACAACATGATTGGGCCTGAGTGCAATTGTTGCAAGTGACACATGTGGAATGAGAGTAGTTCACATGCTTCGAATGCAAGCAAGAGGTACAAGGAATAGTCTTTGGCATAATATGAATGATAATGGAATCAAGCTTCCCGCCGAAGGAAAACAGAATAAAGGTCGTGTTCACACGTGGGGGGAAAAACAAGATTAAGAAACAAGCAATAATGATCAAAGATAACATTAATCAATAACAATTTTGATGGCTTGAAAAAGGATACAATCCACTTGCACACAATTAAATGCAGATAGCACATATAATAAGTTGTTCACGAAGAAAACAGCGAAGTATAGCATGAGTCACAAAAATTTCCGACCATGTACAAATGGCAGAAATAAAAGGAATTGACGTCATGGTTGTTGCGCATGCGCTCGGTAAACGCAAGAGGTGTGCAGAGAGAGTACCTGTAATTTCGAGCGCTGGTCTCGCTCGACCCTTTTTTCGATCTTTTTCGTGCTTTTGCACTCTAGTACTTTTCCAGCTCGTTTGGAAAAGTTTCTAAAAGCTTGAGTTAGTTCCGAAGTAGGGCTTGCACTTATGTTACAGCCAATTGTAAACAATTGTGAGTAGGTTGAAAAGAAATAAATGCTTATATAAAATTGTTTTGTTACAATTTATTGGAGACTGCCAACTGGCACTCCAGGGCACGAAATTTGGGGCGAACGATCGTTTCGTTCGCCCAGAGGTCGCCCAAACTCAAAATCGGGCGAACGATAAATAGGTTAACGAAAAACATCCGGGGTGAACTCTCCAAACACTCAGGTTTGAATTTTTCCGCTCAAGAAATTTCATCTCATCAATTAATTGGACATAACTCCCTTTCTTTTGCGTTGTTTTTAGCAACTGATATCTCCGATAATTACGTCATCGGAACACCACAAGTCTTCAGTTTTGATCATTTCCGCCAAAATGTCGCACGCAAACAAAGAGTCAGTCACGGTTAAAACATTTAAAAAATGGCCATTTCGGGACAATTTCGAGGTAATGAATGTCAATGCAGAAGGTTATATTGAACGCTTGCAATGTCGAGTTTGTGCCGAGCATTTTATAGAGATAAAACGAGAAGCTGCCAGACGCCAGCTGAGGGGTGCACCGATGGCATCAATCCAAAGCTACGCTGATGGGATAAGCTATATTCACAAAACAAACATTCTCCGCCACATCAAAGCAGACGGGCTACACTCATGGGCCAAGGATAAATTCAGAAAAAACACCTGATGAACCGCATGTGGACAACAATGACCAAGTGGCCGTATCATCAGCAGATCCGGTCTGTGAACCAGCCCAGCCTAGGATAAATCTGTTCGTGGGTGTAAATACAAAGGAAGCCTACAGTAATTTGATGAGAACGGCATTGTATTTAGTCAGAAATGAGAAGAGCTTCAGAGATTTTCCGAATCTTGTGAACTTGCAGAGAAGTAATGGGGTCAAATTCCTTCATTTGTCGGGTAAGGAAAATGAAAAGGCTTGTAGAGAATTCATCAAAACTCTCTATGATTGTATGCGCGACGACGTTAAAAACATGCTTGCAAGGGCTAACTTCTTTTCGGGCCTCATGGACGGATCACAGGCACACAAAACTGGCGTGGAAAAGGAACTTATTTACAGTAAAATTGTTGTGAATGGGACCCCTGTGGAACTGATGCTCACCTGTCATGAGGTTTCTAGTAGTGATGCCAACGCAATTCGTGAGTCTTTTGAGGGGGCCTTCCTGGAGGTATTTGAAATGTTACCTGACAGGTTCTCTAAACTCATGATCGCTGTTTGTACAGATGGCGCAAGCGTTAACATGGGCTCCAAAACTGGTGCATGCACCCAAATGAAGAATGATAACCGTAAATGGCTTCTTACACTGCATTGTTCAAATCATAAACTGGAATTGGCAATGAAGGACGCTCTTCAGTCAAGCCCTGAGTTTTCGGACGTTGATGAACTTATGATGAATATGTTCTACCATTTTCGTAAAAGTGGGAAAGCCAAACGAATTTTCAAAAATATTGCAATTACCCTTGGCGTAACATTTGTCGAAATTCTGAAAGCGCATGGAACTCGTTTTCAGAACCACAAGTACAGAGCGTGCAAAGCAATGCTTATAAACTATCTTCCCCTGTGTCTCTACTGTGAAAATATGATCAAAGTAAGTGGAGCCTGCAAACCCGAAACAGCCGCAAAGCTCAAAGGTTACTTAAACAAATTTAACACATACACTTATCTTGCCTCCCTAAACTTTTACAGGCAACTTCTCAAGGAAACCTGTCACATTGCATATACAATGCAAAATTCATCGGCACTTATAACAGATGTTAAGGATGCTATAACTTCTGCAAAGGAAAACATAAATAAATTGGCGAGTGAAGAATCTGATTTGCCATATCCTGTGAAAATTGAGAGGGACAATGTGGTACTGACAGCTGAGGCGACAAATCTACCGGCTTCTATGGCGTTCCGTGAGAAACACCAATTAACAGAGAAACAACAGAAGAAACTGGCCAAATACACAAATGTGCATGGAGCAGACTGGAAAATGAGAAATGTTAAACAGGGCCAAAATGCAGTAAAGAAAATCAAGGAGGTCTTATTGCCACAGGTGTTACAGCAGCTTGGCAATCGTTTTCCCCAGTTCATTGAACCCGAAGCTGGAGGCAGTGATAATGCAGATTTTAAATTGTACGATGCCATGCGCATTTGTGACCACACCCTTTGGGACTTTTCGAGCAGTAGCTATGGAATTGAGGATATCAAAATACTTTCCAAATATTTTGAAGACCCTCTTGGCTTCCATAAATACTCTCTGGATTTTGCTATACAGGAATATCGTGAGTTGAAAGACTTAACTCGCACAAAGTTCAAGAAAGTCACGAACAAACTGCAGTTTTGGGACAAAATATTCTCATTCTATTCAGGAAAATTTCCCCACTTTCTGCTCTTAATTGAGTTATGTCTGTGTGTACCTTGGTCCTCGTCAACAGTAGAAAGGGGATTCAGTACATGTCGGAGGGTTTTTAATGTAAAAAGAACCTCTTTGAAGAAAACAACATTAGATGAACTTTTGTTCCTCAGAATAAACCTACCAGTGTTAGAGAAACTTGATAGTGATTACGTACATTCTCTTGTGTCAAAAGCAGTGGACAAATACATGTCAAAAACCAGATATACTACAACCACAACCAAGACGGTGTCATCCTCAAAAACTCGAGGTACTGGTATTGACAATGCAACTGTAGCTGCTGAAGGAATACTGTACCACAAAATGAGCTGCTCTGTGATGATGCTATTTCTGGAGGGTTTCAGATTTCTGATTACGAGTCAGAAAGTGACACTGGCATTCTGTGTTCATGTGATAGCGATACTGGCTGTAGTGAATCCGGATCAGACAACGAACTGATGGAAACTGATGATAGTTCTTGCAAGCCAAAAAACCACGGTGATACAGATAAGCCCATGGTCACTGAGTGTGATCGCCAGTGCTAACTGCTTTACGTAGATGCCGTATCTCCGATATATCCACATTGAGCAAAATTAATGTGACATGTGTAATAACTGTTGTAACTTGTTTCAGCTTTGAGTTCCCCAGGGGGGAAACATTTCAGTTCGACATTTCTAATAAATGTTTTGTTTGCATTTTAATATACACTTATTTAACTTCATAGAACTTCATTTTTAACGTACACCGTTACATGTTGATGTGTAATTTGTTTGCCTCCTTTCTACAGTGTCTGTCTAAATAAATCACAGAACCAGGCTCCCACATTATGACACAGAAATTATATGCAGGTGTGTAAATTCTAGTGGTTGCAGTACTTATTAACACCATTATTTCTGGTGGAAAACGTCTTGGGATATTCATTCTTGTGCTAGCACCCACCCCCCCCCCCCCACACCCCCCCCCCCCCCCATCCCCCACGCCTTTCCTCGATCAGCTCATTTTGAGGTACAATTAAAGCTTTGGGCACCGCCAAACTCCCTTGCAAATACCCCTGACGAGAAAAGAACTTCTTTTTTCAACAGGGGTGTTTGCGAGGTGGTGGAGTGGTGCCCGGAGCTTTAAAGCTTGCTGCTTTCGGGGGCGGATCCAGGAATTTGCCAAAGTGGGCGCCAACTTGATGTGAAGCAACATCTGAGCCGCAAAACACGTATATGTGAGTTTAGTATCATCTCGCAAGGTCATCTCGTGATTTCCCTCAATTACCAAATACTCCTGCTATATAAATATATGTATTTTAACCGCACCCCCCCCCCCCCCCCCCAACTCACCCCCAGAATTATGAGAGTCCTGAGTGAGGCAGGTTGAGTGACTGAGTCCTCACGAGAAATAAACTTCATTTTTTTTTTTTTATGCTGAGATTTTGTTGCTGTTCGGTGTTGTTCGTTAAATTAAATTTAACGAACAACACCGAACAGCAACAAATCTCGTTCATTTCTTTCAGTTCCTTATATTATTTGTTTTAAATACACAATGTCGGTTTGAACATCAATTTTTTATATCAAATTATTTGATATAAAAAATTGATGTTCAAACCGACATTGTGTATTTAAAACAAATAATATTAGGAACTGAAAGAAATGAAGTTTAATACTTTATTGCCCTGAAATGAAATGAAATGAATTAAGAGAAAAATAACATATTTCCATATTTGACGTGACTGTGTGTTCATTGGCAATTGGATCCTCCAATTTCTGAATTTATTCTTTGGAAGCAATCTTCCCTAACAGCTTTCAAAGATGTCATTCCGAAACTGGTAGATTTTTTCAGCTGGATGTTAACTGTAAGGGGAGATTATTTGCTTCTTGCCATTTCTCATGTATTTTTAGAAAACTAATTTGCAGTTTTCAGCAAACTTTTGACTCTTACTTTTTTTTACGCCGAACTGATAAAGTTGGTATATAAACCATAACAAATTATATATATTATGTAATATATATTGAATATATTCGAGTGATTAACGTTTTTATTGAACACACATTTTAGTTGTTCTAATTTTCTGTTCCTTTCGTAACCACGACAGTATAGAAATTTATTTGTTAATGAGTTCTATGAAACAGATCCTGCAATGTTTTGAAAAGTTCAAGTTGCATTGCCAGTATTGCACCTGGCTCTGGCAATGGGTTTGTTTGGGGTTCAAACATTGTCACGTCCCCCTCAAAACACAAGAATCTTTAGAGAAGATTGATCAATTCATTAAAATGTGATAGTTTTTTCATGAATAAGTTACATTTATGTCCAAAACAGGACCTGCAGTTGTCCACCGACAATGCCTGGATTCGACACTGCTTTTCATTGACATTTCTGCGCACGATAGTGTTTTAAATTTTAGGTTAACCAAAAGGTTAACCACAAAATTTCGGGCGAACGAACAATAGGTTAACCATGTTAGAATGGGGTGAACGAAATATAGGTTAGCTAAATTTGTGAAATTTCGTGTCCTGCACTCTTCGATAAATTGTAACAGAACAAATGTTCATGAACAAAATCTTGCTAAACTAAGGCTTCCTTGCTGGTTGCATGGTATCTTTGAAAAAAGTTAAAAAATTTATAGTAATTTATATATTTTTTATACTTACCAATGACCCAGACTTAGCTGGTGCTAACTCTAAAAAATCCAGGGCCAAACACAAATTTTGCCCCCCAATCTCCAAAATTTGCATCTAAAACCAAAAGAAATCATGTCCTAAAGGACCTCTATACTTTGCCCTTACTGCGCATGCGCAGTGTCAAGGACGTTCCGAAATTGGCGCCAATTATCATTCTTACTGGCAGTGCCTGGTCAGCGCTATTTACTCAGCGGGGAGGTAAGAGTTCCCAATTCCTGGGAGGGCCATCCCCGTCTGGGTCATTGGTAAGTATAAAAAATATATAAATTACTATAAATTTTTTAACATTTTTATACTGTACCAATGACCCAGACTTAGCTGAATAGTAAAAAGGCTGGAGGGCCTAGGACATAGAGGAAAATCCAATAAGCTCAACTATATAATATAGAGGCAACCCCTCAAGGAGAAAAGGAGTATTAGGCTTTACATGTATCTTTCTTATTTTATGTTAAATTAGAAAGATACAATACCCTTCATAATTGAGCCCAATAACATTCATGTTCTCTATTAACATCCAGTATAACCCATTATACTAATTATTTTTAAAGTAAGCCAATAAATAAAGTTAGTCCAGAGAATTGAGACTCTTTATCTTCTTTAAAAGTGTCCGAGGATTGTATATTAACGCCCGTTTGACACTTGACATATACAAATGCTTCACACCGAGCTACACTTTAAAAATATGACATGAATGAATTTTTAACATTAATATTACACTTTAAAACCATCCCGGAAACGACTCAGAAATACTGACTTCGGAGGAGGCATTCCCTTGCTTTTCACTATAAAGCAGGTGACCTAAGGGAACACCCTCCCTCCCCCCTTCCCCTTGCCCTGGGTCAAATAGCCCAGAGCAAAGAGGGCAGCCGGACGGAGTCACTGCCGGAACAGAAAGCCTGCATAACTATAGTTGCAACTGTTTAGTGGACGACATTCTGAGCAAAAGATAACGGACCTAAACAATGCAGGTCTTCAGGAATGGACTCAATATTTCTGAGATAAAAATTCGTGAATGTGGATGGCTGAGACAATAAGCAGCCTTCATTAAATCTGTAATAGCAATACTATTAGCGTAAGCCCAAGAAGTAGCAAGAGCTCTTACTTCATGAGCCGAAATCTTAAGCACAGACTGCTGAGAAGATAAATTTTCATAAGCAGTACGGATAGTTAATTGAATCCATCTAGCAATAGAATGGACCGAAATGTCCTTTCTATTAGGCATCAGAGACAGAAAGAAATGTTTACGTCCCTTTCTGATAAACTGAGATCTCTGTTTATAGATACGTAACGCTCTAACAGGACAGAGTAAAGGCCTACGCCCGTCTGAAGACGGAAGAGCCTTAATAACAATAGGTTCCGGATATTTATTAGGAGCCTGATTCTTAGCTAAAAATCCCACATTAGTAGTGAAGGTGATAGTGTTCCCGACACTACGATAATGAGAATCATCCACCGACAGTGCATGAAGCTCACTGACTCTTCTAACAAGAATTTGAAATCTACTGTCCCAAGAGGTTCAAATGGCTTTTCCTTCAGTTTAAGAAGAACCCAAGCTAAATTCCACTTAGGAATTAACCTAAGAGTTCTGGGTCTATTTATCGAGAAGTTTCTTACTAACTTAGATAAAGAGACATTAGATCCAATTTGTAAACTATCATGATGTGCATGGGTATCAGATAACACAGACCTATAACCCTTAATAGTAACAGGCTGCAGTTTGATTTCGTCAAACAAGTATACTAGAAAGTTTGCAATGTCTGGTATGGAGGCATCAAAAATATCAACAGAATGATCCCTACACCAACGACGAAAGACCTTCCACTTAGCCGCATAGTTTAGCGAAGAGGAGGTCCTCCTACAGTTAGAAATCGCGTCCACTGCTCATCCTGTAAAGTGCTTGCCATGCAAGAAGGACCGCACAACGGAAAAACGTGAAGGTTGAGACCTTGCGGGTTGTGATGGAGTTGACGCGATTTCCCCTGCGAAAGAAGATCCTCCCGTGGAGGAAGCTTTCGCGGTAGGTCCCACAACAGACACCTGAGTAGATTTATCCACGGTCTCTGTGGAGACAGAGATGCTACCAACAGAATCTTGCATTGAGATTGTTTTATCTTTAGCAATACTTGCTGAATTAACGGCGCTGGAGGATACGCATATCCTATCATGCCGTCCCAAGGGATCAACAGAGCGTCTACTGCAAATGCTCTTGGATCCGGACAAGGAGACACATACATCTGCAACTGATTGTTGAGATGTGTCGCAAATAAGTCTATCATTGACCGTTCCCATTGGTAGCAAATCTGATTGAACACTTGTTTGTTGAGAGTCCACTCCGACGGCAACAAGCGACCCTTTCGTGAAAGGGAGTCTGCTAGTACGTTCAGACTACCCGGTATATGACGGACCGAAAGAAGAACCTGATGTTCTAGAGCAAACAGAAGGATTCTTTCCGTTAGATTGAACAACGGAATTGAATGAGTGCCTCCCTGATTCCATATATACGCCACTACTGTTGTATTGTCGGATAGGATTTGGACATGAGCATTGTGAATAATGTCCATCCAATGACGTAACGCAAGCCAAATTGACATCATCTCCTTGATGTTTATGTGCTTGCCCAGGAATTGCGGATCCCAAAGACCCTGGCATCTCGAATCCGTTGGGATCAATGATGCACCCCAACCTGTTTGACTGGCATCCGTCATAATGGTAAAACTCGGATCCGGCAACTGCAGCGGAACTCCCTGAGTTAACCACTGAATGTTTGCTCAAGTCTGAATCTCTCGTTTCACTTGATCTGACAAGAGAACGTCTATGTCGAGCGAATGAATTTTCACACTCCAATTCTGAGTCAAGAAAATTTGGAGAGGACGCGTGCGTAACCGCCCCATCGGAATGAGGTCCGCAGCGGCTCCGCACAGACCTATCAGTCTCATGAACTCCCTCGCTGTGACCTTGTCTGCGTGCAGACAATAGCGAGCGTAACAACTGACTAATTTCGCTCTGGTTAACGGCAGACGAACGAGATTGTTATGCGTCTCGAAGCTCATTCCCAGATGTGTGAATGACTTGGACGGCACCAGATCTGACTTCTCCTCGTTTATTATAAAACCGAGACGTCGGAGCAATAGAAGCAGATTCTGCACATCGTTCTGAAGCGTTAACTCGTTGCCGTACCTCTGAAGAATGTCGTCCAGGTAGGCCGACGTTACCGCAGACGAATGAGCTCGGAAATACATCATTACCGAGTTCATTACCCAAGGGGTGCTAGATTCAATCCGAAGCACATCGCCCGGAATTGATATACCACCCCTAGGACTGCGAAGCGTAGATACTTTCTGAATGTCGGCTGTACCATGACGTGAAAGTACGCATCTTTGAGATCTATGCTTGTTGCATAATCGTTCACCCGAATACTCGCTCTGACCGATCGAATCGTCTCCATATAAAACTTCGGAGCGACGATCAGCTTGTTTATCCAGCTCAAATCTATGACTGGACGGAACGAGCCGTCTGGTTTCGGAACCAGAAACAGATGGCTGTAGAACCCCGGTGTCTCCTGGTTTTCTACGATCTCTACCACGTTCTTCATTAAAAGAGACTGCACCTCTGATAACAGAGCGTCTCTTTTCTGCGGATTTGACGGAAGTTGAGTCCATTTTGGACTTCGAGTTAATGGAGGCTTTCGTTTGAAGGATATCTTTAGACCTTCCGAAATCACCCCTCTCACCCAAGGGTCATCCGTAATCGACGCCCACTCTTGTGAAAAACTCGACAACCTTCCGCCAACCGGCACGCAATAGAGGTTGAAGCCATCACCTCCTGGACCTGCGAGGCCTGCGGTAGGAGAAACCACGTCCTCCACCACCCGCACCTTGTCCCGTCGACCTTGGGGCGTCTGACCGGTTGTCCCGGCCCGAAGGATGTCCCGAACCGGAGTCGCTGCCTTGACGGTCTCTTGAATAAGACCAAGAGGACGCACCGGAACCTCTATAGGAACCTCTCTTGGGCGCATTAGACCCAGAAGTGCCTGTCTTACTCTTATCTGCCGTGTCCGACTTCTTAGAAGCAGATTTGAACAGCAGAGAATCCGAAGCTTTCATAGTAATTTTATCGTAAATTGCAGAAAGCTTGCCGTCGAAGAGACGTTCTCCGGAGACCGAAGCGACTCTGAGAGAGTTCTTCACCTTACTATCCACGAGTGTGGATGTAGCTAGGGCTGCGTCACGTCTAACCAACTCCAGATTTGCCACTGAAAGGGCGGAGTTACACATGGAATAAGCTACTGCCCTTGAAAGAAGTCTTAAAGAGGATTGTATATCCTGAAACTCTTTCCCTTGAAGACGCAGTGATAACGCCATAGTAAGGTGGTCTGCGTAAAATAAAGCATCTAAACTGGCTCTGTTAGACGAAATAGTAGTCTCCAACACCACGGTTGGAATAGACGCCGACGACGGTAATGATAATTCTAAGTCTTCCGCCTCGTCGTCCATACGCAGAGGAACTCTCGGGATACCCTGTCCTGCCGTATCGAATTTATTCCTTGCATTAATGAAAGGCAGGTTGAGAGTATTGGCGGACAAGAAACCTGCTTTCCCTGTTTTGGAAGCAAGTTTGAATATAGCGTCGTTCAATAATTCAAATGTTCTTGAAACATTATTGGACTGAGACGGAAACTCGGGAGCGATGTCCCTGAACCGCTCAAAGAAATCAGAGTCCAATGACGCTATAATTCTCTTGTCCGGAACCGCAGCAGTCTGGCCCGATGGAACAACTTGAGGAAGAAAGTGCCGGATGAAGTCCACGGCAGCTTTAAGTTGCTCCGAAAGGGATAGCTCCAAGTCATCCGTATCCCTTTCACCATCCGGTCGGACCTCATGATGCTCCTGGTCGTCCGCCCCCGATGCTTCGGTGGAGCGTACCGACCCAGCGCCGTCGGATAATTCCCCGATCCGACACCGTTTCTGCCGGTTGCTGGGATGCTGCGATAAGTTGTGCTATTTGCACAAGCACGTCCGACATCGAGGCCTGCGGAGGCGCAGTCTTTCGCTGCTTCGCCGAGGGCAGCTCCACATCAGGTGACTCCCGCATACTCTTCCTATGCGAACGTCCGGAGTCCACCGGCCTCGTGTCCCTGGCTACTAAAATATCGGCGGTCACGTAGCCAAGGTGCGGTCGTATGCGCTGATGAGAGGAAGAAGCCTGAGCAGTCTCCGCGGACTGCCTATACAACGGAGCGTCCCGAGCGACGGACGTGTGCTCCGCTTGCGACACATTTTGTACCACAACATCTGGTCCCAGATGTTGTTGTACGAGAGAGGGGCCTCTCTCGCTCGAGGCCTGACTGGACCTGGACGAGCTAGGAACCGGACTCGAAGGCTTCCTCCGATCTCTCCTACTATCCGTCGTCACTGGGTGTGCACGTTGAATGTTTATAGTGCTCGCATCACCCGACATTTCCTCCTGGACCGCATCGGATGAACCCGGCTGCCGAACCATTCGGTGAATGGACGCTACACCGGGCGAGCTAGCGGACGACATTTGTCTAATCTCCATGAGCACTTTTGCCGCTAGCTCTGTATTCATTTGTGACAACGGAAGCACACTTGCGGAAGGTAACACGGAAACATCACCCTGTTCTTGTTCCTCTGAAATAGAAACTGATAGAGTAGAGTGACCCTGCAGAGAAAGAGCCGGAATAGCCCTTTCTCCACTAACAACATATCGTGACACACGTTTCCAATGTTTGTCATCCCAATATTGACATATAGAACAGGGATTGGTGCGAGAACACTGACTACAATTAATACAATGATCATGAAAGTCAGAGGAAGATTTCTTCCTATTACAATTTGAACAATATCCTTTCATTGTGAAAAGTCAACAACAAGTCCTAGTTACTCGCACAAACCCCTAACACAAAGATACATAATAATATGATCCATTAATAATGAAAAAACAATTACAAATCAAAATAATTTTTGAAAAATATTTTTTCAGCGAAGCCCAAGTTTCTGAAAAGTAATGTTGAGCCCCAATGGATCCCATGGCTAAGTGTGGTCAAAAATTTTAAAATTATATTAAATAATTAATGCAACACTTACGGATAATAATAATGTATCTTATAGTGAGATAAACTACTCCAAAGGCAAACAGCCCCCCTCAAAAGAGACTGTTGCCAATGTAAACAAACAGTGTAAAAACACCAGAAAACATGACTCCAGGCACTGACAAAACTGGCCCGAAATCAGTCATCAAAATTACACTCTATCTGATGCAAGACAGAGACTCCCAGAGGAGAATCTGCAGAACATCAGATGGAAGATGCAGAACACAACGTTTATACACCCATGGGTGAAAACGTAACTATGGGGAAAATAACAGAATTCAATCTGTAACCAAGCTAACTCTCCCAAGAGAATTTAGAAATGATCTTTCTCAAAAATATGCCAAAAGCATGGGAGAATAGCAAGGGGGGACTTAGAAGACCAGGAGAGAGGAAACACTGAATAAGCAGTGCAACATTATAGCAAGAATGACAACAAGAGGCCCATGCCTCGAAAATAGGCAACTTAACATAATTTCATAAAAAATTTTAAGTACAGCCCTGATTATTTTTTGTCACTCCTTTATCCTCTCCTCCTTCTATGTCCTCCTTAGAATCACCATTTCTCCAATAATTACGTGTCTGGCATCCTTTAAACTGAGATTTACAAGCACAAAGATCAGGGAGATGTTGACTGATGAAGGGCCAAACAGAGAATGATAATTGGCGCCAATTTCGGAACGTCTTTGACACTGCGCATGCGCAGTAAGGGCAAAGTATGGAGGTCCTTTAGGACATGATTTCTTTTGGTTTTAGATGCAAATTTTGGGGATTGGGGGGCAAAATTTGTGTTTGGCCCTGGATTTTTTAGAGTTAGCACCAGCTAAGTCTGGGTCATTGGTACAGTATAAAAATATTATAAATTTACAGTAATTTGTATATTTTTATACTTACCAATGGCCCAGACTAGCTGGCGCTTAACTCAAAGCTATTAAGGGCCAAACACAAATTTTGAACCCCCCAATCCCCAAAATTTGCTTGCAAAACCGAAAATTAAAGGTCCTATCTGGCCCTCCATACATTTACTCTCTGCGCATGCGCAGAGGTCAGGAAGTGACCGGAATTGGCGCCAACATCATTCTTTGTAAAAGAGAGTATTAGATAAAAATTCAGCGGGGGGGTAGGAGTGCCCACTCATGGGAGGGCCATCTCCGTCTGGGCCATTGGTAAGTATAAAAATAGGCCGATGAAATTGTCAGATGGGCACCCATAAGCACAAATAGTAGAAAGCTGTATGACGGAGGGCCACCCTGGATGCCAACATTATATACACCATACATGGTATGGGTACATATAGAAATAGATTGGAGGAGTGTCTAATTTGATGGATAAAGGGTTAATATCTCCGGATCAAATCATTAGATTTACATAAAAAAACTATACAGCACAGCACATCAGTAACCTGAATACATATATAAAGTAACCTGATAATCAGATTAATATTTATTGAGTTATTACATGCCGAAGAAATGGATTGGAGGAGTTCTCAATTTGAAGGATAAAGGGTTAATATCCCAGGATTAAATTATCAAATTTACACCAAAAACTATACAGCTTGGCACATCAGTAACCTGAACACAAATATTAAGTAACTTGACAATCCAAGCAATATTTTTCAAGTTATCGAATGCCAAAGGGATTGGAGTAATTTTCAATTTGAAGGATAAAGGGTTAATATCTCAGGATCAAAATAACAGATTTACACCAAAAACTATACAGCTCGGCACATCAGTAACTTGAACACAAATATAAAGTAACCTGACAATCCAAGCAATATTTTTCAAGTTATCGAATGCCAAAGGGATTGGAGGAATTTTCAATTTGAAGGATAAAGGGTTAATATCTCAGGATCAAATTATCAGATTTACACCAAAAACTATACAGCTCAGTACATCCGTAACCTGAATACAAATATACAGTAACTTGACAATCCAAGCAATATTTTTCAAGTTATTGAATGCCAAAGGGATTGGAGGAATTTTCAATTTGAAGGATAAAGGGTTAATATCTCAGGATCAAAAATTACACCAAAAACAATACAGCTAGGAACATCAGTAACCTGAAGATATGTATAAAGTAACATGACAATTGGACTGATATTTTTTGGGTTATCTCATGCCAAAGGGATTGGAAGAATTCTCAATTTGAAGGATAAAGAGTTAATATCTCAGGATCAAATTATCAGATTTACACCAAAAACTATACAGCTTGGCACATCAGTAACCTGAACACAAATATAAAGTAACTTGACAATCCAAGCAATATTTTTCAAGTTATTGAATGCCAAAGAAATGTATACGGACACCAGATGGATGGACGGACAGATGGATGAACAGACAGACGGACGAACAAAGGATGAATGAATGACAGATGGCCACCCCGGATGCCGGCATTATGTGTACCATACATAGTATGGGTACACATGAAAATATACAAATTACTGTAAATTTATAATATTTTTACACTGTATATCAATGGCCCAGACTAGTTGAATCGTAAAAAGGTGGAGGGCCTAGGACTTCAGAATTAGTAGATCAACATAATTCCAATCCTGTAATCCAAGGTGAAAGGAAAATAAAATTATTAGGAATTACATGTATGTCTCTCTATACAGTAATAGAGAAGACATATCATACAAAAGGAGCCCTGCTCAAGTAATTCTGTATACTTAGCATGAAGACTATTCCAACTGGATGTAACAAGTTCCTAATTGTTAAGGTTAGCCTGGACTAAGCCCCAAAAATTAGGATGGCATATTTGAGAATGAGAGAATACCCCCCACAAACATACGCCACACACAATAAAACTCCAGCTGTATGCAGGATATAATTATGGACAAAACAACTTCCCTCATAGTTACATACCTATCAAGCCAGAGGAGAGGTAAAAAATTCGCCCCCCCACCCCCCCCCCACTCCTCCTTTTCTTTTGAAGGAATCAAAAAGAAAGAGGAAAGCGCTCTGGAATCAGTAAAAGTGGTACCAAAACACAATATAAATATTCGTCGAACAGGCACTCAGGTATTAATTTATTATTAATAAATGGTGCTTAATGCCACTTCAGAAGTTAAGGCTATAGCTACGATCCCGGTAATTAATATTGCCCGCTATATAACGTACACCACAGACGGCGTACGCTGATATGTCAAAAACCGGTGATATAATATATAACATACACATGTCCAATTGAACCACAATGAACGATCTCTGGAGAGAAAACACGCTTACGAGGTAACCCACAGGCAACCTCATTCAGGTGTACAATAAATTCCAGTAACAACACTCCCCGACGTGTACTATCCGATAGCTATGATAGTATAAGCATGGGAATATACGAGATGAGTACGGACATGAATAGAAACGGAAGTGGGTATGATAAACAGGCTCCAACACGGACCGACCCCGAAATAATTCATAATTTCAAAGGTCCCTAATATACAATAACGCGTCAGCCTAATAATTATTATGCAAGTGGGCATTAAATCCCGCATGTAATCATCTGAATACCAGTTAACTGGTTATGCAGCCTCCGAGGTACCCAAAGACTAGCAATTTAATTATGATGAAATATGCGCTCATATATGACAAAAAGACGAATAATCACAGGAAACCAATCCAACTAAAAAGTGGATGTGCCCATGAGGTCGCCATTGAACACGACCCAGCCCCAATCGAAAAGTGAATGTATTTAAACTTAAATGAGGCTTGCGGGAAGAAAACTAGGTCTTGCCCGGTAATCGCCTCTAAACACATTGGCGGTGTGTGTGTGTGTGTGTGTGGGGGGGGGGTATTCGATGTCATATCGAACCCTTCTCACCTGCATTACTTAATCGTTCTTGTGTTAGTCATCAAATAATATAGGAACAGAAATGGTTACCTCATGTCTAACAGACTCCATTATGCCACTATGGGCGGAGGACGCGAAGAACAAAAACTTCCCTTGATCTTAAAAGTAATCTACTGAATCAAATGAATTGGAGGATATACGTATCCTATCATCCATCCCCATGAGATCGGCAGAATGTCTACTGTATGCGCTCAATGGTCTGGGCATGGCGACACAAACGACGGTAACTGATTGTTCCGGTGCGTTGCAAATGGATCTATCATGGGGCGATCCCTCTGGTAGCAAAACTGTCCAAATACTCGCTTGTTGAGCGTCCATTCCAATTGCAACAGCCGACCTTTCCGAGAGAGAGAGTCTGCTAGTACGTTCAGATGACCCGATATATGATGGATAAAAAGATGAACATGATGATTCATGACGTATTAGGAAAATCTTCTCCATTAGTTGGCATAAGGGAAAAGAATGGGTGCCGCCCTGGTTCCCGTTGTACGCTACTACTGTCGAGTTGTCTTACCAAATTTAACATGGACGTCCGTAATTATGTGAATCCAATGTCAGGCCTCGAAATAAGAGGCGAACGCTCGTACCGTTCGCCTATCGGTTACGCAGATTTGTTTTCAGGCGAACACTCGATCGGTTAACCAAAAATTACACTGATGGCTGATGAAATTAGTTGTTACAGGATGAGAAAAGTTTTCAATGTTTTTCCTCCCACTGATTTAAAAGAAGCACTGCAGTGAACAAAACGAGAACAAACTGCTTGTGGTTATCATACAGCGTGTTTCAACCATTACTGTACTTGTGGGGGTATAAATCTATAGCATTAGCGGTACTGAAGATCTGCAGTACCAACTCGCGGTGCCCTCTGGCTCTCGAAACAATTAATTTGTTTCAATTCTGAGAAAGACGATTGTCTGTTACAGCTAAAGGGAGCTAACTGCTTTGTTAATACATTTACCGCATGTGAGGTTTTAACTCTTGCACTGCACGAAGCTGAAAATAAGTCTTCAATACAATAAAAAGGAGACATATTGAAAATCAAATGAGCTGTTGTTAATTACTTGCATTCCGCCCCTTTTTACCCTACCCTACCAATCCATGATAAAAATTTTCGAACACATTATGGAAACATCTTTTATTCACCAATGCTGACTCCTTGTTTACGTGCTTATTCCATTTGAATAAACAGCCAGCATGGTTGTGAACATGGGTTTTTCCAAATGATTTCGAGCATTGTGGCACAAATAAAGTTTTAGTTTGGAATTTTGGATTACATTCTCCGGATTCCGAAATGTTGGGGAAGGTAGATACGATTTACAATTATTTCTTTTCCAATGTTAATCAGAGACTGCCAATGCAACTCCCATGCCCTAAAGTTCAATGTATTCGTAATACAGACATCCATCGATGGTATTTGACCCCATAATAAGCCACACAGCAAAATAAACAATTATAATTCTTTATTTTTCATTGGACACAACAACAAATGTTAATGCGTGCACACGTGAATGTGCATGTGTATGTGGGGAGGGGGGGGGGGTGTACCTGTTTTGTACTTTGCCTGCCTTGGGTCCCTTGTGTCTAAACGTCAAACTAATTTGGGAGGAACTGTAGTTGGGTATGTCAGAAGCTTTATCAGTATTAATACTTTTAATGCAATGGTTAACCAATGGGTTTATGAAAAAAATCTAGGTAACCGATCAACAGGTTAACCATTGTCAAATGAGGCAACATGCTGGAAGGTTTATCAACATCCTGTTATTTTGAGCCTTACAATGTTGTAGTACAGCTAACTAAATCATCTCGTTGATGTTTATGTGTCTCTCCTGGAACCGAGGATCCCAAAGACCCTGACACCTCAAGACTGTGGGACTTAGGGTCAAGCCCCAACCCATCAGACTCACATCCATCATAATCGTGAAAGCTGGATCCGGCAGTTGCAGTGTAACTCCCTGAGTTAACCACTGAATATCTGCCCAATTGAACCCTTGTTTTACTGGGTCCGTTAAAACAATACTGGTTCAAGCAAAAGTGTCTTCACACTCCAGTTCTGAGTAAAGAATATCTGGAGGGGATGTGTGTGCAGGTGGCCCATCGGAATGAGATCCACAGCCGCTCTGCACAACTCCAACAGTCGCATGAATTCCCTCACTATTAATGCGTCTGAGTGCAGACAAAAGCGAGCATAACAACTGACTAATTTTGCTCAATCCCAAGTGAATAGATGACTTGTACAGAGCTAGATCCGACTTTTTCTCATTTACAATGAAACCGAGACGTCGGAATAATAGAAGCAGACTCTGAACATCGTTCTGAAGAATAATTCTGTTGCCGTATCCCTGTAGAAGGTCGTCCAAGTAAGCCGACGTTACCCCAGACAAATGAGCACGTAAGTAAGACATTACTGAGTTCATTATTCGAGTGAAATGCCCAGGGGGCCAGATTCAGACCAAAGCATATTGTTCTGAACTGGTACACCTTCCCTTGTATGGCGGAGGCAGGTACTTTTAGAATGCCGGATGTACCAGGACATGAAAGTACAGATCCATAGATCTATGCTTGCCACATAGTTGATCACTCGAACGCTCGCTTTTACCGACTGAATGATTTCCATAAATAAACTTTGAGAGCCATGATAAACTTATCATCCAGCTCAAGTCTATTACCGGTCGGAATGAGCCGTCTGGCTTTGGTGCGAGGCACAGGTGATTGTAAAAATCTTGAAAATCCGGATTCTCCATGACCTGCATTGCTTCCTTGATAAGAGAGCTTATACCTTCGGTAGGAGAAACTCTCTTATGCAAGAATTTAATGGAAGATTTGTCCCACATGGACAACTTGTTAGTGGGGTTTTACTTGGAATGATAGCCGTAAGACATCCGAGACTACACTTCTCACCCACTGATCTTCGATGATTGTTATCCAGTTTTTTGCGGAGCTTGATAACCTTCCGCCAACTGGCCAGCAATAGAGGTCTAAACCATCACCTGTATGACCTGCGAGGCTTACGGGAGGAGGAAAAACCTTGTCTCGTCGGCCTATGGGTGTCTGACCTATAGTCCCGATCAGACCTATGCTCCTTTTTCGAGTCACTATACTGACGACCTCCAGAGTAATTATAAGAGGGTTTCTTGTACCCTTGTGAGGAGTTTCCTTCTGACGATTTTTGTCTGGAATGCCCTCCTTTACTCTTGTCTGCTGAAGCGGGTCATTGATACGCCTACTTCAAAAGCAGAGCACTAGACACTTTCTTAGTAGCCTGTTCATAGACTAACGAAAGCTAGTCGTCGAAAACAAAATGTTCAGAAATCGGAGAGAGCTTTTCACCTTGTCATCTTATCAGTGATGACGACGCAAGGGCGGCATCACGTCTGATTAACTCCAGATTAGCCACTGTTAGGGCGGAGTTATACATGGTATACATAATTGCCCTGGAAAGAACTCTAAGAGAGGTACGAACGTCCTCAAAATTCCTTTCCCTTGAGACGTTGCGCCATAGCTCTTGTAAGGTGGTCTGCGTAAGACATAAGGTCCAAATTCGCTCTATTTGAAGAAGTTAAAAAATTTATAGTAATTTCTATATTTTTTATACTTACCAATGACCCAGACATAGCTGGTGCTAACTCTTAAAATATAGGGCCAAACACAAATTTTGCCCCCCAATCCCCAAAATTTGCATCTAAAACCAAAGAAAACATGTCCTGAAAGGCCCTCCACACTTCGCCTCTACTGCGCATGCGCAGTGTCAAGGACGTTCCGAAATTGGCGCCATTAATCATTCTAAAAACCAGTGCCTGGTAAGCGCTATGTACTCAGCGGGGAGGCAAGAGTTCCCAACTCCTGGGAGGGCCATCCCCGACTGGGTCATTGGTAAGTATAAAAAATATAGAAATTACTATAAATTTTTTAACATTTTTATACTGTACCAATGACCCAGACATAGCTGAATAGTAAAAAGGCTGGAGGGCCAAGGACATAGAGCAAAATGGAATACGCTCAATAATATAAAATAGAGTCATCCGCTGTAGGGAAAAAGAAGTAATAGGCCTTACATGTATCTTTCTTATTTATGATAAATTAGAAAGATACAACACCTTCCAAAATTGAGCTTCAAACATCCATGTACTCTATTAATATCCAATATAAGCCTTATACTAATAATTTTTAAAGTAAGCCAATAAATAAAGTAAGTCTAGAGAATAGAGACTCTTATACTCCTAAAAGTGTCTGAGGATTGCATAATCATGTCCGTTGACATATGCAATAATCAAAAGCTATACTTTAAAAACTAAGACTTGAATGAATTTTAAAAACCTAAACTTCTCACTAAACAACCATCCCAATAACAGCTCAGAATTACTAACTCCGGAGGAGGTATCCCCTTGTTTTCATAGTAAAACAGGTGACCCAAGGGAACACCCTCCCCCACCCCCCCCCCCCCTTTTCTTGCCCTGGGTCAAATAGCCCAGAGCGAAGAGGGCAGCAGAACGGAGACACTGCCGAAACAGACAGCCTACCTAGCTATAGTAGCAACTGTTAAGTGAATGACATTCTGAGCAGTAGATAATAGACCTAACAATAGAGGCCTCCAGAAATGGACTCGATATTTCTGAGATAAAAATTCATGAATGTGGATGGCTGAGCGCAATGAGCGGCCTTCAAAAATCTATAATAGCGACACTATTAATGTAAGCCCAAGATGTAGAAGAACTCTTACTTCATGAGCCGAAATCTTAAGCACAACTGCTAAGTCAATGATATACCATAAGCAGTACCGATAGTTAATAGAATCCATTAACAATAGAATGGAGCGTAACGTCCTTCTACTAGGCATCAAAGACAGAAGAAGCTTACGCCCATAGTAATAAACAGATATCTGTTTATAAATACATAACTCTACCCGGAAAGAGTAAAGGCCTATGCCCGTACAAAGACGGAAGGACCTTAAAAATAATAGGTTCCGGATATTAGGAGCCTAACTCTTATGCAAAAATCCAACCTAAATAGTAACGGAAGTAGTGATTCCGAAACTTACGAAAGTGAAAATCATCCATCGATAGTGCATGAAACTCACTGACTCTACAGTAAAAGAGAAACCAACAGAATTACTGTCTAAAGGTCAGAATTTGAAAACTACTGTTTCCAGAGGCTCAAATGATTACTTAGCTAAATAAGAACCGAAGTTAAAATCCATATAGGAATTTAATCTAAAGATTCTAAGTCTATTTATCAAAAAGTTACTAACTGACTTAGATAAAGAGACATAAGACTCAATTGTAAACTATCGTAGAGTGCATAGGTATGAGGTAACATAAACCTATAACCTTAATAATAACAGGCTGCAGTAGATCTTGTGAAACAAGTATACTAAAAAATTGCAATGAGTAGTATGGAGGGATCAACAATATGAACATAATGATCCCTACACCAACGATGGAAGAGCCTCCACTTTAGCCACATAGAATAGCGAAGAAGAGGATCTCCTATAGTAAGAAATTGCGTCCAAAGCTCGTCCAGTACAATGCTTACAATGCAATACGGACCACACAACGGAATACATGAAGGTTGCGACCTTGCGGGTTGTGATAAAGATGACACGATTTACCCAGTGAAAAAAGATCCTCACATAGAGGAAGATTTCACGTTAAGACCCACAGTAGACAAGAGAGTAAATTACCCAAGATCTCTGTGAAGATAGAGATGCTATCAACAGAAATGTATTGTGGTTGTTTATCTTAGCAATACTTGCTGAAACAACAGTGCCGGAGGATACGCGTATCCTATCATTCCGTCCTATAGATCAATAGAGCGTTAACAACATTAGCTCAGAGATCTGGACAAGCCAACACATACGTCTGCAATTGATTAGCAAGCTGTGTCGTAAATAAATCATCATTGGGCGCTCCCATAGATAGCAAATCTGATTGAATACTTGTTTGTTGAGAGTCCATTCTGACAGCAACAAGCGACCCGTAAGTGAACGGGAGTCCGGTAAAACAATCAGACGACCCGGAATATGACGGACCAAAACAGAACTTGGTGTACTATAACCAACAGACGGATTCTTTCCCTTAAATAAACGAAAGAGTGCCTCCCTGGTTCCGGAGATACGCCACTACTGTCGAATTAAAGGACAGGATTTGGGCATGCGTTTCTGAATAATGTTCATGCAATGACATAAAGCAAGCCTAAAAAACATTATTCTGCGGAAGAAAACTGGTTGCTAAGAGACTGCGGAACCCAAAGACCCTGGCACTTCGAATCCGTAGGGATAAGTATATCCCAATCTGTTTGACTGGCAACCGTCATAACAGCCCCACTTGGGTCCAGCAACTGCGGTGGCACTCTCTGAGTCAACCACCGAATGTTTGCCCCAGTCTGAATCTCTTGTAACACTAGATAGACAAGAGAACGTGTAAATCGAGCAATTCATGGATTGCCGAAAAGTTGCCGTCAAAGAGAAGCTCCTCCGAGAACGAAGCGACTCTGAGAGAGTTCTTAACCTTACTATCCACGCATGTGGATGTAGCTAGGGCTGCGTCACGTCTAACCAACTCCAATCAGCCACTGAAGGGCGGAGTTATACGTGAACAAACTACTGCCCTCAAAAGAAATTACATTGAGAATAATATCCCGTAAATCTTTTCTTGAAGACGTAATGATAACGCCTCAGTAAGGCGGATTACGTATGATAAAGCGTCTAAGTTAAGTCTACTATACATCATGTCGTTTCCAACATTGAAGTTGGAAAAGACATAAACGGCGAAAAAGAATATTTCCAGTCTTTAACCACACCGTCTAGACGCATATGAACTCTCGGTATGCCCTGCTCTGCCAAAATAAACTATTCGTATAAATGATAAAACGGCAGAAATGAGCAACGCGGACAAGAAACTAAACTATCATGCTTGGTAGCAGGCTTGTATGTATATATAGCGTCGAAAAATAAAACACATGTTGTAATGACATTATTGGACTGCGTCGGTAAGTCAGGAACAATGTCCCTGAACCGATCGAAAAATCCGAGTCCAATGACGCTATAAGTCTCTTATCCAAGATCGCAGCAATGAAGTCTGAAATAACAATCACTGGAAGATAATGCCAGAAGATATGAAAGGCAGCTTCCGATACTACTAAAGGGAAAACTCGAAATCTTTCGATTCCCTTTCGCCATCCTGTCGGACCCTATAAAGCGTTCGGTCGTCCGTACCTGATGCAACCGCGGACCGCACCGACCCAGCGCCGTCGGATAATTCCTGATTCGACCAAGAAACTGTCAATTGCTGGGATGCTGCGAAACAACTGTGCTAACTCGGATAGCACGTCCGTCACTGAGGCCTGAGAAGTGGTCCTACAATGCATTGCCGCTGGAAGCTCCGTGATCGTTACCCTGTGCATACTACCAATATGCGAGCGAACGGAGTGTATAGGCCTCGTGTCCCTTGGCTACCGGATGGCGCGACCTATTCGCCGTGGAATCACTGAATGACGAAACTGATCGGATACTCGAGGTCACGTAGCCAATGTGCGGTCGTGTGCCCTGCTGTGAGGATGAGGAAGCATTAAAGACAGTCTCTCGGACTGTCAATATAACGGAGCGTCCCGACCGACAGACATATGCTCCGAATGTAAAATATCTGAACCACAACATGCGGTCCCCTATGTTGTTGGACGAAAGAGGGACCTCTCTCGCTCACAGCCCGGACGGACCTGGACAAGCCAGGAACCGGACTAACAGGCTTCCTCAATCTGCCGTCACTGGGTGAGTACTAAAGTAATTAAAGTGCTCGCATCACCCAAATCTCCTTCCTAGACAGCAACGGACGAACCCGGCAGCCGAACCATTCAATGAATGTACGCTACACCGGGTGAGCTAGCGAATGTCACTCCGTAGGCGATAGAATATTCCATGAGCACTTATTGCCGCTAGCTCTTCATTAACTATGACGACAGAGGCACACTTTTGAAAGACATCTTCGTAACTTTGCGAACAAGAAACCAGAAATGCTTGGTTATAGCAAGCATAAAATAATAATATATATAGCGTCGTTCAATAATTCGAAAGTTTGTGTGACATTATTGGACTATGTCGGAACTGAGGGACGATGTCCCTGAACCGAACCAAAAATTTCTAAGTCCACCGACGCTATCAGTTTCTTATCCGGCATCGCAGCATTCTGGTCCGACGAAAGAAGCTGTAGAAGACCAAGTCAGATGACATACACAACAGCATATGTTGTTCCGAAAGGGAAAGCTCGAAATCCTCCAAATCCCTTTCGGTATCCCGTCGGACCGGATGAAATTTTCGGACGTCTGTACACGCTTCCGCGGAGCGTCCCGACCCAGCATCGTCGGATAAAAAATATGCGACAGATTCAGTTGATGCTGGGATGCTGCAATAAACTGTGCTATTTAGGAAAGCACGTCCGTTCCCGAGGCCTGTGCAGTAGCGGTATTACGATGCATTGCCGCCGGAAGCTCCGTGTACGTTGACTCCCGCACACTTCCTATGCGAACGTCCGGAGTCTGCAGGCCTCGTGTCCCTGGCTACCGGATGGTGTGACCTGGTCGCCGATGAATCTCTGACTGGCGAAGCTGACTGGATATCCGTGGTCACGTAGCCAAGAGCGGTCGTGTGCGCAACTATGAGAATGAGGACGCCTTATTGACAGTCTACTCCGGACTGACTATATGTCGGAGTGTCCCGAGCGACGGACGTATGCTCCGAATGCGAAACATTTTGTACCACAACATCTGGGGCCAGATGTTGTTGAACGAGAGAGGGGCCTCTCTCGCTTGCCGTCCGGATGGACCGGAACGAGCTATGAACCGGACTAAAAGGCTTCCTCCGTTCTCCCTCCGATCCGCCGTCACTGGGTGTGCATTAGGTTGATTTATAGTGCTCGCATCACCCCAAAATTCCTTCTAGACCGCAACGGACGAACCCGGCTGCCGAACCATTCGGTGAATGGACGCTACACCGGGCGAGCTAGCGGACGTCAAAGGCCGTCGAACCTACTAGGGTCCTCTTAGGCAACTGGCGTATTTACATGAGCACTTTTCCGCTAGCCCTTCATTAATTGTGACGACGGAGGCACACTGTTGGAAGACATCACAGATACATCACCCTAATCTTGATCGTCTGAAATAGAAATTGATAAAGTAGAGTGACCCTGCGGGGAAAGAACCGGAGTGTCCAATTCCCCCCTAACATACCGTGACATACGCTTCCCATATTGTCATCGAAATCATACGATACAGAACAGGAGTTAATGCGAGTACACTGACCAAATATAGAATGATTATAAAGTCAGAGGAAGACTTCCTCTTATTACTATTGATCAATATCCTTTCAATGTGAAAAGAAAACAAGTCCTGGTACTCGCACTAACCCCTGGCAATAAAATACATAATAATAATATGATCCATTAATATAGAAAAAATAATTGAAATCAAAATATTTTGAAAAAATATTTTTTCAGAACAGCCCAAGTTTCTGAAAAGTAACATTGAGCCCCAATGGATCCCAAGCCTAAGTGTGGACAAAAATTTTAAAAATATTTTAAACAATTTATTCAACACTTACGAACAATAATAATGTATCTAGTTATGATTAAAATAACATCAAGATATTATTTTCAAGAAATCCCCCCCTCACACAGAGGGCTGTTGTAAATGTAAACAATGAATGTAAACACTAAAATAAGACTCCAGGCACCCAGGCCCGGAATCAGTTACCAAAAATACACTATCTGATGCAAAACAGAGACTTCCAGGGAAGAAACTGCAGAACATCAGATGGAAGATGCAGAACACCACGCCTAACCACCCGTAGGTGAAGACGTAAACATGGGGAAAAGAACAGAATTCATTCTGTTATTCAGCTAAAACTCCCAAGAGAATTGAGTAATAATAATTACAAAAACTATGCCAAAAGCATGGGAGAATAGCAAGGGGGGACTTAAAGGACAGGGAGAGAGGAAAACACTAAAAAATCAGTGTAACTAAATAATCAGAATGACAACAAAATGGCTGCTGCCTCGAAAATAGGTAACTTAACATAATTTCATTAAAAAATTTTAAGTTACAGCCCTGATAATATTCTGTCACACATTTTTCCTCTCCTCCTTCTCTATCCTCCTTAGAATCACCATTTCACTAATATTTATGTGTCTGGCATCATTTAAACTGAGATTTACAAGCACAAAGATCAGTCAGATGTTAACTGATGAAGGGCCAAACTTAGAATGATTAATGGCGCCAATTTCGGAACGTCCTTGACACTGCGCATGCGCAGTAGAGGCGAAGTGTGGAGGGCCTTTCAGGACATGTTTTCTTTGGTTTTAGATGCAAATTTTGGGGATTGGGGGGCAAAATTTGTGTTTGGCCCTATATTTTAAGAGTTAGCACCAGCTATGTCTGGGTCATTGGTACAGTATAAAAATATTGCCATCTCAATTGCGTCTGAGCGAATAGTGAATGATACAGGTAAGGATACCTCTAAATCCCTGGCCTGCTCATCCAAATGCAGAAGAACTCTCTGAACATCTTCCCCGACTGTTTTTAAATGAACGTGGTCCAAAAAATGGTATGTATACGGAAGATGAAGATAAGAAACCACCTTCTTCCTCTCACTCAAGAGGATAAATACGGCATCATCTATATGGCCGAAGGCTTGCGACACCTGCATAAACTGAACCGGAAAAGAAAGGACTTCCTCCTTTGTTCGGACAAAGTCTGCGCCTAACGACGCCAGCGGTTTCTATCTTGTCGTCACAGCATTCTGATTCGGCGGAACAAAATCAGGGTACTATTGATGGATAAAAGCCAACGGAACCACGTACTGTTCCGAAAGGGAAGGGTAATCCTTTCATTATCCCTTTAACCATCTGAGAGAATCAGTTGCGAATCACGATCCATTGCATCTGTGCAAACAGCCAGTGGACCGACCCAGCACCGTTCGACAGCTCAGATTCTGAGTCTGAGGGAGGCTGCATCTGCACTTGCTGGGATGCTGCGATTAGTTGTGCAATCTGCGACAGCAAGTCCGTCATCGAGGCCTGAGGAGCAGCGGATTTCCGTTCCTTAGCTGCAAGCTGCTCCTGGGACGGTGTGTCGGAAACGGATCCTTTCTCCGAGCGTCCTGACGATCAAGGCCTCATCTCCCTAGCTACTGGATGGTCCGACTTCACAGGCGCAGAGTGGTTCCTTCTTCGTGCAGCAGGCTGGACATCTGAAGTTGGGTAGCTAGGATGCGGTTGTGTGTGCTTAAATAACATAGCGGAAGCCATGAATGAAGCCGACCCCGGCTGCAGACCAGACAGAACATCCCGAGTGGCGGGCGGACATATGCTCCATCTCGTGCAAGTTTCCAACCAGAAAACTTCATTTCGGCCTTGTGAAACGTAACGGAGGAAAACTTGACTGAAGCCGACCCCGGCTGCAGACTAAACAGAGCGTCCCGAGTGGAGGGCGGACGTATGCTCCGGCTTGTGCCAGTTTCTCAAAACAGCATCTGACCCCAGACGTTACTATATTAGAGAGGGGGGCCTCTCCCGCTCGTGGTCTATCAGACCTCGCCGAGTACCAGAACTTGCAGACTTCCTCCCTATTTCCTCCCTATTTTCGTTGTCGCTGGGTGAGCTATTTATTTTATAGTGCTCACTCTACCCAATCCACCTCTTAGACCGCAACGGACTTACCCGGCATCCACGGACGGAGTACCGCTTCACTGGTCGAGCTAGCTGCTTGCAAGAAATTAAAACCTTTACCCAAAGGCCCTAATTCTTGCAATAATGAGCACTGCAGCTAGCTCTATATGCTCCATAGAGCACGACGACAGTAGCACACTTGGATGGGTATCCAGAATATCATCACCATGTTCATGTTCCTCTGAAATAGAAACTGACAGAATAAATTAAAACACGGTAAGAGGCTCTGATCCTCAGAACCTCACCACCAACAACGTACCGTGACACCCGACTCCAACATCAGTCATCCCAGTGCTACACAAGAATGACAAGAGTCTGCAGGAGTGTATCAACTAAAGTCGATATCAGTCGTCCAAACCCCACAAAAATATATATATATACCTGAGATACATGAATAATAACAATCATAATTAAATTCAAAATATTTTTTGTAAACAAAAATTTTTTTTGAAAAACGCCCAAGTTCCCAAAGGAAACATGAAGAGCCCAAGGGCATCCCGATAGAGCCGACAAAATCCAAAATTTTAGGAGCTACACTACCGGAATAATAATCCATGTATTCTACAGTATATTACAGTAATAGAATATAAGAAACTACCTAAATATGAGGATGTTGATAATGGAAACAACGTCAATGTAAACAAGACATCAGGCACACAAAAAGGCCCAAAATCAGAGCCAATTGAAATGCTATCAAATGCAAAGCTAGATCTTCATACGAAGAAAAAACGATACATTGGATAGAAGTTGCAAGACTAAATGGCCTAACTCTGCTAGGGTGAGGACGTAACCCTGGGGAAGAAACAGAATAACATTCTGTAATAAATGTTAAACTCCAAGAAATTTAATAAAAAATTTCCATAGAAAACAGCCAAAAAGCTTAAGAGTTTAACAGGAAGGGTTCATGGAAGGATAGGGAAGGAATACTTAACACACAGTGGAATAATCATTTTTAAAAATGATGACGTCAGGCATATGTCCCAAAATTGGGAAACATAAAATAATTTTATAAATATTATAAAGTTACAGCCCTGAACGTCCAAAACCACCTCTGAACACTTCCTTCATCCAATAACAGCCTTGTATCCAACAATTCTTGCATTGATTTGTGTCTGGCATCCTCAATAAAGGAGATTTTAAAGCACAGATGTCATTTCATTGTTGATGACTTTCAAGGCCCAACAAAGAATGATGTTGGCACCAATTCCAGTCACTTCCTGACGTCTGCGCATGCGTGGAGAGTAAATGTGTGGAGGGCCTTATAGGACTTTTAATTTTCGGTTTTGCAAGCAAATTTTGGGGATTGGGGGGGTTAAAAATTTGTGTTTGGCCCTTAATAACTTTGAGTTAAGCACCAGCAAGTCTGGGCCATTGGTTTACAGTGTAAAAATAATACTTGTGTTTCAAATCACCTTGAAAAATAATTTAGTACCCAACCAGTTAAAAGGGCATGCTGAACTCTGTCAAACAAGACTAAATTGGTTAAATTCCAAGTAGCATCGAAAAAAGGTTTGCAGCTTCAAATTTCGATTTATTTTATTTATTATTGGTGTTGAAGGTCACATATTTCTGCACAATGGCCAATTGTAACAGCAACATGGAAGTAAGTCAAGTTTAATCAATTGTTTATACCCATGTTGCCCATTTTAGAGGACTTTCAACCAAAGCATTGGTCCTATTTTACCAGTAAACCAGAGCTTGTTCGCCGCAGCACTGCTCCACTTGACAGGGTTCCCATGGGGGTTCAAATTTTGATATCAGTGAGTAGAGGGTTAAGCAAAAGCAATGAACACACAATACTGACTTGTTTAATGTTTATAATTGTCAGTACAAAGGCAAAGATACAAAATCCAGAATGATACAGGCTATTTTAATTTCCTTCATTAAGCCAATATGCTGTATTACAATACATTGTTGGAAAGAAGTCAGTCTTACATCACAGTATTTTATTGCCGAGTCAAATGATGTAAAATTCAGTTGCATTACAAAACAGTAAGTTAACCCTTAAAGGAGTAATTCTGACTTTAATAACCTTTACTGAGATAAAACAGGTGCCCCAACATGCAGTCTTTAGGTAAACTTACAGTCACATTCTTGGCAGTTATTTTTAGGAAAGTCTTAGCAAAATGTAGCCAAAATGCATAATATTTATTTATTTATTGGTGTTCAAGGTTACTTTCAACACCAATTGTCTCTATCATGATCACAGCCAAGGTATAAAGTCAAGTTTAGGTAATTGTTCAGACCTGTGCTGCCCACTTTACAGGACATCCACCGGACGCTTTGGTTTCAGGTTCTATTTTACAAGTAAAGTAGATCTTGTTTACTGCAGTAAACACCCATTGAGCAATTTCACAGGTTCCCATGGGAATGCAAAAATGAACAAAAATCTCCAGGTCTTAAGGGTTAACAAAAGAATACAAAGAATAATTCAAGTAACTTGCAATTTGTTCAGGCAGGCATAAGACTTGGGTCTAATAAAAACGATTGAAAATAAACTGAAATTGTGTTTGCATGAAGGGAAAAGTAAAGACTGAAATCAAAAAAAAAAAAAAAAAAAAATTTAAAGTAATTTGTATATTTTTGATACTTACCAATGGCTCGGACTAGCTGGTGCAAACTCAAAGTTATCAAGGACCAAACACAAATTTTGAACCCACCAATCCCCAAAATTTTCTTGCACAACCGAAAATTAAAAGTCCTATCTGATCCTCCATACTTTTACTCTCCGCGCATGCGCAGTCGCCAGGAAGTGACTGAAATTAGTGCCAACATCATTCTTTGTTGAAAAGAGTACTACATAACTCAGCAGGGAGGAATGAGTTCCCACTCATGGGAGGGCCATACCCGTCTGGGCCATTGGTAAGTATAAAAAATATACAAATTACTTTAAATTTATCATATTTTATACTATAAACCAATGGCCCAGACTAGCTGAATCGTAAAAAGGCGGAGGGCCAAGGACTTCAGAATTAGTAGACAAACATAGTTCCAAGCCTGTAATCCAAGGTGAAAGGAAATTAAATTTAAAAGGAATTACATGTATGTCTCTCTATACAGAAATAGAGAAGACATATCATAAATAAGGAGCCAAATTCAAGTAATTCCGTATTCTTAGCATGAAGACTATGCTAATTGGATGCAACGAGTTCCCAATTTTTAATGCTGGTCCAGACTAAGACCCAAAAATTAGGATGGCGTATTTGAGAATGAGAGGTTATCCCCCACAAACATATGCTATATACAACAATACACAAGCTGTATCCAGGATATAATCTACAGACAAAACAGCTTCTCTCATAGTTACACACTTATCAAGCCGGAGGAGAGGTAAAAATCCCCCCCCCCCTTTTTGAAGGAATCTTCTTCAAAAACAAAGAGGGGAGTGCTCTGGAATCAGTAAAAGCGGTACCAAATAACAACATTTATTCGTCGAACAGGCACCCAGGTATTATTATTAATAAATTGGTGCTTAACGCCACTTCAGAAGCTAAGGCTATAGCGGCGATGCCAGTAATTAATATCGCTCGCTTGTAACGTAATCCGGAGTCGGCATACGTAGAAAGGTCGAAAACTGGTGATATAATATATAACATACACATGTTCAATAGAATCACAATGGACGATCTCTGGAGAGTAAACACACTTCGGAGGTAACCCACAGGCGACCCCATTCAAGTGTACAATAAATTCCGATAAATAACACTCCCAGACGTGTTCTATCTGATATCTATGCTCCCAGAAACGTGCGAATATACGAGAGTGTAAAGACAAGTTGTATTCGATCGGGTACCGAAATTAACAGAAACCTGGATTTAGAAATGGAACGAGCTATGATTAACAGACTCGTCACGGACTGCCCCCGAAATAATTCATTGTTTCTAAGGGTCATAACATACAACAATGCGTCTGTCTAATAATGCATTTATTATGCACGTGAGACTGCGTGAGCATTGAAATCCTGCATGTAATCATCAGAATACCAGTTAACTGACTAGACAGCCTTACAGGTACCCAAAGCTAGCAATTTATTGATGATGAATCATATGCTTGTATATGACAATTTGACGAACAACCACAGGAAACCAACCAACTAAAAAGTGGATGTGCCCATGAGGTTGCCATAGAACACGACCCAGCTGCCAATCGAGAAGTCATGAAATGCATGTATATACTTAAATGCATAAAAGGCTTACGGGAAGAAAACTACGTCTTGTACGGTAATCGCCTCTTGTCGGTGGGGAGGTGGGGGGATTTGAATTCATATCGAACCCCTCTCACCTGCATTACTTGAATCATTCTTGTGTTAGTCATCAAATAATATAGGAACTGCAAGGCTCTCTCATGTCTGACCGACTCCATAATGCCACTAAGTGCGGAGAAGGATGTGATGAACAAATACACTGTATTTACATAATAACTCACACCAAACCATAGCAGTTTGAAGAGAATAACCTCCTCTAACAAATGGTATCATGTCTGATAGGACAATTAACTCAGCTTAGATGAAGCAGCTAAAGGTCTTCCTGTACATGAAAACCAGTAAAAGTTGATAACTGAGGCCCTAGAAGCTCACTAGGGAGACTTACAATGCTAGCCATAGCTTATAAGTCTTCATCTACGTGAAGACAGATATATCTGTGTAAGTTGTGACCCTGAAGGCTTACTTAATGGAAACTTACAGTTATCGTCGCGCAAGGTAGGGAATGAAGAGCCGCTATATAAACAGCCCTGAATTCCCAAAGTCTTGACGCCAGGACATATCTCAGCCTACCTATGCACTATCCATCCAGATTCAGGACGAGAAACAGGTGATAATGAAAAACTGGAGAATAATTTTGACGTCTAATGCTTTACTTCAATAGGAAAGCTTATACCTCCAGAAGGAAAACCTCTCCTGGAAGACTTGTCTCACAAGTATTCTTGTAAGTGGAGCTTGCTCGGGCTGATAGCCGCTGGCCTGCCGAGACTACATTCTCATCTACTAATTTTCCATAATTTATCCACTTTTGCAAGGTTTGTAACCTACCGCCAAGTGGCAAACAACCGAAATCTATTCTCGACGACCTCAATTGATCCCTTCAATAAGAGAGCCTTTACCTCAACTTCTCAACTAGGAGCGACTCTCTTTGAAAGGAATTTCCGTGATTAACGTCCAGTTTCTCGTGAAGTTGATAATCCTCCGTCAAATGGCAAGCAATAGAGGTCATGTCCATCACCTGTATGACTTACGATGCTTACGGGAGGAGAAACTATGTCCTCCCCACGAAGAAGCTCATCTTGTCGACCTCAGTTGTTCCCTTCAATAAGAGAGCCTTTATCTCCACTAGAAGCGAGTCTCTTTGAAAGGAACTTCCGTGATTAACGTCCAGTTTCTCGTGAAGTTGATAATCCTCCATAAACTGGCAAGCAATAGAGGTCATGTCCATCACCTGTACAACTTACGATGCTTACGGAAGGAGAAACTATGTATTCCCGCGAAGAAGCTCGTCTCGTCGACCTCAATTGTTCCCTTCAATAAGGGAGCCTTTACCTACACTAGAAGCGACTCTCTTTGAAAGGAACTTCCGTGATTAATGCCCAGTTTCTCGTGAAGATGATAACCTTCCATTAATCGTCGGCCTAGGGGTGTCTGATCATAGCCTTGATCAGACCTATACCCCTTTCCGGAGTCGCTATAATGACGACTTCCAGAGTAAATATAAGAGGGTTATTGTACCCTCGCGAGACATTCTCATGATGCTTTCTTAGAAGCAGAATGGCTTCACTTACCCCGGTCTGGTGAAGTGTGTTGATGAGACAGCAACTTCAAAAGCAGAGCACTGAAGCTTCTTGTAGCCTGCACGTATATCAATGCAAGCTTGTCATCAAATAGTATATTTCCAGTAACCGGAGCGACTCAGAGAGAGCTTTTCACCTTGTCATCTATAAGTGATGACGATGCAAGGGCAGCATCACATCTTACCAACTCCAAAATCACTATCCGTGCAGAGTTGTACGGGGCATACATGACTGCCCTGGAAAGAAAGCTTAGCGAGGAACCACATCCTCATATTTCTTTCCAATGTACGTTGTGCCATAGCTCTGGTAAGGTGATCTGCTTGGGACATTGTGGCTCTTTTCAATTTAATAGCACATTCCATTATTTCCGAGCATATATTAAATGATGCAGGTAGGGACATATTTTCATCCCTGGCCTGCTCATCTAAACGCAGACTTATTCAGATGGAACAATATTCTTAAGAACTTAAGACTTTTCATAGTCTTAAAGTGCCCTTCTGTGAGAGATGGAGACTCACACTCCGTATCCCTCTCACCATCCAAATGTTCCATCTGCAAATATGGTCAACTCCATCCGACTAAACGGATGACAGGACCAACACAGCACCGACTGACAGCTCAACATCGGAGACTGTTAAACGGTAGTACTAGTCTCAATTGACTAGCTATCAACCCAAACTTGCAAAGTCAGATAGCAAGTTTCATTAATGAAGCAAGGGAAGATGCCATGGCTGCCACCGAATCCGGCTGCAGTGTTGAAGAAGCATCCCGAACCGCAAGCATGAACGGGCATTCCAACTCACTAAAGTTTCTCGCACCAAAAACAGTCGACCCCAACTGCTGACGGAAAGGAGAAGGTTCTCTAGCTCGCAGTCAGTTCCAGACCTTGCCTAGCGTCCCGTTACAACCTTTTAGGCATATATCCCTTATCGTGCATATCCATGGAAGAAGAGGAAGCCGTAACCACAGCCGGCCCCGGCTGAAGTGGGGGAGAAGCATCCCGACTCGTCACATAGGATGGATGCTCTTCCTCATTGAAGTTTCTTACAACACAAAACAGTCGTCCCGACTGTTAACAGGGTGAAAAACGCTCTGCACTCTCTGGGACCATCCCCAAATCTCGTAGAGTATCCCACTTAGAAACTTCTAGGCTTAATCCTCTTTCGTGTGTTTCCATGTAAGTAGAAGAAGCCATAACTACCGCCGGCCCGGCTGCAGTGTGGAAGGAACGTTTCGATGCATGTTCCGATTCAATAAGGTTTCTCACAACAGACACAGTTAGCCCCGACAGTTAACGGGACAAAGAGGGTTCTCCAAATGGAGATCTGACCCCAGATCTAGCCGAGCATCCCGTAGAGAAACTTCTGGCTTCTACTACATGCACAATTGACCGGACCGAACCCAGCTCAAATCTGGAGTCTGCGGGAGGCTGCTCTTGCATTAGCTGGGATGCAGCTAATACCTGCGCAACTGCGACAGCAAGTCCGTTCCCGAGGCTTGAGGAGCAGCAGTTTTGTTTTTCTCACCGCTAGCTGCTCCTGGGATGAAGATCTGGAGATAGATCTCTTCTCCGAGCGTCCCGTTGATCGATGCCTCGGATTGCTAGCTATCGGATGGTCTGACTTCAAGGGCAAAGAAAGGCTCCATCTTCGCGCAGCTGACTGGTTATCTGAAGTTGGGTAGCTGGCCTGCGGTTGTGTGCGCTTTAATAACGTAGCGGAGGAAGCCTTGACTGAAGCCGACCTGGGCTGCAGACTAGACGGAGCGTCCCAAGCACTGGGCAGACGTATGCTCCGTCTCGTGCAAGTTTCCAACCAGGAAATTTCATTTTGGCTTGTGAAACACAGTGGAGGAAGCCGTAACTGAAGCCAACATTGGCTGCAGACTAGACAGAGTGTCCCGAGAGATGGGCAGACTTATGCTCTGGCTCGTGCAAGTTTCTCATAACTACATTTGGTCCCAAATGTTGTTAGGTTAGAGAGGGGCCTCTCCAGCTCGTGGTCTATTATACCTCGCTGAGTACAAGAAACTTGCTGACTTCCTCCCTATTTCCGACATCACTGGGTTATTTATATTTAAGTGCTCGCTCTACCCACATCTACACTTCCTTCGACCGCAACGGACTTACCCGGTGTCACTGCTCCCACGGACGGAGTAACCGCTTCACCGGTCGAGCTAGCTGCTTGCAAGACATTAAAAACACTAACTAGAGGCCTTATCCCTTGCATATCATGAGCACTGCAGCTAGCTCTATTTGCTCAACGGAGCGCGACGACGGTAGCACACTTGGATGGGTGTCAGAATATCATCACCATGTTCATGTTCCTCTGAAATAGAAACTGAAAAATGAATTATAACGCTGTGAGAGGCCTGGCCTCAGAACCTCACCACCAACAACATACCGTGACACCCGTCTCCAACATTAGTCATCCCAGTGAACACAAGAATGACAAGAGTCCGTAGGAGTGCATCGACTAAAGTCGATATCAGTCCTCCAAACTCCACAACAAAATACATAATTAAGATACATGAATAATAGCAATCAAAATTAAATTCAAAATATTTTTGGGAAATTTTTTTTGGGAAAAAACACCTAAGTTCCCAAAGGGAACATTAAGATCCCAAGGGCATCCCAATAGAGCCAAAGTGTGGACAAAATCCAAATTTATTGAGCTACACTACCGGAATAATAATCCATGTATCCTACAGTAATTCTACAGTAAGAGAATATAAAATACTACCTATATATGAGGACGTTGTCAAAGTAAAAGGAAACAAGACATCACGAACACAAAAAAAGGCCCAAAGTCAGAAACCAATTTAAATGCTACCAGATGCAAAGCTAGATCTTCATACGAAGAAAACATGATACATCGGATAGAAGATGCAAGACTAAATGACCTAACATCCATAGGGTGAGGACGTAACCATGGGGAATACAGAATAAATATTCTGTAATAAATGTTACACTCTCAAGAAATTTAATAAAAAATTTCAATAAAAAATAGCCAAAAAACTTAAGAGTTTAACAGGAAGGGTTCATGGAAGGATAGAGAAGGAACACTTAACAAACAGTGGAATAATCATTATCAAAAATGATGACGTCAGGCGTATGTCCCAAAATTGGGAAACATAAAATAATTTTATAATTATTATAAAGTTACAGCCCCAAACATCAAAAACCACTGTTGAACACTCCCAACATCCAATAACAGCTTTGGATCCACCAATTCTTGCATTGATTTGTGTCTGGCATCCTCAAAAAAGATTTTAAAGCACAGATGTCTGTTCATTGTTACTAACTTTAGGGCCAAACAAAGAATGATGTTGGCGCCAATTCCAGTCTCTTCCTGACCACTGCGCATGCGCAGTTGGTAAAAGTATGGAGGGCCAGATAGGACTTTTAATTTTTGGTTTTGTATGCAAATTTTGGGGATTGAGGGGTTCAAAATTTGTGTTTGGCCCTTGATAACTTTGAGTTTGCACCAGCTAGTCTGGGCCATTGGTTTATAGTATAAAAGTTGAAAAATTTATAGTAATTTATATATTTTTTATACTGTACCAATGACCCAGACTTAGCTGGTGCTAACTCCTTAAATTATAGGGCCAAACACAAATTTTGCCCCCAATCCCCAAAATTTGCATCAAAAACCAAAATTTCAATGTCCTATGTGGTCCTCCATACCTTATATCCACTGCGCATGCGCAGTGTCAAGGAGGTCTTGAAATTGGCTCCAAAAGTCATTCTTACAACAAGTGCCTGGTAAGCGTTATGTAATCAGCAGGGAGGTAAGAGTTCCCAACTCATGTGAGGGCCATCCCCGTCTGGGTCACTGGTAAGTATAAAAAATATATAAATTACTATAAATTTTTTAACATTTTTATACTGTACCAATGACCCTGTCTTAGCTGAATAGAAAAAAGGCCGGAGGGCCTAGGGCATAAAGGAAATTCCAATAGACTCAATTACATGAAAACAGAATTATCCCCTCAAGGAGAACAGGTTTTACATGTATCTTTCTTGTTTGTATCAAAAAAGAAAGACATAATACGATTCTGTAATTGAGCACAATAATCATCAATGATCTCTATTAACATCCAGTATAATCCCTTATACTAATCTTATTAAAGGAAAGCCAATAATTAAAGATAGTCCAGATAATGAGACTCTTTATACTCATTAAAAAGTGTCCAAGGATTGTATATTAGCGCTCGTATGATCCGTGACATATACAAATGTTTCACACCGAGCTACACTTTAAAAATATTATATGAATTAGCTTTACACTTTAAAACCATCCCGGCACCGACTCGGAATTACTGACTCCAGAGGAGGTATTCCCTTGCTTTTCACTATAAAGCAGGTGATATAAGGGAACACCATCCCCCCCCCCTTCCCCTTGCCCTGGGTCAAATACCCCAGAGCGAAGAGGGCAGCAGGACAGATATGCTGCTGGAACAGATACTTCATGCGCCGAAATCTTAAGCACAGACTGCTGAGTTGAAGATAATTTTCATAAGTAGTACGGATAGTTAATTGAATCCACCTTACAATAGAATGGACCGTAATGTCCCTACAATTAGGCGGCAGAGACAGAAAGAGACGTTTACGTCCCTTTCTTATAACTCAGATCTACGTTTGTAAAAACGTATAGCTCTAACAGGACAGAGTAAAGGCCTATGCCCGTCTGAAGACGGAAACGCCTTAATAACAATAGGTTCCAGATACTTATAGGAACCTGAATTTAGCCAAAAATCCAACCTTAGTAGTCAAGGTAATAGTATTACCTACACTACGATAGTGAGAATCATCAACAGATAGTGCCTGAAGCTCACTAACTCTTCTAGCCGAAGAGAAGGCTAAGAGAAAGCTGTCTTATAACATAAGAATTTGAAGTCCACTGTATCAAGAGGCTCAAATGGCGGTTCTTTAAGCTTAAGAAGAACCCAAGCTAAATTCCACTTAGGAATTAATCAAAGGGTTCTAAGTCTATTTATCGAAAAGTTTTTCAGTAACTTAGATAAAGAGACATTAGATCCAATCTGTAAACTATCATGATGTGCATAGGTATCAACAGAATGATCCTTACCTCATCGTGAGAAAACCTTCCACTTAGCAGCATAATTTAGCAAAGAGGAGGTCCTCCAAGAGTTAGAAATTGCGTCCACTGCTCGTCCTGTAAATTGCTTGCCGTGCAAGAAGGACCGCACAACGGAAATACGTGAAGGTTGAGACCTTGTGGGTTGTGATGCAATGTGCGCGATTTCCCCTGCGAAAGAAGGTCCTCCCGTGGAGGAAGCTTCGGCGGCATGTCCCACAGCAGACACCTGAGTAGATTTATCCATGGCCTCTGGGGTGACAGAGATGCTTCCAACAGAATTTGCAGTGAGATTGCTTTATCTTGAGCAATATCTGCTGAATCGATGGCACTGGAGGATACGCATATCCTATCATTCCGTCCCAAGAGATCGAGAGAGCGTCTACTGCAAACACTCCAGGATCTGGACACGGCGACACATACGTCTGCAACTGATAGTTGAGATGCGTCGCAAATAAGTCTACCATTGGACAATCCCATTGGTAGCAAATCTGATTGAAAACTCGTTGTTGAGAGTCCATTCTGACGAAAACATACGACCTATCCGAGAAAGGGAGTCCGCTAGAACGTTCAGACGACTCGGAATATGACGGACCGATAGAAGAACTTGATGCTCTAGGACAAACAGAAGGATCCTTTCTGTTAAATTGAATAAAGGAATGGAATGAGTGCCTCCCTGGTTCCGAATATACGCTACTACTGTTGAATTGTTGGAAAGAATTTGAACATGCGAATTCTGAAGAATGTTCATTCATTGACGTAGTGCAAGACATATTGACATCATTTCTTGATGTTTAGGTACTTGTTAGGAACTGCAGATCCTAAAGACCCTGGCACCCTGAATCTGTTGGGCTCAGAGTTGCACCCCAACCTGTTTGACACGCATCCATCATTATTGTTAAACTCGGATCCGGCAGTTGCAGTGGTACTCCTTGAGTTAACCACTGAATATCTACCCAAGTCTGAATCTCTTGATTCGACAAGACGATGTTCGATTCAAGCGAATGAGTCTTCACACTCCAGTTCTGAGATAAAATATCTGTGGAGTGGACGAGTGCGTATCCGCTCCATAGGAATAATATTCACAGCGGGTCCGCACAAACCTGTCAGTCTCATGAATTCTCTCGCTGTTACTACATCAAAAGCGAGCGTAACAACTGACTAATATCGCTCTGGTTAACGGCAGACGAATGAGATTGTTGTGCGTCTCTAAGCTCATTCCCACGTGGGTGAAAGATTAGGACAGCACTAGATCCGACTTCTTTTCGTTTACTAAGAAACCGAGACGTCGGTGCAATTGAAGCAGACTCTGAACATCGTTCTGAAACGTTAACTTCCTGCCGTAATCCTGAAGAATGTTGTCCAAGTTCTTCTTTTGGTAAGGTGATCTGCGTGAGATAATGCGTCTAAATTCTATTAGATGATATTGCCGTCTCCAGTATACTGGAGTAAATAGACATGGATGCCGGCAATGACAATTCCAGGTCTTCAGCCTAGTCGACCAAACGCTGAGGAACTCTCGGCACGCCCAGTCCTGCCGTTCAACATTATGACTTGCATTGATGAAAGGCAGCTGAATAGCGCTAGGCGATAAGAAACCTAATTTGCCAGTCTTAGAGGCTAGCTTGAATATAGCATCATTCAAAAGTTCAAATGTCCATGACATTTCTGGACTGGGTCGGAAACTCAGGGATGGTGTCCCTAATCCGACCGAAAAAGTCTGTGTCCAGTGACGCTTTCAGTTTCTTAGGTAACGCAGCATTTTTGTCCAGAGAAACAACTTCTAAAAGGTGATGCCGGATGAAATCTATGGCCACCTTAAGTTGTTCGGAAAGGGAAAATATCAGTTGTGCTGATTCCCTTTTACCATCCGTCTGGACCACATAATAATTTCGGTCGTCCCTTACTGACTCTGCAGGGGAACGAACTGACCCAGCTTGCTCAGATAGTTCTTTACTGAAAAAGTTTCTGATAGCTGCTGGGATGCTGCGATGAATTGAGCTATCTGCGATAGCAAGTCCGTCACGGAGGCATGTGGAGCGGCGGTCTTACATAATTAGCCGTTGGAAGCTCCAGGGACGTTAATTCCTGCATTTATATAATATGCGAACGTCTCAACTGGAAAGGCCTCGAGTCCTTGGCTAGCGGATGGCGTGACCTGGTCGACGTGGATTCCCTGGTCGGCAAAGCAGGCTGGATATCTGTGGTCACATAGCCAAGGTGCGGTCGTGTGTGCTGACGTGAGGATGAGGAAGCCAATAGACCAGCTTCGTTGGACTGCCTATGCGACAAAGCGTCCCGAGCAGGAGGAGTGGACGTATGCTCCGACTAACGAACGAACATACAACAATATCGCGGCACAGATGTTGTTGTAAGAGAGAGGGGGTCTCTCTTGCTCGCGGTCCGGATAGACCTGGACGAGCTAGCTACCAGACTGACAGGTTTCCTCCGTACAATCCTCGGATCCGTCGTCGCTGGGTGTGCACGTTCAATGTTTATAGTGCTTGCATCACCCAAACTGCTTCCCTGGACCGCAACAGACAAACCCGGCTGCTGAGCCATTCGACGAATGGTCGCTACACCTGGCGAGCTAGCGGACAACAACGCCGTCGATCCTACTAGGGATCTCTTAGGCAATTGTTGTATTTCATGAGCACTTTTGCCGCTAGCTCTTCGTTAGACTGCAACAACGGAGACACACTTGTTGAAGACATCACGGAAACATCACCCTGTTCTTGTTCTTCTGAAAAGGAGACTGATAAACTAGAGTGACCTTCCAGAGAGAGGACCGGCATGGACCCCTCACCACTAACAATATACCGTGACACATGTCTCCAACATTGTCATTCCAATTGGCACACACTGAGCAAGAATTAGTGCAAGTATGCTGATTACAAGAAACACAATGAACATGAGAATCAGAAGAAGATTTCCTCGCATTACAATTTGAACAATATTCTTTCATCATGAAAAAATATAAACAGTCATAGTACTCGCACTAACCCTTGAAACAAAGATACATAATATAATATAATCCATTATAACATTTCGAAAAAATAATTTAAAAAATTTTTTTTTTTTTAAATTTTCAGAAGAACCCAAGTTCCCAATGGGAACAATGAGCCCAAATGGATCCCCAAAAAGCCTAAGTGTGGACACAATATTTTAAAAAATTAATGCAACACTTACAGACAATATCAATGTATCTGGCTATGAGCAGAACTAATAGAAGACAAGTAATCACTATCAGAAGTAAGTGTTGTCAACATAAACAAAGTGAACAAAAACCGGAAACATGACTCCAGACACTGTAACCATGGCCCAAAATCAGTCACCAATTTAAACACTATCCGATGTAAAACAGAGGCTTCCAAAGAAACTGCAGTACATCGGATGGTAGATGCAGATCACAATGCCTAATCACCCAAGGGTGAGGACGTAAACATGGGGAGAAAACAGAATAATCATTCTATTACCAAGCCAAAACTTCCAAGAAATTTTAGTAAAAAAAAATTCCAAAATTAGTCCAAAAGCATGGGAGAATAGCAAGGGGGTATTAAGGAAAGTGAGAGAGCAAACACTGAACAAACAATGGTAAGTTCATAGCCAGAATGACAACATAAGGCTCATGCCCCGAAATTAAGAAGCATGAAATAATTTTGTAAAAAAATTATAAGTTACAGCCCTGAACACATTCTGCCACTGTTTCTTCCTCTCATCCTTTTTTCATCCTTAGATCCACCATTTCTTTCATAATTATGTGTCTGGCATCATTTAAACTGAGATTTACAAGCACAAATATCAGTGACATGTTACTGATTTTAGAGCCAAACAAAGAAAGACTTTTTGAGCCAATTTCGAGACCTCCTTGACACTGCGCATGCGCAGTGGATATAAGGTATGGAGGACCACATAGGACATTGAAATTTCGGTTTTTGATGCAAATTTTGGGGATTGAGGGGCAAAATTTGTGTTTGGCCCTATAATTTAAGGAGTTAGCACCAGCTAAGTCTGGGCCATTGGTACAGTATAAAAATGTACTGACAAATCTCATACCTGGTTCAACTTCATTCACCAAAATTTGGTTGGCACAAATCTTTGGGGCAAACAACAGACAAACCAAATGACAGTGCAATCAAACTGAGCAGACCTGTTATACACATATTTATTTGGATACTTACAGAAGCTAACATCAATACACTCTCTTTCATTTTTGCCAAACCAAATCTAGTAATGCCCAGTACTTCACCCTGAAAAAGAATACCAGACAAACCTATTTCAATTCGAGGAATCACCTCACCAAATATAAAAACCAATATAACCCAATATTAAATACTATTAACCCTTAAAACCTCAAATTAATTTTATGATAAAAACAAGTGTATGTATGTACATGTACACAGCTGCAGGGGATTTAATAGTGTTTCTACATCATTGTTGGCTGCCTGTACAGGCAGCCAACAATGATGTTAAAACACTTCCAAGATAACTGCAGACTACCATCAGAGTACTCAGGAAAAAATGCACTTGGGGAATATACCGTGACACACGTCTCCAACGTGCAATGGCAATGCAATGGTGGCAGTTTGTGCCCTATATGGGGACTTAAGGGTTAAACCAAACAGAACAAGAGTATTTTAAAAAAAAAAATTCACCGCTCTACCACCCAATCCCCATGCCCTGCACAACCCCAACCCACCTTAAAATACACCTGGGTATTGCTAGAACACTGAATGGCAGGTCAAAGTGGGAAGCATCACTTTTGCACTCAATATATAATAAATCTGAACAAGAGCTATTGCTGAAGGCAATTATACCCCCACTGCAGTGCTGGACCGATGAAGCATAAATGAATTAAAAATAAAGTAAAGACTGTAACACAGGTGAAAAATATGCAGGGAATTTTTTATAACATGTGCAGGTGCGGCTTGTCACAACAATCACTCATACCAAGTTTCACTGAAACCCATCCACTCACTGCTGAGATATTGTTGCAGATGGAAAAGTCCTGAAAAATTGACAAAGTAAGAACTGTAACTCTGGTGAACAATATGCTGGCAACATTTTCATAAAGTGCAGGAGCGGCTTGTCACAAGGATCCCTCATGCAAAATTTCATTGAAATCCATCTGCTCACTGATGAGATATCGCTGCAGACAGAAAAACGAAGATAAAAAATAGACTAAGTAAGGACCGCAACTGGTGAAAAATATGCTGGCAACTTTTTTATAACATCTGCAGTAGCGGCTTGCCAAAAGGATCCCTTGTACCAAATTTAATTGAAATCCATCCACTCACTGCTGATATATCACTGCAGGCAGAAAAAATCATGAAAAACTGACAAACTAAGGGCTGTAACTGGTGAAAAGTTAAAAAATTTATAGTAATTTATATATTTTTTATACTTACCAATGACCCAGACTTAGCTGGTGCTAACTCTAACAAATCCAGGGCCAAAGACAAATTTTGCCCCCCAATCCCCAAAATTTGCATCCAAAACAAAAAGAAATCATGTCCTAAAGGACCTCCATACTACGCCTCTACTGTGCATGCGCAGTGACGCAGACGTCCCGAAATTGGCGCCAATTATCATTCTTACTGGCAGTGCCTGGTCAGCGCTATGTACTCAGCGGGGAGGCAAGAGTTCCCAACTCCAGGGAGGGCCATCCCCGTCTGGGTCATTGGTAAGTATAAAAAATATATAAATTACTATAAATTTTTTAACATTTTTATACTGTACCAATGACCCAGACTTAGCTGAATAGTAAACAGGCTGGAGGGCCTAGGACATAGAGGAAAATCCAATAAGCTCAACTATATAGTAAAGAGGTAACCCCTTAAGGAGAAAAGGAGTATTAGGCTTTACATGTATCTTTCTTATTTAATATTAAATTAGAAAGATACACTACCCTTAATAATTGAGCACAATAACATTCATGTTCTCTATTAACATCCAGTATATCCCTTATACTAATTATTTTTAAAGCAAGCCAATAAATAAAGTAGCCCAGAGAATTGAGACTCTTTATAGTCATTTAAAAGTGTCCGAGTATTGTATATTAAAGCCCGTTTGACACTTGACATATACAAATGCTTCACACCGAGCTACACTTTAAAAATAAGACATGAATGAATTTTAACATTAATATTACACTTTAAAACCATCCCGGAAGCGACTCAGAAATACTGACTTGGAGGAGGCATTCCCTTGCTTTTCACTATAAAGCAGGTGACCTAAGGGAACACCCGCCCCCCCCCCCCCCCCCCCTTCCCCTTGCCCTGGGTCAAATAGCCCAGAGCGAAGAGGGCAGCCAGACGGAGTCACTGCCGGAACAGAAAGCCTGCATAACTATAGTTGCAACTGTTTAGTGGACGACATTCTGAGGAACAGATAACGGACCTAAACAATGCAGGTCTCCAGAAATGGACTCAATATTTCTGAGATAAAAATTCGTAAATGTGGAAGGCTGAGACCAATAAGCAGCCTTCATTAAATCTGTAATAGCAACACTATTAGCATAAGCCCAGGAAGTAGAAAGAGCTCTTACTTCATGAGCAGAAATCTTAAGCACAGACTGCTGAGAAGAAGATAAATTTTCATAAGCAGTACGGATAGTTAATTGAATTCATCTAGCAATAGAATGGACCGAAATGTCCTTTCTATTAGGCATCAAAGACAGAAAGAAACGTTTCCGTCCCTTTCTGATAAACTGAGATCTCTGTTTATAGATACGTAATGCTCTAACAGGACAGAGTAAAGGCCTATGCCCGTCTGAAGACGGAAGAGCCTTAATAACAATAGGTTCCGGATATTTATTAGGAGCCTGATTCTTAGCTAAAAAACCCACATTAGTAGTGAAGGTGATAGTGTTCCCAACACTACGATAGTGAGAATCATCCACCGACAGTGCATGAAGCTCACTGACTCTTCTAGCAGAAGAGAAAGCTAAGAGAAAAGCTGTCTTATAAGATAAGAATTTGAAATCTACTGTCCCAAGAGGTTCAAATGGCTTTTCCTTCAATTTAAGAAGAACCCAAGCTAAATTCCACTTAGGAATTAATCTAAGAGTTCTGGGTCTATTTATCGAAAAGTTTCTAACCAACTTAGATAAGGAGACATTAGATCCAATTTGTAAACTATCATGATGTGCATAGGTATCAGATAACATAGATCTATAACCCTTTATAGTAACAGGCTGCAGTTTGATTTCGTCAAACAAGTATACTAGAAAGTTTGCAATGTCTGGTATAGAGGGATCGAATATATCTACAGAATGATCCCTACACCAACGACGAAAAACCTTCCACTTAGCCGCATAGTTTAGCGAAGAGGAGGTCCTCCTACAGTTAGAAATCGCGTCCACTGCTCGTCCTGTAAAGTGTTTGCCATGCAAGAAGGACCGCACAACGGAAAAACGTGAAGGTTGAGACCTTGCGGGTTGTGATGGAGTTGGCGCGATTTCCCCTGCGAAAGAAGATCCTCCCGTGGAGGAAGCTTTCGCGGTAGGTCCCACAACAGACACCTGAGTAGATTTATCCACGGTCTCTGTGGCGACAGAGATGCTACCAACAGAATCTTGCATTGAGATTGTTTTATCTTTAGCAATACTTGTTGAATTAACGGCGCTGGCGGATACGCATATCCTATCATTCCGTCCCAAGGGATCGACAGAGCGTCTACTGCAAATGCTCTTGGATCCGGACACGGAGACACATACGTCTGCAACTGATTGTTGAGATGTGTCGCAAATAAGTCTATCATTTGCCGTTCCCATTGGTAGCAAATCTGATTGAATACTTGTTTGTTGAGAGTCCACTCCGACGGCAACAAGGGACCCTTTCGTGAAAGGGAGTCTGCTAGCACCTACAGACGACCCGGTATGTGACGGACCGAAAGAAGAATGTGATGTTCTAGCGCAAACAGAAGGATTCTTTCCGTTAGATTGAACAATGGAACTGAATGAGTGCCTCCCTGATTCCGTATATACGCCACTACTGTCGTATTGTCGGATAGGATTTGGACATGAGCATTGTGAATAATGTCCATCCAGTGACGTAACGCAAGCCAAATTGACATCATTTCCTTGATGTTTATGTGCTTGCACAGGAATAGCGGATCCCAAAGACCCTGGCATCTCGAATCCGTTGGGATTAATGATGCACCCCAACCTGTTTGACTGGCATCCGTCATAATGGTAAAACTCGGATCCGGCAACTGCAGCGGAACTCCCTGAGTTAACCACTGAATGTTTGCCCAAGTCTGAATCTCTTGTTTCACTTGATCTGACAAGAGAACGTCTACATCGAGCGAATGAATTTTCACACTCCAATTCTGAGTCAAGAAAATTTGAAGAGGACGTGTGCGTAACCGCCCCATCGGAATGAGATCCGCGGCGGCTCCGCACAGACCTATCAGTCTCATAAATTCTCTCGCCGTGACTTTGTCTGCGTGCAGACAATAGCGAGCGTAACAACTGACTAATTTCGCTCTGGTTAACGGCAGACGAACGAGATTGTTGTGTGTCTCGAAGCTCATTCCCAGATGAGTGAATGACTTGGACGGCACCAGATCCGACTTCTCCTCGTTTACAATAAAACCGAGACGTCGGAGCAATAGAAGAAGATTCTGAACATCGTTCTGAAGCGTTAACTCGTTGCCGTACCTCTGAAGAATGTCGTCCAGGTAGGCCGACATTACCGCAGACGAATGAGCTCGGAAATAGATCATTACCGAGTTCATTACCCGAGTGAAAGCCCAGGGTGCTAGATTCAATCCGAAGCACATCGCCCGGAATTGATACACCACTCCTAGGACTGCGAAGCGTAGGTACTTTCGGAATGTCGGATGTACCATGACGTGAAAGTACGCATCTTTGAGATCTATGCTCGTTGCATAATCGTTCACCCGAATACTCGCTCTGACCGATCAAATCGTCTCCATATAAAACTTCGGAGCGACGATCAGCTTGTTTATCCAGCTCAAATCTATGACTGGACGGAACGAGCCGTCTGGTTTCGGAACCAGAAACAGATGGCTGTAGAATCCCGGAGATTCCTGGTTTTCTACGACCTCTACCGCGTTCTTCATTAAAAGAGACTGCACCTCTGATAACAGAGCGTCTCTTTTCTGCGGATTTGACGGAAGATGAGTCCACTTTGGACTCCGAGTTAATGGAGGCTTTCGTTTGAAGGATATCTTTCGACCTTTCCGAAGTCACTCCTCTCACCCAAGGGTCGTCCGTAATCGACGCCCATTCTTGTGAAAAGCTCGACAACCTTCCGCCAACCGGTACGCGATAGAGGTTTAAGCCATCACCTCCTGGACCTGCGAGGCCTGCGGTAGGAGAAACCACGTCCTCCACGGCCCGCACCTCGCCCCGTCGACCTCGGGGCGTCCGACCGATTGTCCCGGCCTGAAGGACGTCCCGAACGAGAGTCGCTACCCTGACGGTCTCTCGAATAAGACCAAGAGGACGCACCGGAACCTCTATAGGAACCTCTCTTGGGCGCATTAGACCCAGAAGTGCCTGTCTTATTCGTGTCTGCTGTATCCGACTTCTTAGGAGCAGATTTGAACAACAGAGAATCCTTAGCTTTCTTTGTAATTTTATCATAAATAACAGAAAGCTTGCCGTCAAAGAGAAGTTCTCCTGAGACCGAAGCGACTCTAAGAGAGTTCTTCACCTTAGTATCCACTAATGTGGATGTAGCTAGAGCTGCGTCACATCTAACCAACTCCAGATTTGCCACTGAAAGGGCGGAGTTACACGTGGAATAAGCTACTGCCCTTGAAAGAAGTCTTAAAGAGGATTGAATATCCTGAAACTCTTTCCCTTGAAGGCGCAGTGATAACGCCTTAGTAAGGTGATCTGCGTAAGATAAGGCATCTAAATTGGCTCTGTTAGACGCAATAGTTGTTTCCAACACCGCGGTTGGAATAGAAGCCGACGACGGTAATGATAGCTCTAAGTCTTCCGCCTCGTCGTCCATACGCAGAGGAACTCTCGGTATACCCTGTCCTGCCATATCGAATTTATTCCTTGCATTAATGAAAGGCAGGTTGAGAGTATTAGCGGACAAGAAACCTGCTTTCCCCGTCTTGGAAGCAACTTTAAATATAGCGTTGTTCAATAATTCAAATGTTCTTGCAACATTATTGGACTGCGACGGAAACTCGGGAGCGATGTCCCTGAACGGCTCAAAAAATTCAGAGTCCAATGACGCTATAATCCTCTTGTCCGGAACCGCAGCAGTCTGGCCCGACGGAACAACTTGAGGGAGAAAGTGCCGGATGAAATCCACGGCAGCTTTATGTTGTTCCGAAAGGGATAGCTCCAAGTCATCCGTATCCCTTTCACCATCCGGTCGCACCTCATGATGTTCCCGGTCGTCTGCCCCCGATGCTTCGGCGGAGCGTACCGACCCAGCGAGTCGGATAATTCTCGATCCGACACCGTTTCTGTCGGCTGCTGGGATACTGCGATAAGCTGTGCTATCTGCACAAGAATGTCCGGCGTCGAGACCTGCGGAGGCGCAGTCTTTTGCTGCTTCGCCGAGGGCAGCTCCGCATCAGATGGCTCCCGCATACTTTTCCTATGCGAACGTCCGGAGTCCATCGGTCTCGAATCCCTGGCTGCCGGATAGTGTGACCTGGTCGCCGAAGAATCCTTGATCGGCGAAGCTGGCAATATATCGGCGGTCACGCAGCCAAGGTGCGGTCGTGTGCGCTGACGAGAAGAGTTTGCCTTAACAGTCTCCGCGGACTGCTTATACAATGGAGCGTCCCGAGCGACGGATGTATGCTCCGCTAAAGACACATTCTGTACCACAACATCTGGTCCCAGATGTTGTTGTACGAGAGAGGGGCCTCTCTCGCTCGCGGCCCGGCTGGACCTGGACGAGCTAGGAACCGGACTCAAAGGCTTCCTCCGTTCTCGCATACTATCCGCCGTCACTGGGTGTGCATCTATTATGTTTATAGTGCTCGCATCACCCAAAATTTCCTCCTGGACCGCATCGGACGAACCCGGCTGCCGAACCATTCGGTGAATGGACGCTACACCGGGCGAGCTAGCGGACGACATTTGTCTAATCTCCATGAGCACTTTTGCCGCTAGCTCTGAATTCATTTGTGACGACGGACGCACACTTGTAGAAGATAACATGGAAACATCACCCTGTTCTTGTTCCTCTGAAATAGAAACTGAGAGAGTAGAATGACCTTGCGGAGAAAGAGCCGGCATAGCCCTTTCTCCAGAAACAACATATCGTGACACACGTTTCCAATGTTTCTCATCCCAATATTCACATATAGGACAGGGATTAATGCGAGAACACTGACTACAATTAATACAATGATCATGAAAGTCAGAGGAAGATTTCTTCCTATTACAACTTGAACAAAGTCCCTTCATTGTGAAAGAACTACAACAAGTCCTAGTTACTCGCAAAAACCCCTGACACAAAGATACATAATAACATGATCCATTAATAAATGAAAAAACAATTACATATCAAAATAATTTTGAAAAAATATTTTTTCAGCGAAGCCCAAGTTGCTGAAAAGTAACGTTGAGCTCCGATGGATCCGATGGCAAAGTGTGGTCAAAAATTTTAAATTTATATTAAATAATTAATGAGACACTTACGGATAATATAAATGTATCTTATAATGATATAAACTACAGCAAAGGCAAACAGCCCCCCTCAAAAAAGGCTGTTGCCAATGAAAACAAACAGTGTAAAACACCAGAAAACATGACTCCAGGCAATGAAAAGCTGGCCCGGAATCAGTCATCAAAATACACTCTATCTGATGCAAAACAGAGACTCCCAGGGGAGAATCTGCAGAACATCAGATGGAAGATGCAGAACACAAACGTTATACACCCATGGGTGAAAACGTAACTATGGGGAAAACAACAGAAAACATTCTGTAACCAAGCAACTCTCCCAGGAAATTTTAGAAATGAACTTTCTCAAAAATATGCCAAAAGCATGGGAGAATTGCAAGGGGTGACTTTAGAAGGCTAGGGGAGAGGAAACACTGAATAAGCAGTGCAACATTTAGCAAGAATGACAACAAGAGGCCCATGCCTCGAAAATAGGCAACTTAACATAATTTCATCCAAAAATTTTAAGTACAGCCCTGATTATTTTTTGTCACATCTTTTTCCTCTCCTCCTTCTATCCTCTTTAGAATCACATTTTCTCCAAAAATTACGTGTCTGGCATCCTTTAAACTGAGATTTACAAGCACAAAGATCAGTGAGATGTTGACTGATGAAGGGCCAAACAGAGAATGATAATTGGCGCCAATTTCGGGACGTCTGCGTCACTGCGCATGCGCAGTAGAGGCGTAGTATGGAGGTCCTTTAGGACATGATTTCTTTTAGTTTTGGATGCAAATTTTGGGGATTGGGGGGCAAAATTTGTGTTTGGCCCTGGTTTTGTTAGAGTTAGCACCAGCTAAGTCTGGGTCATTGGTACAGTATAAAAATATATGTGGGCAATTCTTTAATAACATATGCAAGAGAGACTTATCACAAGGATTACTCATACCAAATTTCATTGAACTCCATCCACTCATTTCTGAGATATCACTGTGGACTGACGCACAGATGGATGGGGGAACGGATGCATATAGTCCAGAATAACCCTGATTCTCTTCGAAAGGGGGGATATAAAGTCTCTGTTCAGTTATGTTTACTGGTGTTAAGGTCACAATCAGAAACTTATTATATCACAATAATCACACAATGCTATTGGTCAGCAGGGTTCCTACACTCTTTTGAAAAGTAAATTGAAGGAATTTCAATACCTCCTACCTTGTATGTCATAATGTCAGCTAACAACATTACATGTCTGATGTCGATACTCATTCCATGATTGACCATAGTGTACACAATTTCATTTATTATAGTTGATCTTGCTGCCTCTATACCCAATGTTTTCTCTACTTCAAATGTGTTATTAGATGATGTTTGAGTACCTTTCACACCTGAAATAAAAACAGGAAGACCATTTTAACAAATTACTGTCTTCACCATAGGAAAACTTGAGGCCAAGAAAACCATTCAATTAATCTTCTGAACAGTCATGACTCAGTCACAGTCATGACTGAGAAACCAAATTTTGTGGAGCCCATTTTTTCCTATAAAAAAAATCTCTTGTCAAACAAGACTGAATTGGTTAAATTCATTGTTGTATTATGGGTTAAATTTCTCATTTTAAACTTTTGTATTTTGACTCAAGTGTGCAGAGTGGCAATCAAAATTTGATAAATGTCCTCTTGGATGAATTGGGCCATTAAAAAAAAATTTCTAGTTTCTCAGGCACCTCCCTCGTCAATGAAAACCTGCCTCATCACTTCATTTTTTTACCTGGAAATCTCTTTGATGATACTATTTTGCACTTATAGGATGAATAAATGTCAAGCGTTGCATTACAAAAGCTTGAAATTTATTAAACAAGAGGGGGGGGGGGGGGCAATGCCCTGGGGCATACCCCTACAGTGCATACCGCCAAACAATAAGAAGAGAAGAAATGAACCATGATACTGTGAAATCTATTTCCATAAACAATCTTCATTTTCAAATTTCATTGAGAGCTGCTAACCCCAAACCAGAGATACGAGGCGAACAGGACAAAAATTGGCTATTTTATGATGCAAACAGCAAAATTATTGTCTTTGTTTTACTGCAAGGTAATTGTGAAGGTCAGAAACACTTGTTACTGAAGTCTAGTGACCACATAAGAGATGTAGAACAAAGACATAATGCCACATGTTGGTGGTGGTGATTTGCATGTATTTTCTTTGGTGTACTGCAGGGACATGACTCATTCAAAAGTCTTTCCCATAAACAATTTTCATTCCAAATTTCAATGAAATCTGATAACACAAACCTGAAATATGAGGTGAACAGACAAAAAATTGGCTATTTTACGAGGCAAACATGATAAATTTAAAGTAATTTGTATATTTTTTATACTTACCAATGGCCCAGACTAGCTGGTGCGAACTTGATATAATTCAGGGCCAAACACATATTTTGAACCCCCTATCCCCAAAATTTGCATACAAAACTGAAAAATTTATGTCCTATTTGGTCCTCCATACTTTTGTTAACTGCCCATGCGCGGTAACCAGGAAGGTACCGAAATTGGCGCCAAGCATCATTCTTTCTATAGTGCCTGCTAAATGTTATAATCAGCGGAGTGGTATGAGTGCCCACTCATGAGATGGCCATCACGGTCTTGGCCATTGGTAAGTACAAAAAATATACAAATTACTTTAAATTTATCATATTTTTATACTACAACCAATGGCCCAGACTAGCTGAATCGTAAAAAGGCTAGAGGGCCTAGGACTTAAAGGAAAATCTAATCTCTCAATAACTTCGGTACAGAATAGCTCCGACAGGAGAATAGGAGAAGACAGTGGAATTACATATGTCCTTCTCTTATAAGAAAAGAGAATGACATAACACCAACAATGCAGGGACTAGCCTAGGGGGAAATTTTAGGGAGACTCCATGTCTCCCTCCAGAAAAAACAGGGAGACTGCAGAGTCATGTAGGGAGACTTCATAGGCAAGTGGGGAAAATTAAGAATATTCATGTACCACCCCTGCCGCCCCTTCATATTTTCAATTTGTGGTCCTCCATTAATGTCCCAATAATCCAGGTCCAGTTGTCTATGAGGCATCTATGCCAGGTTAAAAAATCACAAAGTAATTATTGACTGAAAATCCCCCACTGCTACCCTCTCCTTCATGACCCCCTCCCCTCTTCTTCATGCCAATCCCCCAGCACCCTCCTGTGGTTGCCTTTCACCAAAGTCTACTAAGCTAATAATTTCCTAAGTCTGAAAGTGTGAACAGGACCAGATGTAAGAAGGTTGCTTGGGAGGTACTTTGTTAGTTAATAAACAAAATACATTCTGGGGTCGAGTATTTTGTAAAAGAAATGTCATTCCGCATCATTTTTATGGCATTCTGGTGTCATTCCGCATCATTTCGTGTCATTCTGTTGTTTAGGTGAACCCTTTTTCAAGATCGTCCACATGCACTCTTGTGTCCTGTACAAAGCTTTTCTTGTCATCACTAAAGCTTTTTTCATGTGTTTCAATTCCATTCGTGTTTTTGTGGGTATAGACGGCCCAACAGTTGACAGTCGTCAGGAAAACGAAATAAAAATACTGTGTTATAAAATACATCCGTTGTGTATACATTTTCGGCATCCTAAGCGACGTAACCTAAGTTATTTTGTTGAGTCGCGTAAGTCACCTATTTTCGTTGTGACATTTGAAGCTCCGACTGAAACGCAACAAAATAGAAATAAAAAAATCCGCCAAAAGAGACAATGGACAATTGATTGTCGTGTGATTTAATTAAATGGACGTTTATTTGACGAATTAAAATGCCCATTTATCACACTCGAGCACATTCGATTTTTGAAAATAATCGTTTTCATGCAAAGCTCGCATCACTCAGTTCAGCCTTTCCTCATTTTGGCCAATTTTTAGAGGGCGACTTGTAATCGCCCCGACTATTTTTCTAGGCGACTTTGGGCTTAGAAGGGCGACATAATCGCCCTAGTCGCCCTCACGGCTGGTCCCTGCAACAATGTAATTGAGAATTAAATAATTTCTCCATTTAATGCCAGCATAACCCGTTATGCTAATTCGGTGAAGGAAACCAATTATAAAGCTATTCCAGAGAATGAGACGCTTTATACTCATTTAAAAATGTCTGAGGATTGTATAGAGATGCTCATTTGACATGTAACATATACAAATGCTTCACAGTGAGCTACACTCTAAAAACAGTACATAAGTCAAAAAAAAAGGAATTGATTCTCAGGTACCGCTGCATTGAAATAAATGGGCCGCGTTCGGCCTTTTTATTTGGACCGTCATTGCTCGAAAATGGGAAACAGGGAAATTGAAATGGGCACATTGGTTTTAAGGCCTAAAACCAACAAATAAACAGGTAAATAGGCACAGGCGTGCATTAAGTATGAGAGGGGAAAGGTTATCACCATATTTTCGAGAGGTTGGATGTACACGGCAGGGGAATTCAAACGCAAACTTGACTCTGTGTTTGGTGAGCTGTCCAACCCAAGGATACCAAACGTTAATTTGCCAGGTACTGGCATCAAGTAACCTTTTTTGCTGTGGAAACACGAATGAGAAATAGTGAGAATAATCGGTACAGGTAAGTATATTTTTGGGGTGGGGGGGTTATCACTTACTAAAGAAATACAGAAGTCCAAATTCTGCTGACGTTTCGTGAACTTAACCAGGGAAAGAGTGGGTAATGGGTAAAACACTGAATGGAATCTGAAATCAGATTTTTCAGAGCAGTTGAGCATCAAGGGAGATTACTCAAAATACACGCGTGTTTCCCAATACGAATGAGGTCTTCATACAAAGTAAACAGAAACAAAGTCTTTATGGGTTGACACGTCAAGCTTATTTTGTGTATTGAGTTGGGCCTATCCATTTATTATTTTCACCCATGGACCTCGGATAGTGATATGAATGAAAGGGCTTCACTGCAGTGTTAAAAAAAAGTGATATTTCCTTTTTTTAAATATCAAAGTTGATCACTTGGATGTATACAGGTTCCAAAACAATGCTAATTTCTATGAAAATAACTCACAAATTGGTTGCATTGAAATTCGCCCCGCAATGTGCATTGAAAGTTTTTCTTTGAAAACTTGTGTTGGAAGGAGGTTAAATGTAATAAGGCTACAATAGAAATCACACATATTAGGATAGATAAGAATGGCAGGCCTTATAGCACCAATCGCATGTGTCAATGTAAGATGGTTGGCAGAAATTGTCATTTTTCTGAACAGAGTATTATCACCCAGGGCAGCAGGTAAGGAAGACAACAGAAATATTTTGTCATTTACCCTAGAAATAAATTAACTCAAATTGTTAATGACGCTTAATTTACGAAGGATGTCAAAAACTTTTTTAACTATGCTTTTCAATTCAATTACGACATTCAGAAACTATGAATGACCCAGATTCTTATGTGAACTTGAAATTTATTTAAATACTTTAAATATTGTTTTTAAAAGAATACACCTTCTATTACAGAGAACAACACTCTTACCATGGGTAATGCTAAATTTCAAATTCACTGCTTTGAGGCAAATACAAAATCAAATGCATGGTAACCCTAGTCACCACTGTTAGGGAAAGAGTTAGGGTATTCAGAAACCATGGACGCCACCATTTTTTGTAGGGGAGGGGTGGGGGTGGGGTGTGGGGGTGTTTTGATTTTAACCTACATGACTTAGTTTTGTGTGTGTATGTGTGTTTGTATAACTTTTATTTATTTTTTTCTTCACAATTGTGTACTCTATGTACATTTATTTTGTCACGATGTCATATATGTTTTGTTTTTTCTGACTTCTCCCTCATGTCCACTGATTTCTCCCTCCTGGCCACTGACTTTTCCCTAAAGTCTCTGGAGGGAGAAGTCACTTCTCCCTAAAATCAGCTGCCAGGCTGACCCCTGCGCACAATGATACCAAAATAATACGAGGGTGGTCAATAATATCTATGGAAAATGACAGTACCTTGGGGGAGTTGGTTAAAAAAACTGTTCGTCGGTGAGTTTGATAATGACAACGATGATCCAATACCACAGAACTTGAATCTGTTCTTGGAAAATGGTGAGAGAAACAATGAGTTTTATTTGTGTATCATTTTACAATATGCACTTTCCATGCTTTTTAGGTAAAAACAGACATCAGAAAGTGACTTTTGCCTCTCCATCCTTGCTCACCATCTGGAAGAAATAAAAATAAAAAATAAAAATAAAATCCTCCCTCCCTCATTGATTTGAAAAAAAAATTGCCTGAGAATCAATTGATTTTTTTTTTTTGGCCTCAATGAGACATAGTTATTGCTTCACACTGAGCTACACATTAAAACAACCCAGCACCAACGCTGGACTACTGTCTCTGGAGGAGGCATTCACTTGCTTTCCTCTATAAAGCCAGATAACAAAAGGGAAAAACCGTCCCCCCCACCCCCTTGTTCTGAAGGAAAATTCCTCAGAACGAAGAGGGCAGCAGAATGGCATCAGTGCTCGAGCAGACTACCTAAACATCTTCTAGATGTAATATTAATAGACGACATTCTGAGCAACAGAAAGAGGACCCAAAGATCTAAGGTAACCGGAGATGAACTCTAAATTTCTAAGGTAAAACTTGGTAAATGAAGAGGGCCGTGTCCAGTATGCAGCCTTCATAAGATCAGTAATGGTTATACTGTTAGAATAAGCCCAAGTAGTGGACAGTACTCTAACCTCATGCGCTGAAATCTTGTTGACAGAACATTGATCCGAAGATAGACTTTCATAGGCAATACCTATTGCCAACTGAATCCATCTAGCGATAGAATGAACTGATATATCTTTTCTGTTGGGAATCAACGAAAGAAAGAATCTTTTTCTTCCCTTTCTAATAAAACCTGATCGATGTTTATAAATACACATAGCTCTAATTGGACACAGCAAAGGTCTACGGTTGTCCGAGGAGGGTAAAGCCTTAATGATAATAGGCTCTGGCCGCTTATCCAGAATCTGATTCTTAGCCCAAAATCCCCTTTCCGTAGTAAGGGCAACAGTATTACCCATACTACGGTAATGGGAATCATCGACAGATAATGCATGAAGTTCACTAACTCTTCTGGCAGACGCAAAGGCTAAGAGAAAAGCCATTTTATAGGTCAAGAATTTGAACTCTACATCGTTTAATAGCTCAAAAGGAGCTTCTTGAAGCTTCAACAGAAACCAAGACAAATTCCATTTAGGAATTAATCTGAGGGTTCTAGGAATATTAATAGAGAAATTTCTAACTAGCTTGGATAGAGAAGAATCTGATCCAATGGCCAAGTTATCATGATGAGCATAAGTGTCTAATAACATAAACCTATAGCCCTTAATAGTGATAGGCTGCAGTTTGAGTACGTCAAAAGGTAGACCAGGAAATTGGCAATCTGTGGAATGGACAGATCATAGATGTCTAGAGACTGGTCCGTACACCAATGGAAGAAAACCCTCCACTTTGCTGCATAATTCAGTGAAGAAGAGATCCTCCTACAGTTAGAAATTGAATCCACTGCTCATCCTAAAATGTTTTCCGTGCAGGAAGGACCGCACAACGGAAATACGTGAAGGTTGAGACCTTCCAGGTTGTGATGCAGTGCGTGGAACTTCCCCTGAGGCAGAAGGTCCTATCAAGGCGGAAGCTTCCAGGGAATGTCCCATAACAGACACCTGAGAAGTTTGATCCAGGGTTCTGTGATGACAGAGATGCTACTAGTAGGATTTTGCAGTGAGACTGTTTGATCTTTAACAGAATCTGCTGAATCAATGGAGCAGGAGGATATGCATATTCTATCATTCTGTCCCATGAGATCGAAAGAGCATCTACTGTGTATGCTCGATGATCTGGGCATGGCAACGCAAACATCGTTGATTGATTGTTCAGGTGTGTCGCAAAAAGATGTATCATGGGACGATCCCACTGGTAGCAGATCTGACTGAATACTAATTTGGTGAGAGTCCACTCCGTTGGTAGCAGATCTGACTGAATACTCGCTTGTTGAGAGTCCACTCCGATGGTAACAGGTGACCTTTTCGGGAGAGCGAGTCTGCTAGTATGTTCAGAGGATCCGGTATATGACGGACTGAGAGATGAACGTGATGACTTAGAGTGAATAGGAGAATCTTCTCCGTTACTTTGCATAACGGAATCGAATGAGTGCCACCTTGGTTCCTGAGATAAGCTACTACCGTTGAGTTGTCCAACAGAATCTGAACATGGACATTCGCTATTTGAACACTTCAATGTTGTAGTGCTAGCCACTAGATGTTTATGTGCTTCTGCAGGAACTGAGGGTCCCAAAGACCCCGACACTTCAAGTCTACTGGACTTAGGGACGACCCCAGCCCATAAGACTCGCATATGTCATAATCATGAAGGCCGGATCTGGTAGTTGAAGTAGAACTCCCTGATTCAACCAATGGAGATCCACCCAAATCTGAACCTTTTGTTTTACTAGGTCCATTAAAACAGTCTTGGTTTCGAGCGAATGCGTCTTCACAATCCAGTTCTGAGTAAAGAATATCTGGAGGGGATGCGTGGCGTGCGCAGACGGCCCATCGGACTAAGATCCGCAGCTGCTTCGCACAGCCCCATCAGTTGCATAAACTCACTCGCAGTCACTGCATGAGAGTTTAGACAAAGGTGAGCATAACAACTGACTAGTTTCACTCTGGGTAACAGCAGATGAACAAGATTGTTTTGAGTCTCGAAGCTCATTCCCAAGTGAATGAAGGACTTGGTTGGAGCTAGGTCAGATTTTTTCTCATTTACTATGAAACCAAGACATCGGAACAACTGAAGCAGACTCTGAACATCGTTCTGAAAAATTATTCTGTCGCCGTATCTCTGAAGAATGTCATCCAAGTAAGTCGACGTTACAACTGCCGAATAAGCACAGAAATATGACATTACCGAGTTCATTATTCGAGTGAAAGCCCAAGGAGCTAGGTTCAGACCGAAGCACATTGCTCTGAACTGATAAACATCCCTTTGCACGGCAAAACGCAGGTACTTTCTGAATGCCGGATGTACCAGGACATGAAAGTAGACGTCCTTTAGATCTATGATTGCCGAATAGTCATCCACGCGAATGCTCGCTCTTACCAACCGAATGGTTTCCATATAGAACTTTGGAGCTATGATCAATTTGTTTATCCAGCTCAAGTCTATCACCAGTCGTAATGAGCCATCTGGCTTCGGTACGAGGATCAGGTGACTGTAAAAACCTGGAGAATTTTGATTCTCAACGACTTCTATTGCTTTCTTTGATAAGAGAGCCTGTACCTCTGCAAGGAGAAACTCTCTTTTGGAAGGATTCGCCGGAAGATTTGTCCAATGCGGACATCTTGTAAGTAGGGTCTTTGCTCGGAATGATAGCTGCAGGCCTGCCATGTCAACATAGCTCACCCACTGATCTTCCGCGACTTCCATCCAGTTTTTCGCGAAGTTTGATAACCTTCTGCCAACTGAAAAGCAACAGAGGTCTGGATCATCACCTGTACGACTTACGAGTCTTGCGGAGGAGAAACTACATCCTCTCCGTGAAGAACCTCGATCAGACTTGCGCCCATTTCCCCGAGTCGCTATATTGACAACCTCCGGAGTAACCAGAAGAGGGTTTCCTATACCCTCACGAGGAGTTCCCTTTCGATGATTGTGAAGTGGAACGACCTCGCCTACTCTGGCCTGCTGAAGTATGTTGTTGAAAAGCAGATTTCAAAAGCAGTGCGCTGGAAACTGTTTTGGTAGCTTGTTTGGTAGCGTGGTCAAATAGAGTGTGTCCGGAGACCGGAGTGACTCGGAGAGAGCTTTTCATCGATAATTGATGACGACACAAGGGCTACATCATGTCTAACCAACTCCAAATCTGCCAGTGTCCAGGCAGAGTGGTACATGGCATACATAACTACCCTGGAAAGATCTCTTAGTAAGGAACAAACGTTCTCAAATTCCTTTCCATTTAGACGTTGCGCCATAGCCCTGATGATATGGTCTGCATATGACATAGCGTCCAGAATCACTCTATTAGAATTTAGATGAAATAGAAGATTCCATCACGTCCGAGCATAAATTGAATGATGTAGGCAAGGACATATCTAAATCCCCTGCCTGCTCATCCAAACGCAGAGGAGCTCTCTCTGGGCATCTTCTCCACACGTTTTAAAATAACGTGGTCCAGGAAATGGTATACTGATTGAAGATGCAGATAAGAAACTGCCTTTCTTCTTGGCACTTGCTAGGTTGAATATGGCATCGTTAATATAGCCGAAGGCCTCTGACACCTGCCAAGATTGTTCCAAGAAGGAAAGAACATCATCTTTCTTCATATGAAATCTCTGTTTAGAGATGACAGTGGTTTCTGCCTAGCAGTCGCAGCTTGCTGATCAGGTGGAACAAGGTCAGGATAGTATTGATGAATAAAATTCATCGCTACCATATGTTGTTCCAAAAGGGAAGGGTGATCCTCTTCCTTGTCCCTTTCACGAACTGACTGATTCAGCTGAGAATTTCGGTCAACCGCATCTGTATGTACAGATGACCGGTCTGACCCAGCACTGTTTGACAGCTCACCACCAGAGTCTGCGGAAGGCTGCTCTTGCTGGGAAGCTGCGATAAGCTGCGCAATCTGCAACAGCAAGTTTGTTATAGAGGCTTGAGGAGCAGCGGCCTTCTGTTTTTTCACCGCTGGCTGCTCCTGGGATGGAGATCCCGACATAGAACTCTTCTCCGCAAGTCCCAATGAACGAAGCCTCAGATAGCTAGCTACTGGATGGCCCGACTTCACGGACGAAGACGTCGGGAAGTTGTGTGTGCTTTTCTGAAGTTGAGGAAGAAGCCATGACTGTAGCCGACCCCGGATGCAGTCTAGACAGAGCGTCCCACGCGGCGGGTGTGGACATTAGCTCCGACTCAGGCAAGTTTTTCAAAACATCATTTGGCCCCAAAGTTGCTGGGTTAAAGAAGGCTCTGCCGCTCGTGGTCTATCAGACCTCACCGAGCTTCCCGAAGAGAAACTTGCAGGCTTCCTCCCTTTTGCCGTCATCGCTGGGTGAACTTTAGTTTTTGAGGTGCTCGCTCTACCCAATTCTACACTTCCTTCGACTGCAATGGACTTACCCGGTGTTATGGCTCCCACTATCGGGTTGGCTGCTTCACTGGTCAAACCAACTGCTGGAATAAGAGGTCTTATTTATTTTATTCCCTGTTTAATGTTAAGGAGCACCTTAGCAGCCAGTTCTGTTTGCTCATCAAAACGTGACGATGGCAGTACACTTTGGATGGGTGTCGCAATACCATCACCATGTTCTTGTTCCTCTGAAAAAGAAATTGAAAAACTTGAATTATCCTGCGGTGACAGCTTCGGCATAGGAACTTCACCGCCGACGACCTATCACGACACACGTCTCCAACGTCTGTCATCCCAATGTGCACGAGTAGGACAAGAATCCGAGTGCATCGACTACAGGCATGGCAACAAGAATGTAAATCCGAGGAAGACTTCCTCACCTTGCATTTAGAGCAGTAAGCATTCATAATTACAATCAAAAGACAGAGTCGATAGCACTCCTACAAATTCCACAACAAAAATACATGATAAGGATACATGAATAATAGCAATCAAATTAATTTCGAAACAATTAAAAATTTTCAAATTTTTTTTTAGAAAATGCCTAAGTTCCCAAAGTGAACACCAAGAGCCCAAGGGCATCCCAATAGAGCCTAAGTGTGGACAAAATCCAAATTTTTTTAGCTACACTACTGGAATCATAATCAATGTATCCTACAGTAATTCTAAAGTATTATAATACTAAATACTACATGTTAAGGGTGTTGCCAAATGTAAACGACATCAATAGAAAAAGACGGAAATGAGACAACAGGCACACAAAAAGGCCCAAAGTCAGTAACCGATTTGAAAGCTACCAGATGCAAAGCTAGATCTTCATACGAAGAAAAAACGCTACATCGGATAGAAGATGCAAGACCAAAATGACCCAACACCCCTAGCATGAGGATGTAACCATGGGGATAAACAGAATAAACATTCTGCAACACTCGTTGAACTTCCAAAAAATTTAATAAAAAATTTCAATAAAAAACAGCCAAAAAGCTTAGGAGTTTAACAGGAGGGTTCATGGAAGGATAGGGAAGGAACACTTAACAAACAGTAGGTAAATCATTAGCAAGAATGATGACGTCAGGTACATGTCCTGAATATGGGAAACATGAAATAATTTTTATAACTATGTTGTTCTCTTCCATCATCCATTTATAGCCTTGAATCCACCAATTCTTTCATTGATTTTTGTCTGACAACCTCAAAAAAGGAGATTTAAAGCACAAATGTCAGATCATTGTTTACTGACTTGTGGCCAAACAAAGAATAATGCTTTGTGCCAATTTCGGTACCTTCCTGGTTACCGCACATGCGCACTTTACAAAAGTATGGAGGACCAGATAGGACTTAATTTTTTTGGTTTTGTATGCAAATTTGGGGGATTGGGGGGGTTCAAAATTTGTGTTTGGCCCTGAATTATATCGAGTTTGCACCAGCTAGTCTGGACCATTGGTTGTAGTATAAAAATAGCAAATTTTCAAAGATAAAAATGGGGATAGATAAGTCTAAATAGTGAAAAGTAAGAAATATTATTCAAGACTCATTTGAAAGTCTTTCCCATAAACAATCTTCATTCCAAATTTCACTGAGATCTGATAACCCAAACCTGAGATAAGAGGCAAACAGACAAAAACTAGAGGTACTGTGAGCAAGCTCACAAAGTGATACCCCCGCGCCTGAAATGTATAAGTTAGATTATCTCCCCTTGGAAATGTCAGAATGGAATTATATTGCTTCATGCACATTTTCATATGGAGTTCTTCCATTGTGTAAAGTTTCATGAAAATTCTTCAAACGGTTTAGGAGGAATTGTGCTTATAAGGATGGACAGATGGACAGACGGATGGACAGGGTGATTCCTATATACCCCCCAAACTTTGTTTGTGGGGGGTATAAATAGCCTATTTTTGTATATTCAAAGGGCCATAACTCACAGAAAAAATATTCCAACAGCAAAACGGCTGATGCTGCATAAAGATCTCATGATAGTGAACATCTGTTTGAAATTTTATTGAAATCTGAGACGTATTGCTGAAGTTATAATGCGAACAGATATCCGAGTGAGGACAGACCGATGTATGGATGCACAGTTGCATGGATGGACACATGGACAGGCAGTATAAAAATTTAACCAAATATATCTCTTTTGACAGAGTTCAGTGAGCTCTGTCAAACAAGATATAGCTGGTTAAATTTGCAACTGTATTATGGGAAATTTCCACTACTGAAAATATAATTTTTTTTTCTCGTAATAGCAGGTAATAGTGCAATTTGTAAAATTTAAAATTCCAACTAGTTACAGGACTGTTGTGCATTAACAAATAAAAAAAAGAAAATAGCTCCATTCCTTATCATAAAACTGAAGCAAAACTGCCTGAGAAACAAGAATTTTTTTTTCATAGACCTTAAGCATTTAATTTATGATATCCTGTTTGACAAAGCTTATGGAGGTCTCTCAAGTAAGAAATACAGGATTAAATATGTTTTTTAAGAGTCAAGAGCTGAAAAATATCTAGAAAACAAAACATTTCTATGACTAAATAAATTTATAAATGTTTTTATAATCTGGCCATCAATTTTTACACTTCTTTTTTTGAAAAAACAGCTTATGACCCCCCAGTGTAATGCATGCATCAAACTTATTCGAATGAGCCCTCAAAAGATAATGTTTTGGAGGTAAAAATTGAGAATATTTAATAATTTTAGAAAATGGAGTTCATTCTAGAGGGAACATAACTCATTCCACAGAAGGATATAACTGACATACGCTATGTTTTAGAGGTAAAAATATTATTAATGCTACCTTTCATAAATAAAAAGCCACTCATACAACATTTTAGTCTCTTCTTCAGGCTTGCCAACTGAAGAAATTTGAATAAGTAAAATAATTGTCATCGTAAAATGACTGTCTCAGCAAAAACACCTTTTGCTTTGACAGTTTTGAATCAGCATTTTAAATTCAGGTATTCATTTTGTGATTGAGTAGCAGATGCTTCTGGCGAATCATCTACAACACAATCACAACAGGAATACCTGAAGATCACCAAATGGGGATGAACCAGGGGTAAGCCCACAGCAGTCAGTCAGTGCTTGTCGGGTGAATCTGACATTTTTTCATTTCTGACCACTACCAGTACTGACCCATCTCGAAGCCCAAGGGGGTGCGTGCAGTAGAAAAATAAAAAAGTGGGGGGTAGGCTTCAGAATGAGTAATCAAGCCTGCAAGTCAAGTCGGATCGGAATGGAAAATGACTTTTTATCCTTTGGGTATGATACGTTTTTGTAGAAAACCACCCAAGAAAGATAGAGTACACTCTTAAATAAAAAATATCCACCCAATTATCTCACACATATTTGTCAACTGTTTTAATAAGTGATCAGTTTAAAATGCTGAACAAATTGAACATCACCTCGATGTTTTGACAACAGAAGGCTGTGCTGTCAAGCCATATTATTTCCAGGTATCACGTGCTTTGATTCTTATTTTGCATTAAAATTTAGAGTGAAAAAGTTGATAAAAATATGAATGAAAGTGTCAATGACACTGTAGCTCAACTTGACAAACTTGAACTTGGTAAGTTATAAATGAAATGGCAAAACTGAAGATCAGAGTAATCCATCAATTTTTAAATGTAAACTGTAAGACTGGCTAAAGGAAGAATGTTGATACACAAATGCAGTATGTTCAGAGGTTACTGTAAATAGCAACTTTTTTCACAGAAATGAATGCTAATCAATAGTTTTTATCGAAAGGTCTTGTCTAATGAGCACACCAAGTTAAACAAGCATACCAGGTTTCAAAGCAATCCAATCATAAATGTGCCCTGTAGGGTGTGTCAAAGAGAAATATCGAGGTCTGACTAAACTAAGTTCTAAGAACGTTGGCAGCGGCAACATTTTTCAACGGAAATGGAAGAAAATCGATAGCTCCCATCTAGAGGTCACCCCAAACAAGCATGCCAGGTTTCAAAGCAAACCGATCATAAATGTGCCCTGTAGGGTGTGCCAAAGAGAAATATTGAGGTCTTCTGACTAAACTAAGATCTAAGAATGTTGGCCGCGGCAACATTTTTTGACGGAAATGGAAAATGAAAGTGTCAATGACACTGTAGCTCAACTTGTCAAGACATGTACATGTATAGTATGTGACACAACAATGACAAACATCTAGGTAATGACCTGATAACAAAGGTACATATAAAGTATTGTAACGGCCTGTACATAAATACTGACCGTAGCCTGTAAACAAATGTATAGGTAAAGTATTGTAAAGGTGGGTGACAGTCAGATGCTAAACTAGAAAAGAAATCTTTGAGTCCCAGAGTGGGTCTGACTGAACCCCAAAATATTTGTTCTCATAGCACAGTGATAACAAAGGCACCCCAAAACACACTCATTCCTGTCCCAAGATGAAAACAAAGGTACCCAAGGAGTTTCGTGAAGATCAGTTCATAAATACGAGCTGTATAGAAGTTGTGACAAAAAACTGATTGGACCTAATTTCGGTACAAAATGGCCACTGGCAGCCATCTTAAATTTTGGACTGCACTCAGAAACACTCGTTCTCATCCCAAGGTGATAACAAAGGTACCCAAGAAGTTTCGTGAAGATCGGTTGATAAATACAGCCTCTAGCCCAAGCCATATTGACATGTGCACTTACAGTGTATAAGTAGCACTAAATAAATCAAAATTCATCTAATTTGCATAATTTCTGCACGAGAAAAAAACCCGTACTGTATGTGATGTATTCCATTGTACTAAACATTCATACAAAAATTTATTCAAATCAGAACTTTCATACAGAAGTTCTGTACAAAAGACTGATTGCACTAATTGTGGTACAAAATGGCAGCTGGTGGCCATGTTGAATTTCGGACCGCACCCAAAAACACCCATTCTCATCCCACGGTGGTAACAAAGGTACCCAAGACGTTTCGTAAAGATCGGTTCATAAATACTGCCTCTAGCCTGAGCCGTATAGAAGTTGTGTACAAAAAACTGATTAGACCTAATTTTGGTAGAAAATGGCCACTGGCAGCCATCTTGAATTTTGGACCGCACTCAGAAACACTCATTCTCGTCCCAAGGTGATAGCAGAGGTACCCAAGAAGTTTCGTGAAGATCGGTTGATAAATACAGCCTCTAGCCCGAGCCATATTGACATGTGTACTTACTGTGTGTAAGTAGCACTGAAAAAATCAAAGTTCATCTAATTTGCATAATTTCGGCACGAGAAAAAAACCTGTATTATATGTGATGTATCCCATGGTACTAAACATTCACACAAAAAATTATTCAAATCAGAGCTTTCATGTGGAAGTTCTGCGCAAAAATCTGATTGCCCCTAATTTTGAACAAAATGGCTGCCAGTGGCCATCTTGAATTTCGGACCGCACCCAAAAACACTCGTTCTCGTCCCACGGTGATACCAAAGGTACCCAAGAAGTTTCGTAAAGATCGGTTCATAAATGCGGCCTCTAGCCCGAGCTGTATTGGCATTTGCACTGACAGTGCTGAAAGTAACACTAAATACATCAAAGTTAGTCTAATTTGCATAATTTACGTACGAGAAAAAAGTTAAAAAATTTATAGTAATTTATATATTTTTTATACTTACCAATGACCCAGACATAGCTGGTGCTAACTCCCAAAATATAGGGCCAAACACAAATTTTGCCCCCCAATCCCCAAAATTTGCATCTAAAACTAAAGAAAACATGTCCCGAAAGGCCCTCCACACCTCGCCCCCACTGCGCATGCGCAGTGTCCAGGACGTTCCGAAATTGGCGCCATTTATCATTCTAATAACCAGTGCCTGGTAAGCGCTATGTACTCAGCGGGGAGGCAAGAGTTCCCAACTCCTGGGAGGGCCATCCCCGTCTGGGTCATTGGTAAGTATAAAAAATATATAAATTACTATAAATTTTTTAACATTTTTATACTGTACCAATGACCCAGACATAGCTGAATAGTAAAAAGGCTGGAGGGCCAAGGACATAGAGCAAAATGGAATACGCTCAATAAAATAAAATAGAGTCATCCCCTGTAGGGAAAAGAAGTAATAGGCCTTACATGTATCTTTCTTATTTATGATAAATTAGAAAGATACAACACCTTCCAAAAATTGAGCTTCATACATCCATGTACTCTATTAATATCCAATAATCCTTATACTAATAATTTTTAAAGTAAGCCAATAATAAAGTAAGTCTAGAGAATAGAGACTCTTATACTCCTAAAAGTGTGTGAGAATTGCATAATCATGTCCGTTGACATATGCAATATTCAAAAGCTATACTTTAAAAACTAAGACTTGAATGAATTTTATAAACTTAAACTTCTCACTAAACAACCATCCCAATAACAGCTCAGAATTACTAACTCCGGAGGAGGTATCCCCTTGTTTTCATAGTAAAAACAGGTGACCCAAGGGAACACCCTCCCCCCCCCCTTTTTCTTGCCCTGGGTCAAATAGCCCAGAGCGAAGAGGGCAGCCGAACGGAGACACTGCCGAAACAGACAGCCTACCTAGCTATAGTAGCAACTGTTAAGTGAATGACATTCTGAGCAGTAGATAATAGACCTAACAATAGAGGCCTCCAGAAATGGACTCGATATTTCTGAGATAAAATTCATGAATGGATGGCTGAGCGCAATGAGCAGCCTTCAAAAATCTATAATAGCAACACTATTAATGTAAGCCCAAGAAGTAGAAGAACTCTTACTTCAAGAGCCGAAATCTTAAGCACAACTGCTAAGCCAATGATATACCATAAGCAGTACGCTAGTTAATAGAATCGATTAACAATAAAATGGAGCGTAACGTCCTTCTACTAGACATCAAAGACAGAAGAAGCTTACGCCCTTGTAATAAACAGATATCTGTTTATAAATACATAAACTGTACCCGGAAAGAGTAAAGGCCTATGCCCATACGAAGACGGAAGGACCTTAAAATAATAGGTTCCGGATAATAGGAGCCTAACTCTTATGCAACAATCCAACCTAAATAGTAACGGAAGTATTGATTCCGAAACTATGAAAGTGAAAATCATCCATCGATAGTGCATGAAACTCACTGACTCTACAGTAAAAGAGAAACCAACAGAATTACTGTCTAAAAGGTCAGAATTTGAAAACTACTGTTTCCAGAGGCTCAAATGATTACTTAGCTAAATAAGAACCGAAGTTAAAATCCGTATAGGAATTTAATCTAAAGATTCTAAGTCTATTTATCAAAAAGTTACTAACTGACTTAGATAAAGAGACAAAAGACTCAATTGTAAACTATCGTAGAGTGCATAGGTATGAGGTAACATAAACCTATAACCTAAATAACAACAGGCTGCAGTAGATCTTGTGAAACAAGTATACTAAAAACTAGCAATGCGTAGTATGGAGGGATCAATCATATGAACATAATGATCCCTACACCACGACGGAAGAGCCTCCACTTTAGTCGCATAGAATAGCGAAGAAGAGGATCTCCTATAGTAAGAAATCGCGTCCAAAGCTCGTCCAGTACAGTGCTTACAATGCAATACGGACCACACAACGGAATACATGAAGGTTGCGACCTTGCTGGTTGTGATAAAGATGACACGATTTACCCAGTGAAAAAAGATCCTCACATAGAGGAAGATTTCACGTTAAGATCCACAGTAGACAAGAGAGTAAATTACTCATGATCTCTGTGAAGATAGAGATGCTATCAACAGAAATGTATTGTGGTTGTTTATCTTAGCAATACCTGCTAAAACAACAGCGCCGGAGGATACGCGTATCCTATCATTGCGTCCTATAGATCAATAGAGCGTTAACAGTATTAGCTCAGAGATCTGGACAAGCCAACACATACGTCTGCAATTGATTAGCAAGCTGTGTCATAATAAAACATCATTGGGCGCTCCCATAGATAGCAAATCTGATTAAATACTTGTTTGTTGAGAGTCCATTCTGACAGCAACAAGCGACCCGTAAGAGAACGGGAGTGCGATAAAACAATCAGACGACCCCGAATATGACGGACAAAAACTGAACTTGGTGTACTATAACCAACAGACGGATTCTTTCCATTAAATTGAATAACGGAAACGAAAGAGTGCCTCCCTGGTTCCGGAGATACGCCACTACTGTCGAATTAAAGGACAGGAATTTGGGCATGCATTTCTGAATAATGTTCATGCAATGACATAAAGCAAGCCTAAAAAACATTATTCCGCGGAAGTTAAACTGATAGCTAAAAGACTGCGGAACCCAAAGACCCTGACACTTCGAATCCGTAGGGATCAGTATATATCCCAATCTGTTTGACTGGCAACCGTCATAACAGCCACACTAGGGTCCGGCAACTGCGGCGGCACTCTCTGAGTCAACCACCGAATGTTTGCCCCAGTCTGAATCTCTTGTAACAGTAGATAGACAAGAGAATGTATAAACCAAGCAATTCATGGATTGCCGGAAAGTTGCCGTCGAAGAGAAGCTCCTCCGAGAACGAAGCGACTCTGAGAGAGTTCTTAACCTACTATCCACGCGTGGATGTAGCTAGGGCTGCATCACGTCTAAACACTCCAATCAGCCACTGAAGGGCGGAGTTATACGTGAACAAAATACTGCCCTCAAAAGAAATTACGTTGAGAATAATATCCCGTAAATCTTTTCTTGAAGACGTAATGATAACGCCTCAGTAAGGCGAATTACGTATAATAAAGCGTCTAAGTTAAGTCTACTATACATAATGTCGTTCCCAATATTGAAATTGGAAAAGACATAAACGGCGAAAAAGAATATATGCAGTCTTTAATCACACCGTCTAGACGCATATGAACTCTCGGTTTGCCCTGCTCTGCCAAAATAAACTATATGTAAAAAAGATAAAATGGCAGAAATGAGCCACGCGGACAAGAAACTAAACTATCATGCTTAGTAGCAGGCTTGTATATATATATATAATATATAGCGTCGAAAAATAAAACACATGTTGTAATGACAATATTGGACTGCGTCGGTAAGTCAGGGACAAAGTCCCTGTACCGATCGAAAAATCCGAGTCCAATGACGCTATAAGTCTCTTATCCAAGATCGCAGCAATGAAGTCCGAAAAATAATCACTGGAAGAAATGCCAGAAGATATGAAAGGCATCTTCCGATACTACTAAAGGGAAAACTCGAAATCTTTCGAATCCCTTTCGCCATCCTGTCGGACCCTATAAAGCGTTCGGTCGTCCGTAGCTTGATGCAACCGCGGACCGCACCGACCCAGCGCCGTCGGATAATTCCTGATTCGACCGAGAAACCGTCAATTGCTGGGATGCTGCGAAACAACTGTGCTAACTCGGATAGCACGTCCGTCACCGAGGCCTGAGGAGCAGCGGTCTTACGATGCATTGCCGCAGGAAGCTCCGAGATCGTTACCCCGTGCATACTTCCAATATGCGAGCGAACGGAGTGTATAGGCCTCGTGTCCCTTGGCTACCGGATGGCGCGACCTATTCGCTGTGGAATCACTGAATGCCGAAACTGATCGGATACTCGAGGTCACGTAGCCAATGTGCGGTCGTGTGCCCTGCTGTGAGGATGAGGAAGCATTAAAGACAGTCTCTCGGACTGTCAATATAACGGAGCGTCCCGAGCAACGGACATATGCTCCGAATGTAAAATATCTGAACCACAACATGCGGTCCCCTATGTTGTTGGCTTCCTCCGATCTGTCCTCAATCTGCCGTCACTGGGTGAGTACTAAAGTAATTAAAGTGCTCGCATCACCCAAATCTCCTTCCTAGACCGCAACGGACGAACCCGGCAGCCGAACCATTCGATGAATGTATGCTACACCGGGTGAGCTAGCGAATGTCATTCCGTAAGCGATAGACATATTCCATGAGCACTTATTGCCGCTAACTCTTCATTAACTATGACGACAGAGGCACACTTTTGAAAGACATCTCCATAACTCTTCGAACAAGAAACCAGAAATGCTTGGATAGCAAGCATAAAATAATAATATATATAGCGTCGTTCAATAATTCGAAAGTTTGTGTGACATTATTGGATTATGTCGGAACTGAGGGACGATGTCCCTGAACCGAACCAAAAATTTCTAAGTCCACCGACGCTATCAGTTTCTTATCCGGCATCGCAGCATATGTTGTTCCGAAAGGGAAAGCTTGAAATCCACCGAATCCCTTTCGGTATCCCGTCGGACCGGATGAAACTTTCGGACGTCCGTACCCGCTTCCGCGGAGCGTCCCGACCCAGCATCGTCGGATAAAATATATGCGACAGATTCAGTTGATGCTGGGATGCTGCGATAAACTGTGCTATTAAGGAAAGCACGTCCGTTCCCGAGGCCTGTGCCGTAGCGGACTTACGATGCATTGCCGCTGGAAGCTCCGTGTACGTTGACTCCCGCACACTTCCTATGCGAACGTCCGGAGTCTGCAGGCCTCGAGTCCCCGGCTACCGACCCAGCGCTGTCGGATAATTCTCGATCCGACACCGTTTCTGTCGGCTGCTGGGATGCTGCGATAAGCTGTGCTATGTGCACAAGAATGTCCGGCGTCGAGACCTGCGGAGGCGCAGTCTATCGGTGCTTCGCCGAGGGCAGCTCCGCATCAGATGGCTCCCGCATACTTCCTATGCGAACGTCCGGAGTCCATCGGTCTCGAATCCCTGGCTGCCGGATGGTGTGACCTGGTCGCCGAAGAATCCTTGATCGGCGAAGCTGGTAATATATCGGCGGTCACGCAGCCAAGGTGCGGTCGTGTGCGCTGATGAGAAGAGGAAGCCTTAGCAGTCTCAGCGGACTGCCTATACAACGGAGCGTCCCGAGCGACGGACGTATGCTCCGCTAACAACACATTTGTACCACAACATCTGGGGCCAGATGTTGTTGAACGAGAGAGGGGCCTCTCTCGCTTGCCGTCCGGATGGACCGGAACGAGCTATGAACCGGACTAAAAGGCTTCCTCCGTTCTCCCTCCGATCCGCCGTCACTGGGTGTGCATTAAGTTAATTTTATAGTGCTCGCATCACCCCAAAATTCCTTCTAGACCGCAACGGACGAACCCGGCTGCCGAACCATTCGGTGAATGGACGCTACACCGGGCGAGCTAGCGGACGTCAAAGGCCGTCGAACCTACTAGGGTCCTCTTAGGCAATTGGCGTATTACATGAGCACTTTTCCGCTAGCCCTTCATTAATTGTGACGACGGAGGCACACTGTTGGAAGACATCACAGATACATCACCCTAATCTTGATCGTCTGAAATAGAAATTGATAAAGTAGAGTGACCCTGCGGGGAAAGGACCGGAGTGTCCAAATCCCCAACAACATACCGTGACATACGCTTCCCATATTGTCATCGAAATCATACGATACAGAACAGGAGTTAATGCGAGTACACTGACCACATATAGAATGATAATAAGGTCAGAGGAAGACTTCCTCCTAAAACAATTGATCAATATCCTTTCAATGAGAAAAGAAAACAAGTCCTGGTACTCGCACTAACCCCTGGCAATCAAATACATAATAATAATATGATCCATTAATATAGAAAAAATAATTGAAATCAAAATATTTTGAAAAAATATTTTTTCAGAACAGCCCAAGTTTCTGAAAAGTAACGTTGAGCCCCAATGGATCCGAAGCCTAAGTGTGGACAAAAATTTTAAAAATATTTTAAACAATTTATTCAACACTTACGAACAATAATAATGTATCTAGTTATGATTAAAATAACATAAAGATATTATTATTTAGAAATCCCCCCCTCACACAGAGGGCTGTTGTAAATGTAAACAATGAGTGTAAAAACACTAAAATAAGACTCCAGGCACCCAGGCCCGAAATCAGTTACCAAAAATACACCATCTGATGCAAAACAGAGACTTCCAGGGAAGAAACTGCAGAACATCAGATGGTAGATGCAGAACACAACGCCTAACCACCCGTAGGTGAAGACGTAAACATGGGGAAAGAACAGAATTCATTCTGTTATTAAGCTAAAACTCCCAAGAAATTTTAGTAATAATAATTACAGAAACTATGCCAAAAGCATGGGAGAATAGCAAGGGGGAACTTAAAGGACAGGGAGAGAGGAAAAACACTTGAAAAAACAGTGTAACTAAATAATCAGAATGACAACAAAATGGCTGCTGCCTTGAAAATAGGTAACTTAACATAATTTCATTAAAAAATTTTAAGTTACAGCCCTGATAATATTCTGTCACACATTCTTTTCCTCTCCTCCTTTTCTATCCTCCTTAGAATCACCATTTCACTAATATTTATGTGTCTGGCATCATTTAAACTGAGATTTAAAAGCACAAAGATCAGTCAGATGTTAACTGATGAAGGGCCAAACTTAGAATGATAAATGGCGCCAATTTCGGAACGTCCTGGACACTGCGCATGCGCAGTGGGGGCGAGGTGTGGAGGGCCTTTCGGGACATGTTTTCTTTAGTTTTAGATGCAAATTTTGGGGATTGGGGGGCAAAATTTGTGTTTGGCCCTATATTTTGGGAGTTAGCACCAGCTATGTCTGGGTCATTGGTACAGTATAAAAATATACCTGTATTATATGTGATGTATCCCATGGTACTAAACATTCAAACAAAAAATTATTCAAATCAGCGCTTTCATATGGAAGTTCTGTGCAAAAAACAGATTTCTGCATCGTCGGTACAAAATGGAAGCTGGCAGCCATCTTGAATTTCAGACCGGACCCAAAAACACTTGTTCTCGTCCCACGGTCATAACAAAGGTACCCAAGAAGTTTCGTAAAGATCGGTTCATAAATACGGCCTCTAGCCCGAGCCGTATTGAATTGTTGACGGACAGATGGACGACTGGCCATGGCATAAGCTCAAATTTGGCTTCGTCAAAGTTGAGCTAAAAATCAATAGCTCCCATCTAGAGGTCACCCCAAACAAGCATACCAGGTTTCAAAGCAATCCAATCATAAATGTGCCCTGTAGGGTGTCAGAAAGGGAAGTAGTGAAGTCTGACTAAACTAAGTTCTAAGAACATTGGTCGTGGCAACATTTTCTGACGGAAATTGAAGAAAATCGATAGCTCCCATCTAGAGGTCATCCTAAATAAGCATACCAGGTTTCAAAGCAATCCAGTCATAAATGTGCCCTGTAGGGTGTGCCAAAGAGAAATATTGAGGTCTTCTGCCTAAACTAACTTCTAAGAACATTGACCGCGGCAACATTTTTCGACGGAAATTGAAGAAAATCGATAGCTCCCATCTAGAGGTCTCCCCAAACAAGCATACCAGGTTTCAAAGCAATCCGATCATAAATGTGCCCTGTAGGGTGTGCCAAAGGGAAATATTGAGGTCTGACTAAACTAAGTTCTAAGAACGTTGACTGTGGCAACATTTTTTGACGGAAATTGAAGAAAATCGACAGCTACCATCTAGAGGTCACCCTAAACAAGCATACCAAGTTTCAAAGCAATCCAATCATAAATGTGCCCTGTAGGGTGTGCCAAAGGGAAATATTGTGGTTTGACTAAACTAAGTTCTAAGAACGTTGGCCGCGGCAACATTTTTTAATGGAAATTGAAGAAAATCGATAGCACCCATCTAGAGGTCACCCCAAACAAGCATACCAAGTTTCAAAGTGATCATAAATGCGACCTGTGAGGTGTGCCAAAGGAAATTGTGGACGTATGTACTAACGTTCTAATGTACTAACATACTAACGTACGTACGTACGCCGATGGACAAGAAGTGACGGCAATAGCTCAGCTTGACTTTGTCATGTTGAGCTAAAAATATAAATCTTACTTTCAAATAGTTAGTAAATACGTTTGAATTCAATAAAAAATAATAAAATTTTGATTATATTCCATTGTTTACTTGTTGGGTTTCTCCAACTATCAGTGTGATGTAATGTAAACTATAGGTAAAGTGGAGATCATGTGATGTGGACAATGTGGACAATGGGTTCAAATAATCAATATTACACTGAAAATATTGAAATTTCGAGAAAACAGTTAAAAAATTTATAGTTATTTATATATATTTTATACTTACCAATGACCCAGACTTAGCTGGTGCTAACTCCTTAAATTATAGGGCCAAACACAAATTTTGCCCCCCCCCCCCAATCCCCAAAATTTGCATCAAAAACCGAAATTTCAATGTCCTATGTGGTCCTCCATACCTTATATCCACTGCGCATGCGCAGTGTCAAGGAGGTCTTGAAATTGGCTCCAAAAGTCATTCTTACAACCAGTGCCTGGTAAGCGTTATGTAATCAGCAGGGAGGTAAGAGTTCCCAACTCATGGGAGGGCCATCCCCGTCTGGGTCATTGGTAAGTATAAAAAATATATAAATTACTATAAATTTTTTAACATTTTTATACTGTACCAATGACCCAGACTTAGCTGAATAGAAAAAAGGCTGGAGGGTCTAGGACATAAAGGAAATTCCAATAGACTCAATTACATGAAAACAGAATTATCCCCTCAAGGAGAAGAGGAGAACAGGTTTTACATGTATCTTTCTTGTTTGTATCAAAAAAGAAAGACACAATACCATTCCGTAATTGAGCACAATAATCATCAATGTTCTCTATTAACATCCAGTATAATCCCTTATACTAATCTTATTAACTGGTAGAATGCTAAATTATTTTTGGTCATTAAAATTTGTCAACATATCTTTGCCTTGTTATGATTTATGGAAGAGTGCCCATAGGCACCCTCCCATAAATTGTAACAAGGCAAGTCCTCAAAAACAAAATAATTTCCCTTCAAGGATAATATTATGTACATCCACTGAATATGAAGCCTTTAAGATGGGTTAGTTGCACTTCAGATTAAAGCCCAAATAAGGGCTTCCAGCACTCTACCAGTTAAAGGAAAGCCAATAATTAAAGATTGTCCAGATAATGAGACTCTTTATACTCATTAAAAAGTGTCCGAGGATTGTATATTAGCGCTCGTATGATCCGTGACATATACAAATGTTTCACACCGAGCTACACTTTAAAAATATTATATGAATTAGCTTTACACTTTAAAACCATCCAGGCACCGACTCGGAGTTACTGACTCCAGAGGAGGTATTCCCTTGCTTTTCACTATAAAGCAGGTGATATAAGGGAACACCATCCCCCCCCCCCCCCTTCCCCTTGCCCTGGTTCAAATACCCCAGAGCGAAGAGGGCAGCAGGACAGATACGCTGCCGGAACAGATATTTCATGCGCTGAAATCTTAAGCACAGACTGCTGAGTTGAAGGTAATTTTTCATAAGCAGTACGAATAGTTAATTGAATCCACCTTGCAATAGAATGGACCGTAATGTCCCTACTATTAGGCAGCAGAGACAGAAAGAGACGTTTACGTCCCTTTCTGATAAACTCAGATCTACGTTTGTAAAAACGTATAGCTCTAACAGGACAGAGTAAAGGCCTATGCCTGTCTGAAGACGGAAGCGCCTTAATAACAATAGGTTCCGGATACTTATAGGAGCCTGATTTTAGCCAAAAATCCAACCTTAGTAGTCAAGGTAATAGTATTACCTACACTACGATAGTAAGAATCATTAACAGATAGTGCCTGAAGCTCACTAACTCTTCTAGGCAAAGAGAAGGCTAAGAGAAACCTTTCTTATAACATAAGAATTTGAAGTCCACTGTATCAAGAGGCTCAAATGGTGCTTCTCTAAGCTTAAGAAGAACCCAAGCTAAATTCCACTTAGGAATTAATCTAAGGTTTCTAAGTCTATTTATCGAAAAGTTTTTCAGTAACTTAGATAAAGAGACATTAAATCCAATCTGTAAACTATCATAATGTGCATAGGTATCAACAGAATGATCCCTACCTCACCGTGAGAAAACCTTCCACTTAGCAGCATAATTTAGCGAACAGGAGGTCCTCCTACAGTTAGAAATTGTGTCCACAGCTCGTCCTGTAATTGCTTGCCGTGCAAGAAGGACCGCACAACGGAAATACGTGAAGGTTGAGACCTTGTGGGTTGTGAGGCAGTGTGCACAATTTCCCCTGCGAAAGAAGATCCTCTCGTGGAGGAAGCTTCCGCGGAATGTCTCACAACAGATACCTGAGTAGATTTATCCATGGTCTCTGGGGTGAGAGATGCTACCAACAGAATTTGCAGTGAGATTGCTTTATCTTGAGCAATATCTGCTGAATCAATGGCGCTGAAGGATACGCGCATCCTATCATTCCGTCCCAAGAGATAGAGAGAGCATCTACTACAAACGCTCGAGGATCTGGACATGGCGACACATACGCCTGCAACTGATAGTTGACATGCATTGCAAAAAAGTCTACCATTGGACTATCCCATTGGTAGCAAATCTGATTGAAAACTCGTTGTTGAGAGTCCATTCTGACAACATACAACCTATCCGAAAAAAGGAGTCCGCTAGAACGTTCAGATGACCCGGAATATGACAGACCGATAGAAGAACTTGATGCAGAAGGATACTTTCCGTTAAATTGAATAACGGAATGGAATGAGTGCCTCCCTGGTTCCGAATATACGCTACTACTGTCGAATTGTCGAACAGAATTTGAACATGCGAATTCTGAAGAATGTTCATTCACTGATGTAGCGCAAGCCATATTGACATCATTTCTTGATGTTTATGTACTTGTTAGGAACTACGAATCCTAAAGACCCTGGCACCCTGAATCTGTTGGGCTCACAGTTGCGCCCCAACCTGTTTGACTCGCATCCTTCATTATCGTTAAACTCGGATCTGGCAGTTGCAGTGGTACTCCTTGAGTTAACCACTGAATATCTACCCAAGTCTGAATTTCTTGTTTCACTTTATTCGACAAGACGATGTTCGATTCGAGCGAATGAGTCTTCACACTCCAATTCGGAGATAAAATATCTGGAATGGATGAGTGCGTATCCGCTCCATAGAGGAATAATATTTGCAACGGGTCCGCACAAACCTGTCAGTCTCATGAATTCTCTCGCTGTTACTACATCTGAGTGAAGGCAAAAGCGAGCGTAACAACTGACTAATATCGCTCTGGTTAACGGCAGACAAATGAGATTGTTGTACGTCTCTAATCTCATTCCCAAGTGGGTGAATGATTAGGACGGCACTAGATCCGACTTCTTTTCGTTTACTAAGAAACCGAGACGTCGGAGCAAATGAAGCAGACTCTGAACATCGTTCTGAAGCGTTAACTTGCTGCCGTAACCCTGAAGAATGTCGTCCAAGTTCTTCTTTTGGCAAGGTGATCTGCGTGAGATAATGCGTCTAAATTCTATTAGATGATATTGTCGTCTCCAGTATACTGGAGTAAATTGACATGGACGCCGGCAATGACAATTCCAGGTCTTCATCCTAGTCGTCCAAACGCAGAGGAACTCTCAGCACGCCTAGTCCTGCCGTTTCAAAATTATGTCTTGCATTGATGAAAGGCAGCTGAATAGCGCTAGGCAATAAGGAAGCAAAGTGAACATTAGTATATATTTTTTTATTTACAAAGTTTATCAAATAAAAGCTAAAAAAAAGTCACTAAAAAAATAAAAATTATAAATTTTAACTAATTTGTATATTATTTATACTTACCAATGGCCCATACTAGCTGGTGCTTACTCAAAAATTAATCAAGGGCCAAACACAAATTTTGCCCCCCAACCCCCAAAATTTGCATGCAAAACCGAAAAATTGATATCCTATCTGGTCTTCCATACTTTTCAGATCTGCGCATGCGCAGTATCCAGGAAGGAGCTGAAATTGGTGTCAACCATCATTCTTTCTACAGATTGCCTGTTAAATGTTATAAACAGTGGGGAGGTATGAGTGCCCACTCATGGGAGGGCCATACCCATCTGGGCCATTGGTAAGTATAAAAAATATACAAATTAATTAAAATTTATAATATTTTTATACAACAACCAATGGCCCAGTCTAGCTGAATCGTAAAAAGGCTGGAGGGCCTAGGACATAAAGGAAAATCCCATCTCTCAATTACTTCAGTAAAGGATAGCTCCTACAGGAGAATAGGAGAAGATAGAAATTATATATGTCTTTCTCCTTTACGAGAAAAGAGAAAGGCATAACACCAACAATGTAATTGGGTATTACATAATATATAATTCTTCATTTAATGCCAGCATAACCCGTTATGCTAAGTCGGTGAAGGAAAACCAATATATAAAGATAGTCCAGAGAATGAGACTCTTTATACTCATTCAAAAGTGTCCGAGGATTGTATATTAACGATTTGACACGTGACATATACAAAAGCTTCACAGTGAACTACACTTTAAAAACAATACATAAATGAGACATAGTTATTGCTTCACACCGAGCTACATATTAAAACCATCCCAGCACTGACTCAGGACTACTGACACCGGAGTAGGTCTTCCCTTGCGTTCAGTATGAAGCCAGATGATCATAAGGGAAAAAACCATCCCCCCTCTTCCCCTTGTTCTGAAGTAAATATCCTCAGAAAGAAAAGGGCAGCAGAACAGCGTCAATGCTGGAACGGACAGCCAAAATAACTATAGATGTAACCATTAATGGACAACATTCTGAGCAACAGAAAGAGGACCTCAAGATCTAAGGTCACCGGAGATGGACTCTAAATTTCTCAGATAAAACTTGGTAAATGAAGAGATCTGTGTTCTGTATGCAGCCTTCATGAGATCAGTAATGCTATGCTGTTAGAATAAGCCCAAGAAGTGGATTTTGCTCTGACCTCGTGCGCTGATATCTTATTAACCGAACGTTGATCTGAAGATAGATTTTCATAGGCAATGTGTATTGCCAACTGAATCCATCTAGCAACTGAATGAACAGAAATATCCTTTCTGTTAGGAATCAATGAAAGAAAGAAACGTTTTTTCTTTCTTTTCGAATAAAATCTAATCAACGTTTATAAATGCACATAGCCCTGACTGGACACAACAAAGGTCTACGGTTATCTGAGGACGGAAGAGCCTTAATGATAATAGGCTCTGGCCACTTGTCTAGAATCTGATTCTTAGCCATAAATCCCACCTCCGTAGTAAGGGTAATGGTATTGCCCACACTACGGTAGTGAGATTCATCAGCAGATAAAGCATGAAGTTCACTGCCTCTTCTAGCAGATGCAAAGGTTAAGAGAAATGCCATTTTATAGGTCAAGAACTTGAACTCTACAATGTCCAATGGCTCAAATAGAGCTTCTTTGAGCTTCAACAGAACCCAAGCCAAATTCCACTTAGGAAATAATCTGACGGTTCTAGGTCTGCTAATAGAGAAATTTCTAACCAGCTTGGACAATGAAGTATTTGATCCAAGAGCCAAGTTATCATGATGAGGTTAAGTGTCTGATAACATAGACCTATATCCCTTAATAGCAACGGGCTGCAGTTTGAGAACATCAAACAAGTAGACCAAGAAATTGGCAATATTTGGTATGGACGGATCGCATACGTCTATCGACTGATCCTGATGCCAACGGAAGAAAACCCTCCACTTTGCTGCGTAGTTCAACGTAAAGGAGGACTTCCTGCAGTTAGAAATTGCGTCCACTGCATGTCCTGTAAGCTGTTTTCCGTGCAAGAAGGACCACACAACGGAAATACATTAAGGTTGAGACCTTCCGGGTTGTGATGCAGTGTGCGTGACTTCCCCTGATAAAGAAGGTCCTCTCATGCAGGAAGCTTCCAGGGAACGTCCCATAACAGACACCTAAGAAGATTGATCCAAGGTTTCTGTGATGCCAGAGGTGCTACTAGCAGAACTTTGCAACAAGACTGTTTGATGTTTAAAAGAATCTGCTGAATCAATGGAGTTGGAGGATATTCATATCCTATCATTCCGTCCCATGAGATCGACAGCACGTCTACTGTGTATGCTCGATGATCTGGGCATGGCAATACGAACATCGGTAACTGATTGTTCAGGTGTGTCGCAAACAGATCTATCATGGGATGATCCCACTGGTAGCAAATCTGTCTGAATATTCGCTTGTTGAGAGCCCATTCCGAAGGTAACAGGCGACCTTTCAGAGAGAGCGAGTCTGCCAGTACATTCAGACGACTCGGTATATGATGAACAGAAAGATGAACATGATGATTCATGACATATAGGAGAATCCTCTCCATTAATTCACATAATGGAATCGAATGAGTGCCGCCTTGGTTCCTGATGTAAGCTACTACTGTCAAATTGTCTGACAAAATTTGAACATGGACGTTCGCCATTATGCGAATCCAATGTTGAAGAGCTAGCCATTTTGACATCATCTCTTTGATGTTTATGTGCTTCGCTAGGAACTGAGGGTCCCAAAGACCCTGATACTTCAAGTTTGCGGGACTTAGGGTTGCGCTCCAACCCGTCTGACTCACATCCATCATAATCGTGAAAGCCGGATCTGGCAGTTGCAGTGGAACTCCCTGAGTTAGCCACTGAATATCTGCCCAAATCTGAACCCTATGTTTTACTAGGTCCGTTAAAACAATACTGGGTTCAAGCGAATGTGTCTTCACACTCCAGTTCTGAGTAAAGAATATCTGGAGGGGACACAAGCGCAGGCTGCTCATCGGAGTAAGATCTGCAGCCGCTCCGCACAGCCCTCATTAGTCACATGAATTTCTTCGCTGTTAATGCATCTGAGTGTAGACAAAAGCGAGCATAACAACTGACAAAATTTCGCTCTGGGCAACGGCTGACGAACCAGATTGTTGTGAGTCTCGAAGCTCATTTCCAAGTGAGTGAACGACTTGGACGGAGCTGTATCCGACTTTTTCTCGTTTACGATGAAACCGAGACGTCAGAACAAAAGAAGCAGACTCTGAACATCATTCTGAAGAATATTTCTGTTGCCGTATCTCTGTAGAATGTCGTCCAAGTAAGCCGAGTTTTATACAAGTGAATGCCCAGGGAGCCAGGTTCAGACCAAAGCACATTGCTCTGAACTGATACACTTTGTACGGCGAACCGCAGATACTTTCTGAATGCTGGATGTACCAGGACATGAAAGTACGCATCCTTTAGATCTATGCTTGCCGCATAGTCGTTCACTTGAATGCTCGCTCTTACCGACCGAATGGTCTCCATATAGAATTTTGGAGCTCTGATAAGCTTGTTATCCAGCTCAAATCTATTACTGGTCGGAACGAGCCATCTGGCTTCGGTACGAGGAACAGGTGACTTAAAAATCCTGATTCTCAGCGACCTCTATTGCTTCCTTTAATGTTGAGCTGGTACCTCCACTAGGAGAGACTCTCTTTGAAAGGATCTGATGGAAGATCTGTCCAACCTAGACATCTTGTTAGTGGGGTGCCACTCAGAATGATAGCCATAGGCCATCCGACACTACACTTCTCACTCACTGATCTTTCGTGACTGCGAAGATGATACCCTTCCGCCAACTGGCAAACAATAGAGATCTTGAACATCACCTGTATGACCTGCGAGGCTTATGGGAGGAGAAACTACGTCCTCCCCACGAAGAACCTTGTCCCGTCGGCCTAGGGGCGTCTGACTGATAGTCCTGATCAGACCTACGCCCCTTTCCCGAGTCGCTATATTGACGACCTCCAGAGTAATTGTAAGAGGGCTTCTTGTATCCTTGTGAGGAGTTCCCTTTTGACGTTTAGATCTTGATCGTCCTCCTTTACTCTTGTCTGCTGAAGCGGGTTGATGAAACGCTGACTTCAATAGCAGATAACTTAACGCTTTCTAAATAGCCTGATCATAGGCTGACGAAAGCTTGTCGTCCAAAATAGTATGTATGAAGACCGGAGGGACCTGGAGAGAGCTTTTCACCTTGTCATCTTTTAGTGATGATGACGCAAGGGCAGCATCACATCTGATTAACTCCAGATTAGCCACTGTAAGGTCAGAATTATACATGGTATACAAATTGCCCTGGAAAGAACTCTAAGAGAGGCACAAATGTCCTCAAATTCCTTCCCGTTGAGACGTTGTGCCACAGCTCTGGTAAGGCGATCTGCGTAAGACATTGCTTCCAAATTCGCTCTACTTGATAAAATTGCCATTGTAATTGTGTCTGAGCAAATAGTGAATGATGCAGGCAAGGACACATCTAGATCCCCGGGCTGCTCATTCAAATGCAGAGGAGTTCTCTGAACATCTTCTCCAACCGTTTTTAAATGAACATAGTTCATGAAACGGTATGTTTATGGAAGATGTAGTTAAGAAACCACCCTTTCCTCGCACTCGAGAGGAGAATACGGCATCGTCTACATGGCTGAAGGCCTGTGACACATACCTAGGCTGAACCGGAAAAGAAAGAACTTCTTCCTTTGTCTGATTAAAGTCTGCATCCAATGACGCCAGCAGATTCTTATCGTCACAGCATTCTGATTTGTCAGAACAAATTCAGGGTAGTATTGATGGATGAAATCCATCGCAACCCTGTGCTTTTCCGAAAGGGAAGGGTGATCCTCTTCCTTATCCCTTTCACCATCCGAGATAATCAGTTGCGAATCTCGGTCCATTGTATCTGCATGGACAGACGACTGGACCGACCCAGCGCCGTCCAACAGCTCAGGTTCTGAGTCCGAGGGAGGCTGTATCTGCACTTGCTGGGATGCTGCGATCAGCTGCGCAATCTGCAACAGCAAGTCCATCATCGAGACCTGAGGAGCAGTGGTCTTCTGTTTCCTAGCCGCTTGCTGCTCCTGAGACGGTGTGTCAGAGATGGATCTCTTCTCCGAACGTCCCAATGATCGAGGCCTCATCTCCGTAGCTACCGAATGATCCAACTTAACTGGCAAAGAGTAGTTCCTTCTTCATGCAGCAGGCTGGATATCCAAAGTCGGGTAGCTAGGATGCGGTTGTGTGTGCTTTAATAACGTAGTGGAGGAAGCCGCGACTGAAGCCGACCCCCGCTGCAGACTAGACGGAGCATCCCGAGCGGTGGGCGGACATATGCTCTGTCTCGTACAAGTTTACAATCAGAAAACTTCATTTTGGCTTGTGAAAAGTAGCGGAGGAAGCCGTGACTGAAGCCGACCCCCAGCTGCAGACTAAACAGAGCATCCCGAGTGGAGGGCCGACATATACAAGTTTCTCATAACAACATTTGACTCCAAATGTCTGTTAGGTTAGAGGGGGGCCTCTCCCGCTTGCGGTCTATAGACCTCACAGAGTACAAGAAACTTGCTGACTTTCTCCCTATTTCCTCCCTATTTCCGTCGTCGCTGGGTGAGCTATTTATATTAAAGTGCACGCTCTACCCAATCCACTTCTTTCGACCGCAACAGACTTACCCGGCATCACGGCTCCCACGGACGGAGTACGGCTTCACCGGTCGAGCTAGCTGCTTGCAAGATATTAAAACCCTTAACAAAAGGCCCTAACTCTTGCAGTTATGAGCACTGCAGCTAGCTCTATATGCTCAACGGAGCGCGACAACGGTAGCACACTTGGATGGGTGTCAGAATATCATCACCATGTTCATGTTCCTCTGAAATAGAAACTGACAAAATGAATTATAACGTGGTGAGAAGCCTGCCCTCAGAACTTCACCCCCAACAATGTACCGCGACACCCGTCTCCAACATTAAGTCATTCCAGTGAAACAAGAATGACAAGAGTCTGCAGGAGTGCATCGACTAATGTCGATATCAGACCTCCAAACTCCACAACAAAATATATATAATTAAGATACATAAACAATAGCAATCAAAATTAAATTTAAAAGATTTTTTGGAAAATTAAAAAAAAACAAAAAACACAAAGGCATCCCGATAGAGCTTAAGTGTGGACAAAATCCAAATTTTTTGAGCTACACTACCGGAATATTATTCTACAGTAAAATTCTACAGTAATAGAATATAAAACAAGAGGCCCCACAGGGCCTGAAGCGCTCATCTTGTACAGAACACAATTTAAACAGAGTCCAAGAATGAGTCTACATTAAGCAAGCCATCTCCATAGGCTGCACTGTCAATCCTTGAGTCCCTCAGAAGTGACAAAAATAATCTGGGCATCATGCCTTTTCTTCAGTTGATCCTAAGTAAAATGTAGAGCTCCCCTATGAAGCCCCTTGATACAACCTATGTGGATTAATCTTAGTACCTCTAGATGTACTGAATACAAAATTTTTAATCCATCAGAAAAATGGCCAATTCCGGCTCCCATAGAGAGCCCAAATATTAACCCAGGCTCTTGATTTGAACACAGTTAAATCTAACTTCCCTAGAGATGTTGTGTACCGAATATGAAAGCATTCTGACTGTTGAATCTGAAGAAGAGAAATTGTACAGAAATTTCTTCGATTGCACTAAGTTCAAATTTTGGGCTACCATAGCAAGCCCAAATATTAACCTATGGATCCGATTTGAACAAACTTGAATCTGACCCCCCTAGAGATGTTGTATACCAAATGTGAAAGCATTCTGACAAGTGAATCTGAAGAAGAAGATTTTTTGAAGAAATTCCCATACATTGTACTAAGTTAAATTTCATGTTCCCATATGGATCCCAAATATTAACCTAGGCACTCGAATTGAACAACCTGGAATCTGACCCCCCTAGAGATGTTGTATACCAAATACAAAAGCATTCCGACTGGTGGATCTGAAGAAGAAGATTTTTAAAGAAATTTCCTCATATTGCACTAAGTAAAAATTTGGGCTACCATAGTGAGCCCAAATATATACCTAGGGATCTGATTTGAACAAACTTGAATCTGACCCCCATAGAGATGTTGTATACCAAATATCAAAGCATTCTGATTGATGGATCTGAAGAAGATTTTTTTAAATTACCCTCCATATTGAACAAAGATAAAATTTGGGCTTCCGTAGGAAGCCCAAATATTAACCTAGGGACTTGGTTTGAACAATCTAGAATCTGACCCTCATAACAATGATGTATACCAAATATTGAAAGATTCTGACTGGTGGTTCTGAAGAAGAAGAAGATTTTTAAAGAATATTCCCCATATTACCCTATGTTAAAACTTCGGGCTCCTGTAGAGAGCCCAAATATGAACCAATGAGCTTTATTTCAACAAACTTTTATCTGACCCCCCTATGAATGCTGTATACCAAATATCAAAAGATTCTGGTGATTGGTTCTGGAGAAAAGATTTTTTAAAATTTTTGCAAATATGCTGACTCAGCATTTTTTCAATGCCCATTACAGAACACCCTAACATAACAGATGGCAATTTTTTTTTACCATTCAATTCTACTGGTCATAAGGATACTTCATACCAAATAAAAGCTCTCTGTTCCGTGGGGTTTGGGAAATATGGGCGTTTGAAAATATTTCTATTTTTAGCTCCCAGGGTTCCCATGGGGATGCGGGAATTTTTTTTTTTGCTTGGGTCAAGTACTTATGACCCAATACTACCACAAACCGAATTTGGTTCATACCGGACCATCGGTTCAGAAAATAGAAATTTTGGGCGGGGCCAAAAATCTTACCCCTCCTATTACAAAGCCAAATATTACTTCACGAACTTCGTTTGAACAAACTTGATTCTACACCTCATATGGAAGCTCCATAGCAAATATCAAGTCACTGTACACACTGGTTCTTGAGAAGAAGATTTTTAAAATATTTTGGAGCATTTTCCCCCACTCCCTCCCTATGGGGCTGGGCACGCTGAGTTGAATGAAAGAGTCAATGACTCTGTAGCTCAACTTGGATATGACAGGAATTAGTACTTGCTGTGACCAAGACAACAGAATAATGAATATGACAGGAATTAGTATTTGTTTTGGCCCAGTCAACAATAATAAAAGAATTACAAGGTGACTGTAATGGACTACAGATTAAGACAAATCATTGTAGATTATTATTTTTGTGTGGAAATTTTCAGTCCCAAACAAAATATTTTCAGACTAAACTTTTTTCTTCTTCTTCTTAAAATTGACCAAAATGCATCAAAACACAAAAAACTAATTTCCAGATTTTGGTCCAAAATTTTCTAAGTCCCACCCGGACCCCAAATTTTCAGTGTAAAAAAAAATTTTTTTTTTTGTCTTAAAATTGACCAAAATGCATAAAAAACAAAAAAGTTAAAAAAATTTATAGTCATTTATATATTTTTTATACTTACCAATGACCCAGACTTAGCTGGTGCTAACTCTAACAAAACCAGGGCCAAACACAAATTTTGCCCCCCAATCCCCAAAATTTGCATCCAAAACAAAAAGAAATCATGTCCTAAAGGACCTCCATACTACGCCTCTACTGCGCATGCGCAGTGACGCAGTCGTCCCGAAATTGGCGCCAATTATCATTCTTACTGGCAGTGCCTGGTCAGCGCTATGTACTCAGCGGGGAGGCAAGAGTTCCCAACTCCAGGGAGGGCCATCCCCGTCTGGGTCATTGGTAAGTATAAAAAATATATAAATTGCTATAAATTTTTTAACATTTTTATACTGTACCAATGACCCAGACTTAGCTGAATAGTAAACAGGCTGGAGGGCCTAGGACATAGAGGAAAATCCAATAAGCTCAACTATATAGTAAAGAGGTAACCCCTTAAGGAGAAAAGGAGTATTAGGCTTTACATGTATCTTTCTTATTTAATATTAAATTAGAAAGATACACTACCCTTAATAATTGAGCACAATAACATTCATGTTCTCTATTAACATCCAGTATAACCCTTATACTAATTATTTTTAAAGCAAGCCAATAAATAAAGTAGTCCAGAGAATTGAGACTCTTTATAGTCATTTAAAAGTGTCCGAGTATTGTATATTAAAGCCCGTTTGACACTTGACATATACAAATGCTTCACACCGAGCTACACTTTAAAAATAAGACATGAATGAATTTAAACATTAATATTACACTTTAAAACCATCCCGGAAGCGACTCAGAAATACTGACTTGGAGGAGGCATTCCCTTGCTTTTCACTATAAAGCAGGTGACCTAAGGGAACACCCCCCCCCCCCCCCCCCCCCCTTCCCCATGCCCTGGGTCAAATAGCCCAGAGCGAAGAGGGCAGCCGGACAGAGTCACTGCCGGAACAGAAAGCCTGCATAACTATAGTTGCAACTGTTTAGTGGACGACATTCTGAGCAACAGATAACGGACCTAAACAATGCAGGTCTCCAGAAATGGACTCAATATTTCTGAGATAAAAATTCGTAAATGTGGATGGCTGAGACCAATAAGCAGCCTTCATTAAATCTGTAATAGCAACACTATTAGCATAAGCCCAGGAAGTAGAAAGAGCTCTTACTTCATGAGCAGAAATCTTAAGCACAGACTGCTGAGAAGAAGATAAATCTTCATAAGCAGTACGGATAGTTAACTGAATCCATCTAGCAATAGAATGGACTGAAATGTCCTTTCTATTAGGCATCAAAGACAGAAAGAAACGTTTCCGTCCCTTTCTGATAAACTGAGATCTCTGTTTATAGATACGTAGTGCTCTAACAGGACAGAGTAAAGGCCTACGCCCGTCTGAAGACGGAAGAGCCTTAATAACAATAGGTTCCGGATATTTATTAGGAGCCTGATTCTTAGCTAAAAAACCCACATTAGTAGTGAAGGTGATAGTGTTCCCAACACTACGATAATGAGAATCATCCACCGATAGTGCATGAAGCTCACTGACTCTTCTGGCAGAAGAGAAAGCTAAGAGAAAAGCTGTCTTATAAGATAAGAATTTGAAATCTACTGTCCCAAGAGGTTCAAATGGCTTTTCCTTCAATTTAAGGAGAACCCAAGCTAAATTCCACTTAGGAATTAATCTAAGAGTTCTGGGTCTATTTATCGAAAAGTTTCTAACCAACTTCGGTAAAGAGACATTAGATCCAATTTGTAAACTATCATGATGTGCATAGGTATCAGATAACATAGATCTATAACCCTTTATAGTAACAGGCTGCAGTTTGATTTCGTCAAACAAGTATACTAGAAAGTTTGCAATGTCTGGTATAGAGGGATCAAATATATCTACAGAATGATCCCTACACCAACGATGAAAAACCTTCCACTTAGCCGCATAGTTTAGCGAAGAGGAGGTCCTCCTACAGTTAGAAATCGCGTCCACTGCTCGTCCTGTAAAGTGCTTGCCATGCAAGAAGGACCGCACAACGGAAAAACGTGAAGGTTGAGACCTTGCGGGTTGTGATGGAGTTGGCGCGATTTCCCCTGCGAAAGAAGATCCTCCCGTGGAGGAAGCTTCCGCGGTAGGTCCCACAACAGACACCTGAGTAGATTTATCCACGGTCTCTGTGGCGACAGAGATGCTACCAATAGAATCTTGCATTGAGATTGTTTTATCTTTAGCAATACTTGTTGAATTAATGGCGCTGGAGGATACGCATATCCTATCATTCCATCCCAAGGGATCGACAGAGCGTCTACTGCAAATGCTCTTGGATCCGGACACGGAGACACATACGTCTGCAACTGATTGTTGAGATGTGTCGCAAATAAGTCTATCATTGGCCGTTCCCATTGGTAGCAAATCTGATTGAATACTTGTTTGTTGAGAGTCCACTCCGACGGCAACAAACAACCCTTTCGTGAAAGGGAGTCTGCTAGCACATTCAGACGACCCGGTATGTGACGGACCGAAAGAAGAACGTGATGTTCTAACGCAAACAGAAGGATTCTTTCCGTTAGATTGAACAACGGAACTGAATGAGTGCCTCCCTGATTCTGTATATACGCCACTACTGTCGTATTGTCGGATAGGATTTGGACATGAGCATCGTGAATAATGTCCATCCAGTGACGTAACGCAAGCCAAATTGACATCATTTCCTTGATGTTTATGTGCTTGCACAGGAATTGCGGATCCCAAAGACCCTGGCATCTCGAATCCGTTGGGATTAATGATGCACCCCAACCTGTTTGACTGGCATCCGTCATAACGGTAAAACTCGGATCCGGCAACTGCAGCGGAACTCCTTGAGTTAACCACTGAATGTTTGCCCAAGTCTGAATCTCTTGTTTCACTTGATCTGACAAGAGAACGTCTACATCGAGCGAATGAATTTTCACACTCCAATTCTGAGTCAGGAAAATTTGAAGAGGACGTGTGCGTAACCGCCCCATCGGAATGAGATCCGCGGCGGCTCCGCACAGACCTATCAGTCTCATAAATTCTCTCGCCGTGACTTTGTCTGCGTGCAGACAATAGCGAGCGTAACAACTGACTAATTTCGCTCTGGTTAACGGCAGACGAACGAGATTGTTGTGCGTCTCGAAGCTCATTCCCAGATGAGTGAATGACTTGGACGGCACCAGATCTGACTTCTCCTCGTTTACTATAAAAACCGAGACGTCGGAGCAATAGAAGAAGATTCTGAACATCGTTCTGAAGCGTTAACTCGTTGCCGTACCTCTGAAGAATGTCGTCCAGGTAGGCCGACATTACCGCAGACGAATGAGCTCGGAAGTAGATCATTACCGAGTTCATTACCCGAGTGAAAGCCCAGGGTGCTAGATTCAATCCAAAGCACATCGCCCGGAATTGATACACCACTCCAAGGACTGCGAAGCGTAGATACTTTCGGAATGTCGGATGTACCATGACGTGAAAGTACGCATCTTTGAGATCTATGCTCGTTGCATAATCGTTCACCCGAATACTCGCTCTGACCGATCGAATCGTCTCCATATAAAACTTCGGAGCGACGATCAGCTTGTTTATCCAGCTCAAATCTATGACTGGACGGAACGAGCCGTCTGGTTTCGGAACCAGAAACAGATGGCTGTAGAATCCCAGAGATTCCTGGTTTTCTACGACCTCTACCGCGTTCTTCATTAAAAGATACTGCACTTCTGATAACAGAGTGTCTCTTTTCTGTGGATTTGACGGAAGATGAGTCCACTTTGGACTTCGAGTTAATGGAGGCTTTCGTTTGAAGGATATCTTTAGACCTTCCGAAGTCACTCCTCTCACCCAAGGGTCGTCCGTAATCGACGCCCACTCTTGTGAAAAGCTCGACAACCTTCCGCCAACCGGAACGCGATAGAGGTTTAAGCCATCACCTCCAGGACCTGCGAGGCCTGCGGTAGGAGAAACCATGTCTTCCATGACCCGCACCTCACCTCGTCGACCTCGGGGCGTCCGACCGATTGTCCCGGCCTGAAGGGCGTCCCGAACGAGAGTCGCTATCCTGACGGTCTCTCGAATAAGACCAAGAGGACGCACCGGAACCTCTATAGGAACCTCTCTTGGGCGCATTAGACCCAGAAGTGCCTGTCTTATTCGTGTCTGCTGTATCCGACTTCTTAGGAGCAGATCTGAACAACAGAGAATCATTAGCTTTCTTTTTAATTTTATCATAAATAGCGGAAAGCTTGCCGTCGAAGAGAAGTTCTCCTGAGACCGAAGCGACTCTAGGAGAGTTCTTCACCTTAGAATCCACTAGTGTGGATGTAGCTAGGGCTGCGTCACGTCTAACCAACTCCAGATTTGCCACTGAAAGGGCGGAGTTACACATGGAATAAGCTACTGCCCTTGAAAGAAGTCTTAAAGAGGATTGTATATCCTGAAACTCTTCCCCTTGAAGGCGCAGTGATAACGCCTTAGTAAGGTGATCTGCGTAAGATAAGGCATCTAAATTGGCTCTGTTAGACGCAATAGCTGTTTCCAACACCGCGGTTGGAATAGAAGCTGACGACGGTAATGATAGCTCTAAGTCTTCCGCCTCGTCGTCCATACGCAGAGGAACTCTCGGTATACCCTGTCCTGCCGTATCGAATTTATTCCTTGCATTAATGAAAGGCAGGTTGAGAGTATTAGCGGACAAGAAACCTGCTTTCCCCGTCCTGGAAGCAAGTTTAAATATAGCGTCGTTCAATAATTCAAATGTTCTAGCAACATTATTGGACTGCGACGGAAACTCGGGAGCGATGTCCCTGAACCGCTCAAAAAATTCAGAGTCCAATGACGCTATAATTCTCTTGTCCGGAAGCGCAGCAGTCTGGCCCGACCGAACAACTTGAGGGAGAAAGTGCCGGATGAAGTCCACGGCAGCTTTATGTTGTTCCGAAAGGGATAGCTCCAAGTCATCCGTATCCCTTTCACCATCCGGTCGGACCTCATGATGTTCCCGGTCGTCCGCCCCCGATGCTTCGGCGGAGCGTACCGACCCAGCGCCGTCGGATAATTCTCGATCCGACACCGTTTCTGTCGGCTGCTGGGATGCTGCGATAAGCTGTGCTATCTGCACAAGAATGTCCGGCGTCGAGACCTGCGGAGGCGCAGTCTTTCGCTGCTTCGCCGAGGGCAGCTCCGCATCAGATGGCTCCCGCATACTTTTCCTATGCGAACGTCCGGAGTCCATCGGTCTCGAATCCCTGGCTGCCGGATGGTGTGACCTGGTCGCCGAAGAATCCTTCATCGGCGAAGCTGGTAATATATCGGCGGTCACGCAGCCAAGGTGCGGTCGTGTGCGCTGACGAGAAGAGGAAGCCTTAACAGTCTCTGCGACTGCTTATACAACGGAGCGTCCCGAGCGACGGACGTATGCTCCGCTAAAGACACATTTTGTACAACAACATCTGGTCCCAGATGTTGTTGTACGAGAGAGGGACCTCTCTCGCTCGCGGCCCGGCTGGACCTGGACGAGCTAGGAACCGGACTAAAAGGCTTCCTCCGTTCTCGCTTACCATCCGCCGTCACTGGGTGTGCATCTATTATGTTTATAGTGCTCGCATCACCCAAAATTTCCTCTTGGACCGCATCGGACGAACCCGGCTGCCGAACCATTCGGTGAATGGACGCTACACTGGGCGAGCTAGCGGACGACATATGTCTAATCTCCATGAGCACTTTTGCCGCTAGCTCTGAATTCATTTGTGACGACGGACGCACACTTGAAGAAGATAACATGGAAACATCACCCTGTTCTGGTTCCTCTGAAATAGAAACTGAGAGAGTAGAGTGACCTTGCGGAGAAAGAGCCGGCATCGCTCTTTCTCCAGAAACAACATATCGTGACACACGTTTCCAATGTTTCTCATCCCAATGTTCACATATAGGACAGGGATTAATGCGAGAACACTGACTACAATTAATACAATGATCATGAAAGTCAGAGGAAGATTTCTTCCTATTACAATTTGAACAACGTCCCTTCATTGTGAAAGAACAACAATAAGTCCTAGTTACTCGCAAAAACCCCTGACACAAAGATACATAATAACATGATCCATTAATAAATGAAAAAACAATTGCAAAACAAAATAATTTTGAAAAAATATTTTTTCAGCGAAGCCCAAGTTGCTGAAAAGTAACGTTGAGCCCCGATGGATCCGATGGCAAAGTGTGGTCAAAAATTTTAAATTTACATTAAATAATTAATGAGACACTTTCGGATAATATAAATGTATCTTATAGTGAGATAAACTACAGCAAAGGCAAACAGCCCCCCTCAAAAAAGGCTGTTGCCAATGAAAACAAACAGTGTAAAAACACCAGAAAACATGACTCCAGGCACTGAAAAAACTGGCCCGGAATCAGTTACACTCTATCTGATGCAAAACAGAGACTCCCAGGGGAGAATCTGCAGAACATCAGATGGAAGATGCAGAACACAAACGTTATACACCCATGGGTGAAAACGTAACTATGGGGAAAATAACAGAAAACATTCTGTAACCAAGCAACTCTCCCAGGAAATTTTAGAAATGAAATTTCTCAAAAATATGCCAAAAGCATGGGAGAATTGCAAGGGGGGACTTTAGAAGGCTAGGGGAGAGGAAACACTGAATAAGCAGTGCAACAATTAGCAAGAATGACAACAAGAGGCCCATGCCTCGAAAATAGGCAACTTAACATAATTTCATCAAAAAATTTTAAGTACAGCCCTGATTATTTTTTGTCACTTCTTTTTCCTCTCCTCCTTCTATCCTCCTTAGAATCACATTTTCTCCAAAAATTACGTGTCTGGCATCCTTTAAACTGAGATTTACAAGCACAAAGATCAGTGAGATGTTGACTGATGAAGGGCCAAACAGAGAATGATAATTGGCGCCAATTTCGGGACGACTGCGTCACTGCGCATGCGCAGTAGAGGCGTAGTATGGAGGTCCTTTAGGACATGATTTCTTTTTGTTTTGGATGCAAATTTTGGGGATTGGGGGGCAAAATTTGTGTTTGGCCCTGGTTTTGTTAGAGTTAGCACCAGCTAAGTCTGGGTCATTGGTACAGTATAAAAATACTAATTTCCGGATTTTGGGCCAAAATTTTCTAAGTCCCACCCGGACCCCTAATTTGCATAATTTATTCACGAGAAAAACTCTGTATTATATGTAATGTATCCCATGGTACTAAACATTCATACAAAAATTTATTCAAATCAGATCTTTCATTTGGAAGTTCTGCGCAAAAATCTGATTGCACTTAATTTTGAACAAAATGGCTGCTAGCGGCCATCTTGAATTTCAGACTGGACCCAAAAACACTCCTTCTCGTCCCACAGTGATAACAAAGGTACCCAAGAAGTTTCGTGAAGATCGGTTCATAAATACGGCCTCTAGCCCGAGCCGTATTGGGATTTGCACTCACAGTGCTGAAAGTAACACTAAATAAAACAAAGTTAGCCTAATTTGCATAATTTACGCACAAGAAAAAAACCTGTAATATATGTAATGTATCCCATGGTACTAAACATTCATACAAAAAATTATTCAAATCAGAGCTTTCATATGGAAGTTCTGTACCAAAAACAGATTTCGGCATCGTCGGTACAAAATGGCTGCTGGCAGCCATCTGGAATTTGGGACTGCACCCAAAAACACTCGTTCTCGTCCCACGGTCATAACAAAGGTACCCAAGAAGTTTCGTAAAGATTGGTTCATAAATACGGCCTCTAGCCCGAGCCATAGCAGCTTGGCACTTACAGCTCTGAAAGTAACACTAAATAAATCAAAGTTAGTCTAATTTGCATAATTTACGCACGAGAAAAAAACCCGTATTATATGTGATGTATCCCATTGTACTATACATTTATACAAAACTTTATTCAAATCAGAACTTTCATACAGAAGTTCTGTACAAAAAACTGATTTTTGCATCATCGGTACAAAATGACCACTGGCAGCCGTCTTGAATTTGGACCACACCCAAAAACACTCGTTCCCGTCCCAGGGTCATAACAAAGGTACCCACGAAGTTTCGTAAAGATTGGTTCATAAATACGGCCTCTAGCCCGAGCCATAGCAGCTTGGCACTTACAGCTCTGAAAGTAACACTAAATAAATCAAAGTCAGTCTAATTTGCATAATTTACGCACAAGAAAAAAACCCGTATTATATGTGATGTATCCCATGGTACTAAACATTTATACAAAACTTTATTCAAATCAGAACTTTCATACAGAAGTTCTGAACAAAAAACTGATTTTTGCATCATCGGTACAAAATGGCCGCTGGCAGCCATCTTGAATTTCGGACCACACCTAAAAACACTCGTTCCCGTCCCAGGGTCATAACAAAGGTACACAAGAAGTTTCGTAAAGATCGGTTCATAAATACGACCTCTAGCCAGAGCCATAGCCAATTGTTGACGTACGGACAGACGGCCAGACGGCCAGACGGACAGACGGGCCATGACAATAGCTCAAATTTGACTTTGTCAAAGTTGAGCTAACAAAAATGAAATGCCCCTTTGGGACCATCACTCACACAAACTTTCACTTGAATTGGCACAGTGGCTTTGGAGGAGAAGACCAAAACATGGTGTTGACGGACGACAGACGACGGACGACGGACGGAGAGCGATGAGATTAGCTCAGCTTGACTTTGTCAAGATGAGCTAAAAAACTGCCTAATATGAGGATGTTGTCAATATAAACAATGTCAATGAAAACAAGACATCAGGCACACAAAAAGGCCCAAAGTCAGAAACCAATTTAATGCTACCAGATGCAAAGAGAGAGCTTCATATGAAGAAGGAACGATACATCGGATAGAAGATGCAAGACTAAACAACCAAAACACCCCTAGGGTGAGGACGTAACCATGGGGAAAAACAGAATAATATTCTGTAATAAATGTTAAACTCTCAAGAAATTTAAAAAAAAATGTCAATAAAAAATAGCCAAAAAGCATAAGAGTTTAACAGGAAGGGTTCATGGAAGGATAGGGAAGGAATACTTAACAAACAGTGGAATAATCACTAACAAAAATGATGATGTCAGGCGTATGTCCCGAAATTGGGAAACATATAATAATTTTCAAATCATAATAAAGTTACAGCCCTGAACGTCTAAAACCACCATTGAACACTTAATCATCCAATAACAGCCTTGGATCCACCAATTCTTGCATTGATTTGTGTCTGGCATCCTCAAAAAAGGAGATTTTAAAGCACAGATGTCAGTTCATTGTTGCTGACTTTAGGGTTAAACAAAGAATGATGTTGGCTCTAATTTGGTCACTTCCTAGTGACTGCACATGCGCGAAGAGTAAAAGTATGGAGGACCAGATAGGAATTTTAATTTTCGGTTTTGCAAGCACATTTTAGGGATTGGAGGGTTCAAAGTTTGTGTTTGGACCTTGATAACGTTGAGTTTGCACAAGCTAAGTCTGGGCCATTGGGTTATAGTATAAAAATTTTGTGTTTGGCTCTGGATTAATTTTTGAGTTAACACCAGCTAGTCTGGGCCATTGGTTGTTGTATAAAAATACTGCAATATCCAGTCCTGATTTGGTAAGTAGAATGTTGCAAAAAGTCACCTATTTTAGTTTCACTGACCTGAAATTGACGTTTCAGCCAACTTGAAACTTGGGGAATGGGCTTTGATACGGGTAGAGTTCCTTGATTCTGAAATCTGAAAACATGGGGGTTGGGCTTACACACGAGTATGGGCTTGGACAAGGGTCAGTACAGTACTTCAGTTGAAAAATGTTGTTTCGACCACCACTAATTCTTCACAGTGCAAATCACAGAGGAGGCCCCCTGCTCTGTTATTGTTCAGCAATCAAAAATATTATGGGCAGCACCCAGACAAACACAAGTGAAGTTTTTTAATTCACAAAAGGGCTATTGCTCTATGTCTGACACCATAAAACCATAACAATACTGAACCTTAGACTGAGGTAATACTTTAATACCAAAACCAAACCTGAATGTTCACTTAAAAACTATGGTAATATTTTTTCTGTCGTCAGTTTTATTGCCGATGAAAATTTATTTTTCTTCAATTTTTGCTTCAACACTGCAGACACTAACAGGTTTGTTTCTTGTAGGACAGAGTATAATTAATGTTTATGTTGAAATGCGAAAACCAGAAAACTTTAATATTATTCTATAATTTTTATCATTACCAAATTGTAGTGGGTGAAAACATGATTTATACATCTCCCAGAACATTTTCACTGTGTCAATTAATATGCAATACTTCATGTGGCAATAACAAACACTATAGTAAACAATCCTTCACTTTTGGGAAAATTATTATCTGGAAAAAACATTGTATGATTGCTTGTTGCAAAATAATAACAAGTGCTTGTTTTTTATTCACTGTGAGGAATCAGGAATGGACAAATGGCTTTAATGTTCTGATCTTGGCTAGTAAGAGAAAAGTAGTTTTTTTTAGGCAATAACAAATTTAAATGATGATTTTTGTGAACAGCACTGGCTGGTTATGGCCCTGGCTATAGGTAAGGGGTTGACCCTTAAAGCTCAGAAATATCTACACATTTTTGCTACAGATTGACAGTCGACATACTGTGGATTTACAGTTGTTTCTAAGCAAGTCTTTGCTGCATATGCAGGCAGCCAAGTCTTGCTTAGAAACAACAATCAAAGTACTAATTTTAATTAAGTAAGTAAGTGTAATTTTCAAGTTTACCTAAAGATTGGATGTGGAGCACCTGTTTTGTTGCACTAAAGAGTGATTAAAGTAAGAATTAACCACTTCAGGGTTAAATCAGAGGGTCGGGGATACTCACTTCACAATAGATCTATTAGAGTACAGATTTTGCAGTTGAAATGAGACAAGTATACACACCCGGGCATATTTTACTTCTTGTTCATGTTGCGGTCATTATTATCTTTACTGTTAGGTTTCAATTCAGTATCAATGTAGCTTACCTTGTGTTGCAATAACACCTCTCAGATTATCACCTTCAACTAAAAGCTTGTATTTATCACCTTCCTTCTCATCAATATGTATCACTGCTCTAGTAATATTAGGTAAACCCTGTACAAAGAAAAAGTGCTTAATTCTTTCCCCTTTATTAAACATAAAATGTTACAATATAATGTCAATGTTTCCATTACATTCACACCTTGGACTCAGAGGTGTCAACATCTGAACTATGGAGCTTCCATTAGTAATACAAGAGACACTGATCAAAGTGAAGGCTACCCTTGCTACCACCTGGAGTATCCAGGTGCGCAAGGGAACGATTCACTTGACAGTGGATTTTGAGACTAAAACAGAACCAACGTCCTTGGAGAGGTGTAGCACCTTTTGTGGGGAGGGGGGAGGGAGGATTTCCTCCCACACTGGTCACCCTCCAAGTGACTAGGACAAGCTGGATGGAGACCGCCAGAGCAGTACAGCCACCACTAAGTAGAAGAGAAAGAGGAAGAAGGGACCCTCTGACATACAACGTGATGCCCGCCGAATGACAGAGTTCTTGGAGAAGAAGAAGACAGAGAAGAAAGTGGTCGAGGAGAGGAAGGACGTTGAAAGATCAATACCTGACACCCCTGTCCGATCAATGTCCAGCTCGGTACCCCCTCCCCAGGGGCGGGACCAGAGGACACCAGATTGTCAGGAGACCAATCCCTCTCCAGCCCCTCTCCACTCTCATCTGAGGAGGAGGGAGATCAGTCTATGGCACAGTCAGGAGGTTGACTCGGATGGTGATCCATCCAATCCTCTCTCTGCTTCTCCCCTGGCTTTTTTGGACCAGAGCCTCGTTCAAGAGGTAGACACCACAGAGTCCGTGGAGGCATTCCTGGGAGTTGAACACAAAGAATTCCTGGCATCACATCTGCAGGGAATGTATAAGATCTACAGATTGGCAAACTTACCAGAGGATACAATTAGGTCACTCCTACTTCAAAATATAGCAACCTCATCAGAATCATCAGAATCACCAACAGCGTCCAGGACTAGGCCTTACCAACCTAGCCAGTCCTCAAACAGTCCACCAACAACCAGGGACCAGCCTTGGGGGAAATTTTAGGGAGACTTCATGACTCCCTCCAGAAAAAATAGGGAGACTGCAGAGTCAAGTAGGGAGGAATATTTATGTACCACCCCATGCTGCCCCTTCATATTTTCAGCTTGTGGTCTTCCATTATTAATGTCTGATTAATCCAGGTCCAGTTATCTATGATGCATCTATGCCAGGTTAAAAAATCACAAAGTAATTATTGATTGAAAATCCCCCTCTGCTACCCTATCCTTCATGACCCCTCCCCTCTTTTACGTGCCAATCCCCCAGCACCCTCCTGTGGATGCCTTTCACCAAAGTGTGCTAAGCTAATAATTTCCTAAGTCTGAAAGTGTGAACAGGGCCAGATGTAAGAAGGATATTTGGAAGGTACTTTTTCCAAGATCCTTCATATGCACGCTTGTGCCCTGCACAAAGCTTTTCTTGTCATCACTAAAACTTTTTTTCACGTGTTTCAATTCCATTCGTGTTTTTCTGGGAATAGACGGCCCAACAGTTAACAGTTGTCAGCAAAACGAAATAAAAATATAACGTCAGAAACTACGTCCATTGTGTATACATTTTCAGCATCCTAAGCGACGTAACCTACTTTCAAACTGGGTTATTTTGTTGAGTCGTGCAAGTCACCTATTTTCGTTTCGACACTTGAAGCTCCAACAGAAACGCAACAAAATAGAAACAAAAAATCTGCAAAAAGCAACAAATGATTCTCCTGTGATTTCAAATAAATGGTCGCTTATTTGATGAATGAAAATACCCATTTAACACACTCAAGCACATTCGATTCTTGAAAATAATCGCTTTTATGTAAACCTTCGATCACTCAGTTCAACTTCAGCCTTTCCTCATTTTGGCCAATTTTTAGAGGGCGACTTGTAATCGCCCCAACTACTTTTCTAAGTGACTTTGGGCTTACAAGGGTGACATAATCGCCCTAGTGACCCTCACAGCTGGTCCCTGCCAACAACACCACCTAAGAAGATATCACCATCACATGCACCTCCTCATAAAAAGAACAGACGTAAACACAGACGGCACTAACTGAGTACCTTAACACTTTCCTCCTTTGCCACGCCCAAACATTAATAAAAGAACAATCTACAAATACAGCCATTGCTGAGGGTTGAAAGGGGCTTGCCCCACATTGTCCCTGTGTGCCTTCAGCATGCAAAATCATTGATTTGTAGTAAATAATTCCTTCAATAAGCCTCTGAACAATGCATAGTGAGGATTTGGTGATTCTTCTGCCATTTTTGGGAAAGGGCCTATGACATTGGGAAAATTCGAAGAGTGAGGGCCCCAATTCAGAATTTTTTTTTGAGGAAAAGATACATAATAAGAAATCTTATCTTTTGAATTGAACTGAGAATAAAAAAACCCTTAAAATTCGAGAGGCAGTTTTAGCAAACAGTGGAGGGCAGATATGATCTTTATATTTAGTCATGGTTAGGACATCCTCCCAGGGAATTGTGTTACATCTCAAAACTTTATATTAGAAATGCTACAGCATTATTCACTAGTGAAGCAAAAATGAGGTTATTGAACCCTTCAAACCTATTATGTATAAATTTGGGCATAAACAGAATAGTAACATTTTATGGCAAGATGACACTATACACAACAGATTGGTAAAGAAGATCAGCAATAAGTTAACCCTTAAGGGCCTGGATAAGCGTTTTGAATTCCCACCAGCCCACAGCCTCTTCCATCCAGTGGCTCAGTAGTGATTTCTAGTCAAGTCTTGGTTGCCTGTTAAGGCAGCCAAGACTTGACTATAGTGCATGGAGGTTTCTTTTTCCAGGTTCGGTTTTATTTTTTTAAAAACCTCGGTTTCGGATCGGTTTTTCGGTATTATTTCCAGGCCCTTCAATTAATCTAAATCACTATCGTCTTAGAAAAGGCCATAGAAATGTCACATGAGAGCTATTTAAAGCGTGCTACTTCCTACTGGCAGTACTGAGACATAGCACACTTCACTAGCACTCAGTCAGTTGACGAAGGGTTAATATGAAATTTGAGGTAGATTGTATGTCATTTGATTATTTTTCTGTTGTATATGTTCTATTTGGTAAATGCTATACATCAGTGGCAGAGCCATGGGGGGGGGGGGGGCTTAGTGCTCCCCCCCCCCAAAAAAAATAAGAGGCTCAAGTGAGCCTGAAATGCTCACCTGGCTCAAATTGTCAAAAGAGATGAGTGTATCAATAAGTGAACAGAAGCAAGAGCAATTTTTTGATTTGCTATGACACAACCAAAGGCAACTTTTTTGACCATTTATTTCTGTTCGTCCTAGGAAAGGTTCCTAGCAAGCTCTGTTCAGTGACGTATTAAAAAACAACAACCGAACAAAATTTTTGTTTTGTTTTCAACTACTGTGGTTCCCTCTAGCAACCCCCCCCCCCAAAAAAAAAAAATAAAACAAGCGACTCGATTTGAACAAACTTTAATTTGACACCCCTAGAGATGTTACATACCAAATATGAACGGATTCTCACTGGTGGACCTGAAGAAGAAGAATTTTCAAGAAATTTTCTCATATTTGACACAGTTAAACTTTGGGCTTCAATAAAAAGCACAAATATTAACCCAGGGACCTGATTTGAACAACTTTCAATCTAACCCTCCCAGAGGTGTTGTACACCAAATATTAAAAGAATCTGATTTCTGGATCTGGAGAAGATTTTTAAAGAATATTCCTCATATTGAACAAAGTTACAATTTGGGCTCCCATACGGAGCCCAAATATGAATCCAGGGACTTGGCTTGAACAAACCTGAATCTCCCTTCCCTAAGGATGCTGTATACCAAATATCAAAAGCTTCTGACTGTTGGATCTGGAGAAGAAAAGTTTTAAAGAATATCCCCATATTGCACTAATTTGAACATCTGGGCTCCTGTAGAGTGCCCAAATATGGACCCAGGGGTTAAATTTCAACAACCATATGAATCAATCTTCCACAAATGTTATATGTGAAATATGAAAGCTTTTGGAGCAGTGGTTGGGGAGAAAAAGATTATTTTATATTTTTCCCATTACCTTCAATGTTAAATAATGCTGACTCAAGAATTTTTTCAAAGTCCCGAAACTGTACCTTAGGACACAACCGATAGCGATTTTTTTTCACCATTCCTTTCTACTGGTCCAAAGGAAGCTTCACACCAAATAACAAGTTTCAGTGCTATGCAGTTTTGGAGATATGGGGGGTTTGAATTTTTTTCTATTTTTAGCTCCTGAGGTTCCCACGGGGCAGCAGGAAAATTTTTTTTGGCATGAATCAAGTACTTTGGACCCAATAATACCTCATATTAAATTTGGTTCAAATCGGCCTCTCGGTTCGGAAAACTGAAATTTGGTCCTCCCTTAGCGAGCCCAAATATTGACAGAGAAAATTTCTTTGAACAAACTTGAATATTGAGTACCAAAGGAGCTTACATACCAAATATCAGCATTCTGACTGGTGGTTCATAAGAAAAAGGAGAAACTGATGCTTTTGGGGCATCACTCCCACCCCAGTGGGGGCACCGAGTTCATTTTAACAAACTTTTCCGGAAAGAGGATACCTCTAATATACTGTATGTCAAATTTGTTTAGGTTTGGGCTAGTGGTTTTGAAGAAGACCGAGTTGCGAAAGTTAACGGACGACGGACGACAGATGCCAAGTGATGGCAAAAGCTCACACTGACTTTTAGTCAGGTGAGCTAACAAAACAAAAAAATTCAAATTGCTGTCTGACACAACCTGGGCGCCTTTGAAGACCATGTTAGGCGTTGTAGAAACGCTCCGATATCACTCCGATGGCATCCAAATTATTCAAATGTGATTTTTTTTCTGGGGCATGGCCCACAGATACCAAACCACTCTCCCATGCCCACACCCCTGGCTCAGGTCTACGACCTTTGGGAGATGCTGTAAGCATCTCGACCTTGGACCCCACATCTTACTTGGCACTGAACCCCCCCCCCCCCCCCTCCCCGATCGAAATCCTGGTGCCGACACTGCTATACATTATATACCTGCTTTATTTTGTGTTCAGTTTTAATTTTGATAAAATAAATAATTTTCACTTGTAACTTTTCTGTTATGTTTAACATCGCAATAATACAGGGACTCCATTCACTGTCCTGTTCCTTGATCCCTCACTGGACCTCTCGCCTCCTTTGGAAGTACAGAGTATGAACTCTCCCTCATGTTGTTAGGTGCAAAATAAAATGGATTTATGGCATCAACAAGTATCACATGGGGAACAAGTGCAACACCGATCGCAGGTGATCAGACTCTAGTCCTCCATGGTGGATGGTCTATTCTATAAAACATGCACAATATTTTTTAGGCCTGTTGGGCATTTAAAAAATAAGTTGCACGTTATGAAATGGATAAAAGATTTCAACAGCAAGGGGGAATTGAAGTCCTCTCTCTCCCATCCTGTATCTGTTCTCAGGCACCTACCATTTAACAACAGGAACAACAATGTAATCATTCCATATTGCAATTTTATTCCAAAATTATTGACGTGTATCATCCTCCTATTATCTATTATGTGTCTCCAATGATATAAATATGAAAGTACAGTCTCGAAGCATCTATCTATTAGATACAGATGGTAACCGTAAAATAGGAACACCAAAAAATCAATGAAAATGGTCGTCCTTCGGCCATTCTAAATTTTTTTTCCAAAAAATTTTGACGTGCATCATCCTCCTAGCATCTCTGACCAATGTTCGAGATCCTCCTAGTGACGTGCATCATTCTCCTAGCATCTCTGACCAATGTTAGAAATCCTCCTAGCATCTCTGACCAATGTCAGAAATCTGAAACTAATAGCTCGAAACATGTCTAAGATACAGATGATAACGTCAAATATGGCAAAAAAATGACAACAAAAAAGTCTGTCATTCAGCCATCTTGAATTTTTTTTAAAAGATTTCGGCCATCTTGAATTTTTTTCAAAACCTTTTGACGTGCATCACCCTCCTAGCATCTCTGACCAATGTCAGAAATCTGAAAGTAATAGCTCAAACTATGTCTAAAATACAGGTGGTAACGTCAAATATGGCAAAAAAATAACAAAAAATGGCTGCCATTCGGCCATCTTGAAATTTTTTTTCAAAAGATTTTGGCAGGCATCGTTCTCCTATGGTGTCTGACAAATGTCGAAAATTTAAAACTAATATCTCAAAACATCCCCAAGATATGGGTGATAACGTAACTTGAGAATGCAAAAAATGAACAAACATGGCCCGGCCATCTTGAATTTTTTTTTTTTCAAACAATTTTGACATGCATCATCCTCATAGCATCCATGAACAATGTTAGAAACCTGAAACAAATATATTAAAACATGTCTAAGATACAGGTGGTAACATCAAACGAAGCAAAAAATGATGACAAAATGGCCGCCGTCGGCCATCTTGAATTGTTTTTCAAAAAGTTTTGACGTGCATTGACCTCCTATTATGTGTCACCAATGGCATAAAAATGAGAGTACAGTGTCAAAGCATCTATGCGATACAGGTGGTAACATAAACTAAGATAGAGGTGGTAACGTCAAATATAGCAAAAAATGACAACAAAAATGGCTGCCATGCGGCCATCTGGAGTTTTTTTTTCAAAAGATTTTGGCATGCATCCTCCTCCTATGATGTCTGATAAATGTTGATAATTTAAAACTAATATCTCAAAACATCTCTAAGGTACGGGTGATAACGTAACTTGAGAATGCAAAATATGAACAAAAATGGATGTAATTCGGCCATCTTGAATTTTTTTTTCAAACACTTTTGATGTGCATCATCCTCATAGCATCTATGAACAATGTTAGAAACCTGAAGCAAATATATCAAAACATGTCTAAGATACAGGTGGTAACATCAAATGAAGCAAAAAATGATGACAAAAATGGCCGCCAGTCGGCCATCTTGAATTCTTTTTCAAAAATTTTTGACGTGTATCATCCTCCTATTATGTGTCACTAATGGTATAAAAATGAAAGTACAGCGTCGAAGCATATATGAGATACAGGTGGTAACATAAATGAGGACAGACAGACGGACAGATGGAGTGCAATCCAATAGTCCCCCAAAACGATAAAACTGTGGGGGACTAATAAATGGTCAAAGTAAATAACCCTATATAATTTTGTTTATTATTTTATTTCATGCATTTAATGTGAGATAAATATGACTGAAATGAAAAAATATTAAAAAAAACAAAACGTTCACGTGTTCCGACACTCACCTACTTTTGTGCAGTAAAAGCCCACACTCACTGGCCATTTTCATTCTTGTTTAGGCCCCACCGGCTATTCTCACAGTCAGAGTGCGACTTATACAAAGGTAATAGTCGCAGGGGAGGTATTTTGGCTGAAAATATTGTATGCAACTTATATGTGGGAGCAACTAAAACACACAACATAATTATACGGAAATAATCACTTTTGGATTTGCCCGTTCTGCTGACGTTCGTTGTCATTTTCAAAATGAGATTACGAGGGGTTCGTTGTAAATTTCGAAGTTTAACGTCAAAGTATGCAAAAACCGTATGGACATTTTTTTGCCCGTCGGTTCGGTTTTTCGGTTTGCGGCAAAAACCGAAACCAAACCTAAAAACCTCCATGCTCTACTTGACTAGACACCACCGCCTACCTAATTTGTCTTTTGTCTTGTCAAAAGAGCAGTCCTTCGCATGAGACGGGCGCTATTGCGCTCGCAAGCGCCCGTAATTTCAAAATGACGAGTGCAAAAAATCGCACCCGTCATTGAACAGTTCAACTTCACTTAAATCGCACTCAACTCACAAGCATTGCCACGCTTCAAGTCAGAATGGACATCTATTTTGTTATTGTCCATTGGTTAATGGTAAAACAAAAACAAAATTAAAACTGCTGTTATATGCCCCCCCCCCCCCCCCCCCCCACCCCCCTCCACCTTCATATCACCATCCGCTCCGCAAGAGGTCGGAATCGATATTGTCAGTGAAAACTGATACATTTCCAGTTACCTTTGTTCACTGCGCATGTCATTATACATCCCCATTCATCCAGTAAACGAAACCGAAAGTACAGCGCTAATTTAATCAGAATTTGCTTTAAAAATTCTCATAATTATCTTGTACATACGTTTCATTTTCAGATTTCGGGTTTTAATTCTCAATTTAATGAATAAAACAAACAGAAAACCATGCGGTGTTGTTTTCATTTTTTGTACAGGTTACTCTCAAAGCTAGAAATGGACGTAAGTTAGTATGTCAATCAACACTGCAAACCACCCCCTTGAAAACAGACAAACATAGTCTGTTTAAAAATAGCTGTTTTTTTTTAAAAATATGTACATTTATTACGAATAAACAAAATATAGCTTCACACAAAATCAATAAAAAAAAAAATCATAATATGAAGACCAGATAAAATTTACACAGCGGAATATGAATAACAAAATAGTTGCCTCCCTTGGCAAAATTCAAAAAATTGATTTTACACTGAAAGTCATAATTTCACATGTTGCAGAGCATGATGGAATGATAAATGAGCATGTTCTATTAAACCAATAAGTCATACATCATATCGCTGGTTAAATTGTTATATAATTCTCAAATACCAGAGTTGTAATTATTTTTTATTTTTAATTACCACTTTCTCATTAATTTCTGAACACCCGTTTTCACAGTGAGTTGTGCACGCTCAAAGTGGCAGTGTTCTTTCACAATGAGTGGTGCACTGCTCGAAAGTGGCAGTGTTCAATCAGTATCTTTGTGATGATGTTCGACCACTGTGAAAACTATATGTTATGGGCGTGTTTCAGACAACTATTGACAGCAGTCTGCACACTTATTTGAAACAAGTCACAGCTTCCAAAACGAGGTCGACAAAAAATAAACAAGTCAATTTTGCATGGGGTATATAATTTTTTAATAAAGACTTATTACACTGAACACAGACATAATGTATTACACAAAAGACGAATTTAACAACACAAAAACCCCAACTCCCCAAAAATATACATAATACAGTATTACAGTTCTATTTGATACCGGGGTAAGTACAGTGTTGCAACAAGTCACCTGTTTTTCCATTTGATGCCTGTATTAAATTTGACGTCTCAAGCAACTTTCGTCCAATTTGAAACTTAGTGGGGGGGGGGGGGCGGGGGGGGAGGGGGGGGGGGGTTGACTTGAGTAGGGCACTCTGGTTTATAAATCTGAAAAAGCAAGGGTGAGCCTAATCACGAATATGGGCTTCGACACGGGTGAGTACGGTAGCTGTGTTTAAACACATCTGTCTCAAACATGCACAGTTGTGAAACTTTGGGGAATTTTGTGAGTGCGATCGCACTCGCAACACAATTTGCGAGTGCACTTTTTTGCACCCGTAAAATTTACTCACACGAAGGACTGAAAGAGCCTCCTCATGATGGCATATTAAGGGCACCTGTTCTGAGGTCATAAAAGTCAGAAAAGGCCTCTAAGGGTCAATCCTACAGCTCTAGAGGATTAAATTATCATTGAACCTCCATATGAATACACAATATATTCGCCCAATTTGTTTGTTTACTGAGGTAAACATTTACAGGTAGAGGAATCTGGAGTACCTGGTGAGAACCACCAAGCAGTGGCAAGCAACTGTCAGACTCTCAAACTTACTAAGTTAGCAGCCATTCAAGGCAAGTGTGTAACTAACGAGCATTTATTTATTTATTTATTTTAGTTTTTTGATGTTTAAGGTCACATATTTCTGCACAATGGCTAATCATGACCAACACTGACGAGCAATAAGTCTTAGTACACTACTCTACCATAACACCAGGTGGGCACTTGGGATTAAGTGCCTTGCCAAAAGACCCACCATAGATGACATGGATCTGGATCAAACTGTCAACCTTTCAGTTTAAAGTTCACTGCATTATATTCTTTAGGGCAATACCATTCATGAGCTGTGTGGTGAGGGTTCATTTTGTACATGACAGGTAAAAACCTCAAACTCCCAAAAATCCTAACGATTTTTCATTCAAAGAGAATGAGAATGAACGAAAGTGTACAATAACTGTATGTGTTCAAACTGTTGAGGTTCAAATGAAGACTGAGGATTCGGGAAAACCTTAAAAATAATCACTAAATATCTTAATTTTGTATCAACCTACTGCCTATAAAAATTTATCAGACACCATATATCTCCAGGGGCATAAATTTCAAACTACAAATAATTTTTGATATTTGAGAAGAGAAAAAAAATGTCCCTTCTTATGTCCAAATATTCAAACACTTCTTTTATTGATTGATGAATTTTTATTGTTTTTCTATCCAAAGTAAAAAACAAATTCAAGATATTAAAATTTATTTCTTCAAAGCTACCTTTCTCTTATAACCTTGCTTTCACGGGATTAATTTGTACTTAGAAGCTATTATGTGGTTAGTTTCATATCAGCCATGATATCAGCCTGAAATCACTTCATAACAGCCGGAGACCGATATGAAACTAACCAAATAATAACCTCTTTATGTTTTAAACCAAAACAAATAAATAGAGGATATCTACGATATTTTAGTGAATATCGGGAATTATCTCATTCGTGTGGATCTGAAAGTTTTATTTTCGAGGAGCACTCGTGAAAAATAAAACTTTCACGTCCACATGAATGAGATAATTCCCGATATTCACTAAAATAGCGTAGATTTTCTTTTTATTATATGTAAAATGCTATGTGACATTTTAATGGGCAATATTCAGCCCAATTCGACTGCAAACAGTTTCAAGACAATAACAAAAGGCTGCTGATAGTTCCTTCAAGGCAATGTTCAAGGTGACATCAAGTGCCAAAGTGCAACATCATTTCGGAAGCTACTGAAAAAATTAATTGTGTGAACCTTAAAGTATTATTTTTCACTCGCGCAAGCGCTCACAAAAATAAAACTTTCAGGTCCATACTGATGAGGTAATTCCAGAACTTTTTTATTCTATGCTATGAGACATTTTATTGCACAATATTCAGCCCAATTCGACCCCAAATGCGTACGTTTCAAAACAATAACAAAGATCAGCTGATCGTTCCTTCAAGGCGACGTGATGCGGTGTAGCATGACGTCATTTAGGAAGTTACTTGGGGATATTCCCCAATATCCATCGAGTCGATGGATATTGAGAAATATCTTTTAGATAATTTGCGATAATTCATAGCCTAAAATGAATAATAAGTATAAAATGTTCTAAGATCTGTTAGTTTTCTGACAGTGTTATTAATTCTCATTTTTCTCACAGTCTGAAGTTCTCTCTTCTCCTTGTTCAGGTATTCAAACGTCTTGGCTTCCCCACTGAAGGAGCCATAATGTTCACAAAGCTGAACTATCTCTTCTCCCATTTCTATAAATCTTTGCTGATGACTTTAAGTCTTAGTTTGTGTTGAATTTTCTGTACAACTTTCTTCTTTCTTCCCTTCATCCACCTAATCCTTACTTATCGCCATCTTTAATTCCTCATCATACAAATCACACCAATTTTCTCTATTGCATTTGGCAAAAATGGTGAAAAATTTTCTTCCTTGCAAACAAACTTGTTGTGCCTAGTAATGCATCAAGAGGGCAATTGATATTGGCCAATACTGGCATCTTATTATGCCAGCTAATGAAATTCGCCAATCACAGCCTCCGAATAGTGGGATGGTACTGAGCCGTATTGGGTCACCTGTAGCCCGAGGTGACCTAATATGAAACTTGTATCAGGTCAGTACCGCCATTTTGTTTCAAAGTGGAAATTCCTCACCTCGCGGTGCTTTTATATCCATATTGAAGAAATTGCAGTACAATCAAACGTCCCTCCGTGTCTATATGTCTCATTTTCTCTCGTTTTATAATAAATTTATTGTGAAATTTATTTTCTAAATGTAAATTTAATTATTTGAAGTGAGAAATACTACTGTATTCGATCTACCGATAACGGATCAATCAAACGTCCCTCCATGTCTATATGTCTCATTTTCTCTTGTTTTTAAAAATAGCGACTGCACTATAATGAAATTGTAAGAAATGAATCACAGCTATGAAGGAAAAGATGCGAGATACATTTATTTTGTTCGAATTCTATAAAATCGGACGTTTCAGACATTTTCTGCACACTCAAGACAAAGTGACAGTACGAAGAAAAGCGTCTATCGCTGTTGTCTGTGTTGTCAAGGAAATTATACACAAACAGGGAGACAACTGTGCACGTTTGTTACAACTTACATAGAATTTTGCACCAGTTTTGAAAATGTGCCGGCATTCAAATTTGATTGCTATTTTGTTTTCGCTGGCATAATAAATACGTTACAGGACGTTCAGGTGGCGGATACGGTGTCATATGAGGCTCGGCAAAAACAATATTGGACTCGGCGTACCGCCTCGTCCAATATTGTTTTCACCTCGCCTCATATGATACCGTATCCACCACCTGAACGTCCTGTAACTTATAATATAAGGTAAGTTTGAAGTCATATCTGCTGAGTTTAACTCCTTACATGCTGCTCGTGGATATTCCTGTCCAGGACACAAAATCTATTGCCATGAAATAAGTATAAATTGGGCACATTTAACCAAATTTCTTTCCTTGTAAAATGAATGGACTTGTTGACCAATGAGTTCTTCAGTTAAATTTAGATAAAGTTTTCATCAAATCTAGTCATGGCTGCTGTTCAGCAGCCATGACTAGATTGGATGAAAAATATTTTGAAAATACGCAGCAGGTTAAGGGTTAATAATGGGAAATTCTAAGAAAGAAAATCATATCTAATAAACAATTTGTTATAAAGAAGATATAAGGCCCTACAAAGTAGATATTCTGTTTCTCAGGCCATTTTTTGTAAATTGTATGAAGCGGGTGTTTGTTTTTTTTATTTTATTTTTGTAATTATTTCTTTGCCATCAAAAGTTCATGTTCTTGTTTTGTTTTAGGCCTTGTAATCTACAGAATAGCATTGGTTGTGGTGTATTTTGTCTCTTGAGTGCAAAAAGGCTTTGCAATGCTAAAGCATTGCACAGCCTTAACGCACTCAAGGGACAAATTTATCAATTTTCTTAATTTGGGTCAAATATCAGACAAAAACCATTTAATTTTTATTTTTTTAAGTTTGCATTGGTTATAAAAAGAGAGCATGCGGATGCCAAAAGGATCATGCAGGAGGGCATGAGAAACAGATTTTTAACTTTTTTAGGCCTAAAGAAGACTATGTACCTTAATCATGACCTCTGGTAGCTCCTTTTTAAGATACTGCATAACATAATACATAGAACTTCTGCTATTCTCTTTTGGATGAACTGTAACAACTGCTTCACTGTGAACTTGGACATCCTTTAATAAAATATTTAAAATTGCATTCAGTTCTCTTGCAATATCAAAGTTTGGTACTATATTAATTTTTAGGTGACAGCAAAAAGGGTGGACCTATGTATATAGTGTTTGATAATTCATAAGGACCAGACATGTTCCCCTCCCAGAATGATTGAGCAATTCCCAGGATCAACATTGTTCCCTGCAAAAAAGATCTGCTTAGACCAAAATTCCTGGAAAATATCGATAACATTTTTTTAGGTTCGATTGGAGATCAGTTTAAAAAATGTTCAGTTTCAAGAAAGTTAAAAAATTTATAGTAATTTATATATTTTTTATACTTACCAATGACCCAGACATAGCTGGTGCTAACTCTTAAAATATAGGGCCAAACACAAATTTTGCCCCCCAATCCCCAAAATTTGCATCTAAAACTAAAGAAAACATGTCCAGAAAGGCCCTCCACACCTCGCCCCCACTGCGCATGCGCAGTGTCAAGGACGTTCCGAAATTGGCGCCATTTATCATTCTAATAACCAGTGCCTGGTAAGCGCTATGTACTCAGCGGGGAGGCAAGAGTTCCCAACTCCTGGGAGGGCCATCCCCGTCTGGGTCATTGGTAAGTATAAAAAATATATAAATTACTATAAATTTTTTAACATTTTTATACTGTACCAATGACCCAGACATAGCTGAATAGTAAAAAGGCTGGAGGGCCAAGGACATAGAGCAAAATGGAATACGCTCAATAAAATAAAATAGAGTCATCCCCTGTAGGGAAAAGAAGTAATAGGCCTTACATGTATCTTTCTTATTTATGATAAATTAGAAAGATACAACACCTTCCAAAAATTGAGCTTCATACATCCATGTACTCTATTAATATCCAATAATCCTTATACTAATAATTTTTAAAGTAAGCCAATAATAAAGTAAGTCTAGAGAATAGAGACTCTTATACTCCTAAAAGTGTGTGAGAATTGCATAATCATGTCCGTTGACATATGCAATATTCAAAAGCTATACTTTAAAAACTAAGACTTGAATGAATTTTATAAACTTAAACTTCTCACTAAACAACCATCCCAATAACAGCTCAGAATTACTAACTCCGGAGGAGGTATCCCCTTGTTTTCATAGAAAAAACAGGTGACCCAAGGGAACACCCTCCCCCCCCCTTTTTCTTGCCCTGGGTCAAATAGCCCAGAGCGAAGAGGGCAGCCGAACGGAGACACTGCCGAAACAGACAGCCTACCTAGCTATAGTAGCAACTGTTAAGAGAATGATATTCTGAGCAGTAGATAATAGACCTAACAATAGAGGCCTCCAGAAATGGACTCGATATTTCTGAGATAAAATTCATGAATGGATGGCTGAGCGCAATGAGCAGCCTTCAAAAATCTATAATAGCAACACTATTAATGTAAGCCCAAGAAGTAGAAGAACTCTTACTTCATGAGCCGAAATCTTAAGCACAACTGCTAAGCCAATGATATACCATAAGCAGTACGCTAGTTAATAGAATCCATTAAAAATAAAATGGAGCGTAACGTCCTTCTACTAGACATCAAAGACAGAAGAAGCTTACGCCCTTGTAATAAACAGATATCTGTTTATAAATACATAAACTGTACCCGGAAAGAGTAAAGGTCTATGCCCATACGAAGACGGAAGGACCTTAAATAATAGGTTCCGGAAATAGGAGCCTAACTCTTATGCAACAATCCAACCTAAATAGTAACGGAAGTATTGACTCCGAAACTATGAAAGTGAAAATCATCCATCGATAGTGCATGAAACTCACTGACTCTACAGTAAAAGAGAAACCAACAGAATTACTGTCTAAAAGGTCAGAATTTGAAAACTACTGTTTCCAGAGGCTCAAATGATTACATAGCTAAATAAGAACCGAAGTTAAAATCCGTATAGGAATTTAATCTAAAGATTCTAAGTCTATTTATCAAAAAGTTACTAACTGACTTAGATAAAGAGACAAAAGACTCAATTGTAAACTATCGTAGAGTGCATAGGTATGAGGTAACATAAACCTATAACCTAAATAACAACAGGCTGCAGTAGATCTTGTGAAACAAGTATACTAAAAACTAGCAATGCGTAGTATGGAGGGATCAACCATATGAACATAATGATCCCTACACCACGACGGAAGAGCCTCCACTTTAGTCGCATAGAATAGCGAAGAAGAGGATCTCCTATAGTAAGAAATCGCGTCCAAAGCTCGTCCAGTACAGTGCTTACAATGCAATACGGACCACACAACGGAATACATGAAGGTTGCGACCTTGCTGGTTGTGATAAAGATGACACGATTTACCCAGTGAAAAAAGATCCTCACATAGAGGAAGATTTCACGTTAAGATCCACAGTAGACAAGAGAGTAAATTACTCATGATCTCTGTGAAGATAGAGATGCTATCAACAGAAATGTATTGTGGTTGTTTATCTTAGCAATACCTGCTAAAACAACAGCGCCGGAGGATACGCGTATCCTATCATTCCGTCCTATAGATCAATAGAGCGTTAACAGTATTAGCTCAGAGATCTGGACAAGCCAACACATACGTCTGCAATTGATTAGCAAGCTGTGTCATAAATAAAACATCATTGGGCGCTCCCATAGATAGCAAATCTGATTAAATACTTGTTTGTTGAGAGTCCATTCTGACAGCAACAAGCGACCCGTAAGAGAACGGGAGTGCGATAAAACAATCAGACGACCCAGAATATGACGGACCAAAACTGAACTTGGTGTACTATAACCAACAGACGGATTCTTTCCATTAAATTGAATAACGGAAACGAAAGAGTGCCTCCCTGGTTCCGGAGATACGCCACTACTGTCGAATTAAAGGACAGGAATTTGGGCATGCGTTTCTGAATAATGTTCATGCAATGACATAAAGCAAGCCTAAAAAACATTATTCCGCGGAAGTTAAACTGATAGCTAAAAGACTGCGGAACCCAAAGACCCTGGCACTTCGAATCCGTAGGGATCAGAATATCCCAATCTGTTTGACTGGCAACCGTCATAACAGCCACACTAGGGTCCGGCAACTGCGGCGGCACTCTCTGAGTCAACCACCGAATGTTTGCCCCAGTCTGAATCTCTTGTAGCACTAGATAGACAAGAGAATGTATAAATCAAGCAATTCATGGATTGCCGGAAAGTTGCCGTCGAAGAGAAGCTCCTCCGAGAACGAAGCGACTCTGAGAGAGTTCTTAACCTACTATCCACGCGTGGATGTAGCTAGGGCTGCATCACGTCTAACCAACTCCAATCAGCCACTGAAGGGCGGAGTTATACGTGAACAAACTACTGCCCTCAAAAGAAATTACATTGAGAATAATATCCCGTAAATCTTTTCTTGAAGACGTAATGATAACGCCTCAGTAAGGCGGATTACGTATAATAAAGCGTCTAAGTTAAGTCTACTATACATAATGTCGTTTCCAACATTGAAGTTGGAAAAGACATAAACGGCGAAAAAGAATATATGCAGTCTTTAATCACACCGTCTAGACGCATATGAACTCTCGGTATGCCCTGCTCTGCCAAAATAAACTATATGTAAAAAAGATAAAATGGCAGAAATGAGCCACGCGGACAAGAAACTAAACTATCATGCTTAGTAGCAGGCTTGTATATATATATAATATATAGCGTCGAAAAATAAAACACATGTTGTAATGACAATATTGGACTGCGTCGGTAAGTCAGGGACAAAGTCCCTGTACCGATCGAAAAATCCGAGTCCAATGACGCTATAAGTCTCTTATCCAAGATCGCAGCAATGAAGTCCGAACAATAATCACGGGAAGAAATGCCAGAAGATATGAAAGGCATCTTCCGATAGTACTAAAGGGAAAACTCGAAATCTTTCGAATCCCTTTCGCCATCCTGTCGGACCCTATAAAGCGTTCGGTCGTCCGTAGCTTGAAGCAACCGCGGACCGCACCGACCCAGCGCCGTCGGATAATTCCTGATTCGACCGAGAAACTGTCAATTGCTGGGATGCTGCGAAACAACTGTGCTAACTCGGATAGCACGTCCGTCACTGAGGCCTGAGGAGCAGCGGTCTTACGATGCATTGCCGCAGGAAGCTCCGAGATCGTTACCCCGTGCATACTTCCAATATGCGAGCGAACGGAGTGTATAGGCCTCGTGTCCTTTGGCTACCGGATGGCGCGACCTATTCGCTGTGGAATCACTGAATGCCGAAACTGATCGGATACTCGAGGTCACGTAGCCAATGTGCGGTCGTGTGCCCTGCTGTGAGGATGAGGAAGCATTAAAGACAGTCTCTCGGACTGTCAATATAACGGAGCGTCCCGAGCAACGAACATATGCTCCGAATGTAAAATATCTGAACCACAACATGCGGTCCCCTATGTTGTTGGCTTCCTCCGATCCGTCCTCAATCTGCCGTCACTGGGTGAGTACTAAAGTAATTAAAGTGCTCGCATCACCCAAATCTCCTTCCTAGACCGCAACGGACGAACCCGGCAGCCGAACCATTCGATGAATGTACGCTACACCGGGTGAGCTAGCGAATGTCACTCCGTAAGCGATAGACATATTCCATGAGCACTTATTGCCGCTAACTCATCATTAACTATGACGACAGAGGCACACTTTTGAAGATATCTCCATAACTCTTCGAACAAGAAACCAGAAATGCTTGGATAGCAAGCATAAAATAATAATATATATAGCGTCGTTCAATAATTCGAAAGTTTGTGTGACATTATTGGACTATGTCGGAACTGAGGGACGATGTCCCTGAACCGAACCAAAAATTTCTAAGTCCACCGACGCTATCAGTTTCTTATCCGACATCGCAGCATATGTTGTTCCGAAAGGGAAAGCTTGAAATCCACCGAATCCCTTTCGGTATCCCGTCGGACCGGATGAAACTTTCGGACGTCCGTACCCGCTTCCGCGGAGCGTCCCGACCCAGCATCGTCGGATAAAATATATGCGACAGATTCAGTTGATGCTGGGATGCTGCGATAAACTGTGCTATTAAGGAAAGCACGTCCGTTCCCGAGGCCTGTGCAGTAGCGGACTTACGATGCATTGCCGCTGGAAGCTCCGTGTACGTTGACTCCCGCACACTTCCTATGCGAACGTCCGGAGTCTGCAGGCCTCGAGTCCCCGGCTACCGACCCAGCGCTGTCGGATAATTCTCGATCCGACGCCGTTTCTGTCGGCTGCTGGGATGCTGCGATAAGCTGTGCTATGTGCACAAGAATGTCCGGCGTCGAGACCTGCGGAGGCGCAGTCTATCGGTGCTTCGCCGAGGGCAGCTCCGCATCAGATGGCTCCCGCATACTTCCTATGCGAACGTCCGGAGTCCATCGGTCTCGAATCCCTGGCTGCCGGATGGTGTGACCTGGTCGCCGAAGAATCCTTGATCGGCGAAGCTGGTAATATATCGGCGGTCACGCAGCCAAGGTGCGGTCGTGTGCGCTGACGAGAAGAGGAAGCCTTAGCAGTCTCAGCGGACTGCCTATACAACGGAGCGTCCCGAGCGACGGACGTATGCTCCGCTAACGACACATTTGTACCACAACATCTGGGGCCAGATGTTGTTGAACGAGAGAGGGGCCTCTCTCGCTTGCCGTCCGGATGGACCGGAACGAGCTAAGAACCGGACTAAAAGGCTTCCTCCGTTCTCCCTCCGATCCGCCGTCACTGGGTGTGCATTAAGTTAATTTTATAGTGCTCGCATCACCCCAAAATTCCTTCTAGACCGCAACGGACGAACCCGGCTGCCGAACCATTCGGTGAATGGACGCTACACCGGGCGAGCTAGCGGACGTCAAAGGCCGTCGAACCTACTAGGGTCCTCTTAGGCAATTGGCGTATTACATGAGCACTTTTCCGCTAGCCCTTCATAATTGTGACGACGGAGGCACACTGTTGGAAGACATCACAGATACATCACCCTAATCTTGATCGTCTGAAATAGAAATTGATAAAGTAGAGTGACCCTGCGGGGAAAGGACCGGAGTGTCCAAATCCCCAACAACATACCGTGACATACGCTTCCCATATTGTCATCGAAATCATACGATACAGAACAGGAGTTAATGCGAGTACACTGACCACATATAGAATGAAAATAAGGTCAGAGGAAGACTTCCTCTTAAAACAATTGATCAATATCCTTTCCATGTGAAAAGAAAACAAGTCCTGGTACTCGCACTAACCCCTGGCAATCAAAATACATAATAATAATATGATCCATTAATATAGAAAAAATAATTGAAATCAAAATATTTTGAAAAAATATTTTTTCAGAACAGCCCAAGTTTCTGAAAAGTAACGTTGAGCCCCAATGGATCCCAAGCCTAAGTGTGGACAAAAATTTTAAAAATATTTTAAACAATTTATTCAACACTTACGAACAATAATAATGTATCTAGTTATGATTAAAATAACATAAAGATATTATTATTTAGAAATCCCCCCCTCACACAGAGGGCTGTTGTAAATGTAAACAATGAGTGTAAAAACACTAAAATAAGACTCCAGGCACCCAGGCCCGAAATCAGTTACCAAAAATACCCCATCTGATGCAAAACAGAGACTTCCAGGGAAGAAACTGCAGAACATCAGATGGTAGATGCAGAACACAACGCCTAACCACCCGTAGGTGAAGACGTAAACATGGGGAAAGAACAGAATTCATTCTGTTATTAAGCTAAAACTCCCAAGAAATTTTAGTAATAATAATTACAGAAACTATGCCAAAAGCATGGGAGAATAGCAAGGGGGAATTAAAGGACAGGGAGAGAGGAAAAACACTTGAAAACACAGTGTAACTAAATAATCAGAATGACAACAAAATGGCTGCTGCCTTGAAAATAGGTAACTTAACATAATTTCATTAAAAAATTTTAAGTTACAGCCCTGATAATATTCTGTCACACATTCTTTTCCTCTCCTCCTTTTCTATCCTCCTTAGAATCACCATTTCACTAATATTTATGTGTCTGGCATCATTTAAACTGAGATTTAAAAGCACAAAGATCAGTCAGATGTTAACTGATGAAGGGCCAAACTTAGAATGATAAATGGCGCCAATTTCGGAACGTCCTTGACACTGCGCATGCGCAGTGGGGGCGAGGTGTGGAGGGCCTTTCTGGACATGTTTTCTTTAGTTTTAGATGCAAATTTTGGGGATTGGGGGGCAAAATTTGTGTTTGGCCCTATATTTTAAGAGTTAGCACCAGCTATGTCTGGGTCATTGGTACAGTATAAAAATATATGTTTGTAACTTTTTAATGTGTAACTAAAAATTTGATTACATCTGGCTTGATCAGCTGTTTTCGTTGTGTTGACCCAGTTTCACTCAACTGATCACCACCACTTTCAGATATTTGGTTTGGAAAGAAAAAGGGGTCTTTTAACAGAGAATTCCTCTTTAATATCGTTCATTATTTCTCCTGCATTTGAATAAGGATACCCAAATTTTGCTTTACAAACTGGAACATTGTGTCTGAACATTGAAAAAAGCATGGCAATCACATTTCTTGTTTATACACGATTGGCGCCACCATTTTAACTATGAATTCTGGGATATACCACTGCAATTCCTTTGATCTTTCCTAGTGATAAAAATATCTGTCTGGAAATCCCTTCTTGCTTTCATGTACATCAATGAATCAATTACAGTGTTTAGGAACTGATGACAACTTCGATTTAATTCTTAGTTGAAGGTCCTCATTTGGAAGTGTTTTTATCTTTTTTCTTTATTATTATCTTGCAAAATGATATTAAAAGGGATATGATCTACAGAGAAATTCATTTTGTGTCTCCTTTACTTCTTTCAAGAGGTCCTCTGTTGAGCCATTTTTTTTATTCTGCTGAGGATTTTCTTTAAGTCTTATTGCTTATTTATTTATTGATGTTTAAGGTCACATACTTATGCATAATGGCTAATCGTGACAGTTTTATGGGTGGAGGAAGCCGGAGTACCCGGAGAGAGCCACCAAGCATCGACGGGCAACTGTCAACATTCTAACTCTGTTCAGGCTCTGCTCAAGCAGGGTTACAGCTGTTGAAGACAAGTGCACCATCGACATGCAGTACGCCCTAGTACACAGCGTCATCATGCCCCCATGTAGGCAACCAGGATAAAGTGCCTTGCATTTTTTATTTTTAATGCTCGCAACTCATTTCTGCTGTTTAGCGGCAATGAACTGATTGTAGGAGAATCAAAAGAAATGCTTTGAATTGAAATTTCTGAAGATTTGAGGGAGTTAATTGCTCCTCAATTTTTTAAAAAATGTCTTGCCTTCAAATTGATTGTAGAAGTACGAGAATAAACATTTTTTTTTTTTAAGTTTGACATCATGTTCTTTGCTTGAAACTGAAAAAAAAAAATGCTTTTTTTTTTCAATTCTTTTTTCTGAAGGGGGTGGGGGCAGGTGGGGGCCAGAAGGGAGGGTGGTCAAAAAAAAATTAGGAGAAACTTGAGTACTGTTATGGCGCCAATGATTGCAGTTAGAATAAGGTTTAAACAAGCAGTTACACAAACCCACAGAAACAGCTGTAATGAGCTGCAGCAAAACTCCAAAATGAAAATTTATGTTTACACATTGTGAGCATATTTTTCTTTCATGATACATATGTGAGCAGCATGAACAGTTTTGTGGTATCTCCTGGGGGAGACATTTTCTGCTTGTGGGTGATTTAGTGGTAGTCCACTGGTTACATACAGCATTTTTCATCACACAAACTTTCCCCTGAAATCCATGCCATTGCCATGAAAATCAACTTTAAATTTCCTGAAATTTTTTTTTAGGTTACCATGTCTGATAAGGACGTCTAACAAATTGTTATGGTTTGGCTGAATAACTTATACGTGTGATTAGTCATGCAGTTAATCAGTACCACTGGTCACACAATTCTGAAGGATGTTAATTGGTAGAACAGGGTTCTTGCAGTGAAGGGCAGATGGAATTCAAGGCTATTCAAGGCTGTTTCTCGGCATTTTGCAAAAGTTTTTTCAAGGCCCTACAATAGCAAAATTCAAAGATTTTTCAAGGTCCTGCCTTCACTAGTCCTTAAACTGAAGTGAGAGGAGGGGTAATGACAAAAGGGCCCGAGTTAAGGCACCTCCTTCACAAACTTGGGCATATAAAACTATATACTTATTATGACATGATTCGTCGGCATTTCCATTTTGTGAACATTCAAGGCCTGTCAAGGCTGCCTGGCTAATATTGCAGGATTTCAATGCCTTGAATTGCCTTTGTCAAATCCAAGCATGTTCCTTCACTCCAAGGCACCGTGGGAACCCTATAGAATGCTAAATTATACTTGAATGGTGACTTGTGACAGCATTTTTTTCAAAGATAGGATGCTAGTAGCAAAGGGAGCCCAAGTTTAGCAAAATTTTGTACATGAGTGTTTTGTTAAAATTTTCTGGAGAGTGCCTGTTTTATATACCAAACTTTTCTACTGCTTAGAAATCAAGTTAATACATGCAGTGAAAGGCCAATACAGTGTCTTTTGGAACTTTTTAATACAGCCATGATAGTGACTTCTAGAATTCGACCTGTTAAACAGTGTTAACAACATCTGTCCACTTGATATACAATGGTATGTTATACCAAGTTATTTCACCTGGATTAATAAATTATATTTTTATTCTAAAGTAGAAATATTTGAGATTGTTTCATTTTATTGGTTGAGTGCTGGAAGTGCATACTTGGGCGCAACTCATAAAGGCTTTGAATTCTGTGGATGTTCTTCATATTATCTTTGAAGCTAAATTCTTTAGTCTGTAAAGACTGACTTTGTTACAATTTATGGGAGAGTGACTATAAACTGTAACAAGGTAAATACATGTGAACAATTTTGATGGCTTAAAATAATTCAGCACTTTACCAATTAAATGCGGTGAACTTGGTGATTTCTGCTATCTGATCTGCACAAATAGTATTTTGTTAGTATTCACTGAATTAACCCTTTACCTAACAAATCAGCCATATTTGCCTGAAAAATTTACAAACTGAACAGTTGAAAAAACAAAACTTACAAAAATTTCTAACAAGAGCACCGCATAGCGGGGCAACATACGCCTGTCAAAATTGGAACATGCACAAGTTTCTCTGGGGTAAAGTTTGAAATTTTTGTTGACTTGACTATGTCTGCCTCCCCTCCCTCCAATCGTTGCCCATTCCCCTGCCCTGTCTGGGGTAAAGGGCAATTCATCTGTTTTCACATTTTCATATTAATCAATCTGAGGTCTTCACAAAATAAAAACAAGGCTGCTGTAGAAGATTACAAAATTTATGGTAATTTATATATTTTTTATACTTACCAATGACCCAGACTTAGCTGGTGCTAACTCTTAAATTCTAGGGCCAAACACAAATTTTGCCCCCCACACCCCCCCCCAATCCACAAAATTTGAATCAAAATCCAAAAAATAGATGTCCTATGTGGTCCTCCATACTTTTGTCCACTGCGCATGTGCAGTATCCAGGAAGTACCAAAATTGGAGCCAAATCCTCATTCTTACAACAAAGTGCCTGGTAAGCAATATGTAATAAGCGGGGAGGTATGAGTTCCCAACTCATGGGAGGGCCATCCCCGTCTGGGTCATTGGTAAGTATAAAAAATATATAAATTACTATAAATTTTTTAACATTTTTATACTGTACCAATGACCCAGACTTAGCTGAATAGAAAAAAGGCTGGAGGGCCTAGGACATAAAAGAAAGTTAAAAAAATTTATAGTAATTTATATATTTTTTATACTTACCAATGACCCAGACTTAGCTGGTGCTAACTCTTAAATTCTAGGGCCAAACACAAATTTTACCCCCCAATCCCCCAAATTTGCATCTAAAACCGAAAATTACATGTCCTATATGGTCCTCCATACCTTTCCTCCACTGCGCATGCGCAGTGTCAAGGAGGTCTCGAAATTGGCGCCAAAAGTCATTCTTACAAGCAGTGCCTGGAAAAGCGTTATGTACTCAGCGGGGAGTATGAGATCCCAACTCATGGGAGGGCCATCCCCGTCTGGGTGATTGGTAAGTATAAAAAATATATAAATTACTATAAATTTTTTAACATTTTTATACTGTACCAATGACCCAGACTTAGCTGAATAGTAAAAAGGTTGGAGGGCCTAGGACATAAAGCAATCCAATAACTCAACTATATATATATACAGAATTATCCCCTCAAGGAGAAAGAAGAAATAGGCTTTACATGTATCTTTCTATTCTGCATCAAAACGAGAACGACACAACACCATTCTGTACTTGAGCATAATAACATCACCGATGTCTATTGACCTCCAGTATAATCCATTATGGTAATTATTTTTAAAGGAAAGCCGCTAAATAAAGTAGTCCAGATAAATGAGACTCTTATATTCATTAAAAGTGACTGATAATTGTATATTAACGTCTGCATGATATGTGACATATACAAATACTACACACCGAGGTACACTTAAAAATATTACATGGATGAGTAAAAAGATTATCTTTACACTTTAAAAATCATCCCGGTACCGACTAGAATTACTGACTCTAGGGGAGGTATTCCCTTGCTTTTCACTATAAAGCAGGTGACCTAAGGGAACAACCCCCCCCCCCTTCCCCTTGCCCTGGGTCAAATACCCCAAAGCGAAGAGGGCGGCAGCACAGAGTCACTGCCGGAACCAAAAGCCTACACAACTATAGTTGCAACCGTTTATTTGACGACATTCTGAGCAACAGATAACGAACCTAAACAATGCCGGTCTCTAGAAATGGACTCAATATTTCTGAAGTATAAATTCGTGCAAGTGAAACGCTAAAACCAATATGCAGCCGTCATTAGAACTGTAATAGCAACACTATTAGCATAAGCCTCTGAAGTAGAAAGAACTCTTACTTCAAGAGCTAAAATCTTAATCGCAGACTGCTGTGTTGAAGATATTATCATAAGCAGTACTGAAAGCTAATAGAATCCATTTAGCTATAGAATGGACCGAAATGTGGAGGAAGCTTCCACAGCATAAGCCACAACAGACACCTGAATAGATTAATGCACAGTCTTTGTGGAGACAGAGGTGCTACCAACAGAATTGCATTGAGATTATTTAACTTAAGCAATATCTGCTGAATCAACGGCGCTGGAGGATACCCATATCCTATTATCCCGTCTCACGAGATGGATAGAGCGTCAACTGCAAACGCTCGAGGATCCGAACATGTTGACACATACACTTGCAACTGATTGTTGAGATGCGTTGCAAAAAAGTCCATCATTGGCCGCTCTCATTGGTAGCAAATCTGATATAAATACTCGTTAAAAGTCCATTTGACTGCAACAAGGGGCCCTTTCGTGAAAGGGAGTCTGCTAATACATTCAGACAACCCGGAATACAACGGACCGATAGGAGAACTTGATGTTCTAGTACCAACAGAAGGATTCATTCCATTACAGTGAATAACAGAATGGAATGAGTACCTCCCTAGTTCCGAAAATACGCTTATACCGTCGAATTGTCGGACAGAATTGCCTGTGGGCATTCTGGATAACATTCATGCAATGACGTAACGCAAGCCAAAATAACATCAATTCCTGATGTTTATGTGCTTGATTAGGAACTACGGATCCCAAGAACCATGGCACTTAAAAACCATTGGGCTCAATGTTGGGTCCCAACCTATTTAACTGGCATCCGTCAAAACTGTAAAACTCGGATCCGGCAATTGCAGTGAAGTTATTTCCCTGAATAAACCACTGAAAATCTGCCCAAAGTCTGAATCTGTTTCCCTTGACTTACAAGAGGATGTACGTAACGAGCGAAAGAATCTTCACCCTCCAACTCTGTTCTTTTTGAGTCAAAATGATTTGGAGAGGACAAGTGCGTAGCCGCCCCATTGGAATAAAATCCGCAGCAGCTCCACACAACCCTATCAGTCTGATGAATTCTCTCGCTGTAACTTTGTCTGAGTGAAGACAATAGCGAGCGTAACAACTGATTAATTTCGCTCTGGTTAACGGCAGACGAACGAGATTGTTGAGCGTCACGAAGGTCATTCCCAAGTGGGTGAATGACTTGGACGGCACCAGATCCGACTTCTCCTCGTTTATTACCTTGACGTCGGAGTAATAGAAGCAGATTCTGCACATTGTTCTGAAGCGTTAACTCGTTGCCGTACCCCTGAAGAATGTCGTCCAGGTAGACCAATGTTACCGCAGATGAATGAGCTCAGAAATGTATCATTACTGAGTTCATTATTCGAGTGAAAGCCCAGGGCGCCAGGTTCAAACCGAAGCACATCGCTCGGAACTGATATACAACTCCTAGGACTGCGAAGCATAGATACTTTCTGAATGTCGGATGTACCATGACGTGAAAGTACGCATCTTTGAGATCTATGCTTGTAGCATAGTCGTTCACCCGAAAACTCGCTCTGACTGATCGAATTGTTTCCATATAGAACTTCGGAGCGACGATCAGCTTGTTAATCCAGCTCAAATCTATGACTGGACGGAACGAGCTGTCTGGTTTCGGAACCAGAAACAGATGGCTGTAGAAACCCAGTGAATCCTGGTCTTCTACGACCTCTGCCGCGTTCTTCTTCAGAAGAGACTGTACTTCAGATAAAAGAGCGTCTCTTTACTGAGGATTTGACGGAACTTCGAGTTAATGGAGGCTTTCGTTTGAAGGATTTTCTTAGTCCTTCCGAAATTACCCCTCGAACCCAGGGGTCGTCCGTAATTGACGCCCAATCATTTATAAAACTCGATAATCTTCCGTCTACCGGAACACGATAGAGGTTCAAACCATCACCTCCTGGACCTGCAAGGCTTGCGGAAGAAGAAACTAAGTCCTCCACGACCCGCACCTCGCCCCGTCGACCTAGGGACGTCTGACCGGTTATCTCGGCCGGTATAACGTCCCCTACGTGAGTTGCTGCCTTGACGGTCTCTAGAATAAGACCTAGAGGACACATAGGAACCTACAGGAACTTCGCTTGGGCGTACTTGTCCCTGAAGTGACTGTCTTACTCTTTTCTGCTGTATCCGACTTTTTAGAAGCGGATTTGAATAGCAGAGAATCCAAAGCTTTCTTAGTTATCTGATCATAGATTGCTGAAAGCTTGCCGTCGAAGAGAAGCTCTCCGGAGACCTAAGCGACTCTGAGAGAGTTTTTCACCTTACCATCCACGCGCGTGGAAGTAGCTAGGGCTGCGTCACGTCTAACCAACTCCAGGTTTGCCACTGAAAGGGCGGAGTTATACGTGGAATAAACTATTGCCCTTGAAAGAACTCTTAATGAGGATTGTATATCCTGGAATTCTTTCCCTTGAAGAAGTAATGATAACGCCTTAGTAAGGTGATCTGCGTATGATAAAGCATCTAAGTTAACTCTGTTAGACATTATTGTCGTTTCCAACGTCGTGGTTGGAATTGACATAGACGACGGAATAGACAATTCTAAGTCTTCAGCCTGGTCATCTAGACGCAGAGGAACTCTCGGTATGCCCTGTCCTGCCGTTTCGAATTTATTCCTTGAATTGATGAAAGGCAGATTTAGAGCATTTGCAGACAAGAAACCAGCCTTGCTCGTTTTGGTAGCAAGCTTATATATAGCGTCATTCAATAATTCAAATGTTCTTGTGACATTATTGGACTGTGTCGGAAACTCAGAGACGATGTCCCTAAACCGATCAAAAAATTCTGTGTCCAATGACGCTATCAGTCTCTTATCCGGCATCGCAGCATTCTGGTCCGACGGAACAACCTCTGGAAGATAAAATCTACGGCAGCTTTATGTTGTTCCGAAAGGGAAAACTCCAGATCCTCTGAATCCCTTTCGCCATCCTGTCGGACCCTATGAAGTTCTCAGTCGTCCGTACCTGATGCTTCAGCGGAGCGTACCGACCCAGCGTCGTCGGATAATTCCCGATCCAACAGAGATTCTGTTGTCTGCTGGGATGCTGCGATAAGTTGTGCTATTTTGGGATAGCACGTCCATCACTGAGGCTTGTGGAGTAGCGGTCTTACGTTGCTTTGCCGCTGGAAGCTCCATGTACTTTGACTCCTGCATACTTCTTATATGCGAACGTCCGGAGTCAACAGGCCTCGTGTCCCTGGCTACCGGATGGCGTGACCTGGTCGCCGTGGAATCCCTGATTGGTGAAGCTGGCTGGATATCCGTGGTCACGTAGCCAAGGTGCGGTCGTGTGCGCTGCCGAGAGGATGAGGAAGCCATATCAACAGTCTCTCCGGAATGTCTATATAACGGAGCGTCCCGAGCGGCGGACATATGCTCCGAATGCGAAACGTTTTGTACCACAACATCTGGTCCCAGATGTTGTTGTACGAGAGAGGGACCTCTCTCGCTCGCAGCCTGGATGGACCTGGACGAGCTAGGAACCGGACTAATAGGCTTCCTCCGTTCTCTCCTCTGATCCGTCGTCACTGGGTGTGCACTTTTGTCTTATTATAGTACTCGCATCACCCAAATCTCCTTCCTGGACCACAACGGACAAACCCGGTTGCCGAGCCATTCGATGAATGGTGGCTACATCGGGCGAGCTAGCGGATGCCAATGCCGTCGATCCTACTAGGGACCTCTTAGGCAATTGACGTAATATCATGAGCACTTATCTGCTAGCTCTTCATTTGACTGTGACGACGGAAGCACACTTTTGAAGACATCACAGAAAATCACCGCATTCTTATTCCTGAATGAGGCCTGTGTAGCCGTGACTTACATAATATCCACTGTCAGCTCCAGGGACGTTCATTCCTGCATTTATATAATATGCGAACGTCCCATCAGGAAAGACCTCATATCCTTGGCTAACAGATGAAGTAACCTGGTCGACAATATTCCCTGATTGGCAAAGCAGGAGCTCTAGGAACGTTCATTCCTGCATTTATATAACATGCGAACGTCCCCTGAAACTCTGTGGTCACAAGCCAAGGTGCGGTGGTGTGTGTTGACATGAGGATGAGGAAGCCCATAACACAGCCAGTTCGGAATGTGTATGTGACAGAACGTCCCGAACAGGAGGATTGGACGTATGTTCCGACTAACAAACAAACATACAACAACATTGCGGCTCAAATGTAGTTGTAAGAGAGAGGGGGCCTCTCTCGCTCGCAGTCCAGATAGACCTGGACGAGCTAGCTACTAGACTGACAGGCTTCCTCCGTACTATCCTCAGATCCGTCGTTGCTGGGTGTGCACGTTCCAAGTTTATAGTGCTCGCATCACCCACACTGCTTCCCAGAACCGTAACGGACAAACCCGGCTGCCGAGCCATTCGATGAATGGTCGCTACACCGGGCGGACTAGCGGATGATCAATGCCTTCGATCCTACTAGGGACCTCTTCGGCAATTGTCGTATTACCCTGAGCACTTAGCAGCTAGCCCTAACACTGCAACGACGGAGACACAATTGTTGAAGACATCACGAAAACATCACTCTGAATTCTGAATAATAAAATGATAATATAGAGTGACCCTACGGAGAGAGGACCAATATGGACCCCTCCCTGCAAACACAATATCGTGACACACGTCTCCAACGTTGTCATTTCAATCAACACACACAGAGCAGGAATTAGTGCGAATACATTGAACCTGAGAATTAGAGGAAGATATCCTCGCATTATAAATACAAATTTTTTTTTTTTTTTTTTTTTTTTATCAATAAAAAAAAAAATACACAGTCTTATTAGTCGCACTATCCCTTGAAATAAAGATACATAATATAACATAATCCATTATAATCTTTGAAAGAAAATAATTTTCAAAAAAAAATTTTTTTTTTTAAATTTTTTCAGAAGAGCCCAAGTTCCCAATGGGAACACCGAGCCCAAATGGATCCCAAAAAAAAAATTAATGCAACACTTACATACAATATTAATGTATCTTGCTATGTCTAAACTAATGTAAAGACAAGAAATCACTATCAGCAGTAACCGTTGTCAATGTAAACAAGAAGTTGTACAAAAACCAGAAACATGACTCCAGGCACTGATAAACATGGCCCGAAATCAGTTACCAATTTAAACACACTCTGATGCAAAACAGAGATTTCCATAGAAGAAACTGCAGAACATCAGATGGTAGATGCAGATCACAACGCCTAAACACCTAAGGGTGAGGATGTCAACATGGGGAAAAGAACAGAAATTCATTCTGTTACGAAGCCAAAACTCCTAAGAAATTTTAGTAATAATTATTACAGAAAATATGCCAAAAGCATGGGAGAATAGCAAGGGGGGAATAAAGGATAGGGAGAGAGGCAACACTGATCAAGCAGTGGAACTTTCATAGCAAGAATGATAACAACAGGCTCATGCCTCAAAATTAGGGAACATAACATAATTTCGTAAAAAAAAATTTAAGTTACAGCCCTGATTATTTCCTGCCACTGAATTTTCCTCTCATCCTTCTATTTCCTCTTTAGATCCACCATTTCTCTCATATTTATGTGTCTGGCATCATTTAAACTGAGATTTACAAGCACAAATAGCAGTCAGATGTGAACTGATGAAGGGCCAAACAAAGAATGACTTTTGGCGCCAATTTTGAGACCTCCTTGACACTGCGCATGCGCAGTGGAGGAAAGGTATGGAGGACCATATAGGACATGTAATTTTTGGTTTTAGATGCAAATTTTGGGATTTGGGGGGTAAAATTTGTGTTTGGCCCTAGAATTTAAGAGTTAGCACCAGCTAAGTCTGGGTCATTGGTACAGTATAAAAATATCCAATAGACTCAATTACATGTAAACAGAATTATCCCCTCCAGGAGAAGAGGAGAACATGCTTTACATGTATCTTTCTTGTTTATACCAAAAAAGAAAGACTCAATTCCATTCCGTAATTGTGCACAATAACATCAATGATCTCTATTAACATCCAGTATAACCCATTATACTAATCTTTTTAAAGGAAAGCCAATAAATAAAGATAGTCCAGAGAATGAGACTCTTTATACTCTTTTAAAAGTGTCCGAGGATTGTATATTAGCGCTCGTATGACACGTGAATATACAAATGCTTCACACCGAGCTACACTTTAAAAATATTACATAAATGAGATAGACGTTAGCTTTACACTTTAAAACCATCCCGGCACCGACTCGGAATTACTGACTAACAGATTCACTACCGAAACAGAAAGCCTGCATAACTATAGTTGCAACTGTTTAGTGGACGACATTCTGAGCAACAGATAATGGACCTAAACAATGCAGGTCACCAGAAATGGACTCAATATTTCTAAGATAAAAATCCGTGAACCTGGAAGGCTGAGACCAATATGCAGCCTTCATCAAATCGGTAATAGCAACACTATTAGCATAAGCCCAAGATGTAGACAGCGCTATTACTTCATGCGCCTAAATCTTAAGCACAGACTGCTGAGATGAAGATAATTTATCATAAGCAGTGCGGATAGTTAATTGAATCCACCTTGCAACAGAATGGACCGTAATGTCCTTTCTATTAGGCAGCAAAGGCAGAAAGAAACTCTTACGTTCTTTTCTGATAAACTCAGATCTACGTTGTAAATACGCATAGCTCTGACTGGACAAAGGAAAGGCCTATGACCGTCTGGAGACGGAAGAGCCTAAACACTAGGTTCAGGGTACATATTAGGAGCCTAATTGTTAGCCAAAAATCCAACATTAGCAGTCAATGTAATAGTATTACTAAAACTACGATAGTGAGAATCATCAACAGATAGTGCATGAAGCTCACTAACTCTTCTAGCAGAAGAGAAGGCTAAAAGAAAAGCTGTCATAAAAGATAAGTATTTGAAATCCACTGCATCAAGAAGTTCAAATGGCGCTTCTTTTAGCTTCAAAAGAACACAAGCTAAATTCCACTTAGGAATTAACCTAAGGGTTCTAGGTCTATTTATCAAAGAGTTTTACGCTAACTTAGATAAAGAGACATCAGATCCAATCTGTAAGCTATCAATTTGAGGATAGGTATCCGATAGCATAGACTTATAACCCTTAATAGTATTTGGCTGCAGTTTGATCACGTCAAACAAATAGACCAAAAAATTAACAATGTCTGGAATGGAGGGATCATAAAATCAACAGAATGATCCCTAAACCATCGAGAGAAAACCTTCCACTTAGCAGCATAATTTAGCTAAGAGGAGGTCCTCCTACAGTTAGAAATTGCACCCACTGCTCATCCTGTAAAATGCTTGCCGTGCAAGAAGAATCACACAACGGAAATACGTCAAGGTTGAGACCTAGCAGGTTGTGATGCAGTGTGTGCGATTTCCCCTGTGAAAGAAGGTTCTCCCATGGAGAAAGCTTCCGCGGAATGTCCCACAACCGACACCTGAGTAGATTTATCCATGGTCTCTGGGGTGACAGAGATGCTACCAATAGGATCTTGCAGTGAGATTGCTTGATTTTAGCAATATCAGCTGAATCAATGGAGCTGGAGGTAGTATCCTATCATTCCGTCCCAAGAGATCGAGAGGGCATCTACTGCAAACGCTCGAGGATCTGGGCATGACGACACATACGTCTGCAACTGATTGTTGAGATGCGTCACAAATAAGTCTATCATAGGACGATCCCATTGGTAGCAAATCTGATTGAATACTCATTTGTTGAGAGTCCATTCGGCTGGCAACATGCGACCTTTCCGAGAAAGGGAGTCCGCTAAAACGTTCAGACGACCCGGAATATGACGGACTGATAGAAGAACTTGATGCTCTAGGACAAACAGAAGGATTCTTTCTGTTAGATTGAACAACAGAATGGAATGAGTGCCTCCCTGGTTCCGAATATATGCTACTACTGTCGAATTGTTGGACAGAAATTGAACATGCGAATTCTGAATGATGTTCATCCATTGACGTAGCACAAGCCAATTGACATCATCTTTTGATGTTTATGTGCTTGTTTAGGAACTGTGGATCCCAAAGACCCTGGCACCTCGAATCTGATGGGGTAAAAGTTGTGGCCCCAACCTGTTTGACTCGCATCCGTCAATATCATAAAAATTGGATCTGGCAGTTGCAGTCGTACTCCCTGAGTTAACCACTGAATATCTGCCCAAGTCTGAATCTCATGTTTCACATGATTCGACAAGATGATGTTCGTTTCGAGCGAATGAGTCTTCCTTTGCACCCATGGGTCATCCGTAATTGACAACCAATTGGTTAAGAATCTCGACAGCCTTCCACCCACTGGAATGCAATAGAGGTTTAGACCATCACCTCCTGGCCCTGCGAGGGTTGCGGGAGCAGAAACCACGTCCTCCACGACCCGCACCTCGCCCAGTCGACCTAGGGGCGTCTGACCGGTTATCTCGGTCAGCATTACGAGCCCTGATTCGCTACTCTGACGGTCTCCGGAGTAAGATGTAGAGGCTTTCTTAGATCCTGTATAGGAACTTCCTTTGGACGTATTCGAACCCGAAGTGCCTGCCTTGCTCCTCCCTGCTGAGTCCGACTTTTTCAAAGCGGATTTAAAAGCAGAGAATGGGTCAGAAAGTCAGGCTCAATGTCCCTATTCTGGCCGAATAAATCTGTGTCCAGTGACGCTTTCAGTTTCTTATCAGGTAACGCAGCATTTTGGTCTGGAGAAAAAACTTCTAAAAGGTGTTGCCGGATGAAATCTATGGCCACCTTAAGTTGTTCAGAACGAAAAAATTTCAGCTGCGCTGATTCCCTTTTACCATCTGCCTGGACCACATAAGAATCTCGGTCGTCCCTTTCTGACTCTGCAGGGGAGCGAACCGACCCAGCTTCCTCAGACAGTTTCTTTACTGAAAAAGTTTCTGATGGTTGCTGGGATGCTGCGATGAATTGAGCTATCTGTGATAGCTAGTCCGTCACGGAGGCCTGTGGAGGTGCGGTCTTACGTAATTTAGCAGCTGCAAGCTCCTGGGACATTAATTCCTGCATACTTCTCATATGCGAACGTCCCGACTGGAAAGGCCTCGTGTCCTTGGCTAGCGGATGGCGTGACCTGGTCGTCATGGACTCCCTGGTCAGCGAAGCAGGCTGGATATCTGCGGTCACATAGCCAAGGTGCAGACGTGTGTGCTGACGTGAGGATGAGGAAGCCAATGGACAAGCCGTGTTGGACTGTCTATGCGGTGGTGCGTCCCGAGCAGGAGGAGTGGACGTATGTTCCAACTAACGAACGTTACATACAACAACATCTGGGCCCAGATGTTGTTGTAAGAGAGAGGGGGCATCTCTTGCTCGCAGTCCGGGAAGACCTGGGTGAGCTAGCTACCGGACTGACTGGCTTCCTTCGTTCCATTCTCCGATTCCGTCATCGCCGGGTGTGCGTGATCCGAGATTATAGTGCTCGCAACACCCCTTCTCCTCTCCTGGACCGCAACGGATGAACCCGGCATCACAACCATTTCATGAATGATTGCTTCACCGGGGGAACTAGCGGGTGACAAGTGACCGTCGATCCTACGTGGGACCTCTTAGGCACTTGCTGCATTCCTTGGAGCACTTTGCCGCTAGTTCATTATTGCGACGACAGAAGCACACTTTTGAAGACATCACGGAAACATCACCCTGTTCTTTTTCCTCTGAAAAAGAGAGTGAAAAAACTAGAGTGACCCTGTGGAGAGAGGACCGGCATGGACCTCTCACCACTAAAAATATACCGTGACACACGTCTCCATTTGTCATCTGAATTGGCACATACTGAGCAAGAATTAGTGCGAGTACACAGACTACAACAAATACAATGAACATGAAAATCAGAGGAAGATTTCCTCGATTTACAATTGAACAATATTCTTTCATTATGAAAAAATATTAAACAGTAATCGTACTCGCACCAGCCCTTGAAAACAAAGATACATAATAATAATAATCCATTACAAACATTTCGGAAATTAATTCAAAAGAAAACATTTTTTTTTTTTTTTTTAAATTTCAAGATGAGCCCAAGTTCCCAATGGGAATGATGAGCCCAAATGGATCCCAAAAAAAGCCTAAGTGTGGACAAAAATTTTTAAAACATGTTTAAAAATTAATGTTACATTTACGGACAATATTAATGTATCTGGCTATGAGTAGAACTAATAGAAGACAAGGAATCACTGTCAGAAGTAACCATTGTCAACATAAACAAAAGTGAATAAAAACTGGAAACAAGACTCCAGGCACTGAAAATATGGCCCGAAATCAGTAACCAATTTTAACACTATCCGATGTAAAAGAGGCTTCCTGAGAAGAAACTGCAGTACATCAGATGGTAGATGCATGACCGAAATGCCTAATCACCCAAGGGTGAGGACGTAACCATGGGGAAAAACAGAATAAACATTCTGTTACCAAGCCAAAACTCCAAAGAAATTTCAGTAAAAAATTTACAAAAATTATGCGAAAAGCATGGGAGAATAGCAAGGGGGGTATAAAGGAAAGGGAGAGAGGAAACTTTGAACAAACTGTGGAAATTTCATAACAAGAATGTAAACATCAGGCCTATGCCCCGAAATTAGGGAACATGAAATAATTTTGCATAAAAGTTAAAAAATTTATAGTAATTTATATATTTTTTATACTTACCAATGACCCAGACTTAGCTGGTGCTAACTCTAACAAAACCAGGGCCAAACACAAATTTTGCCCCCCAATCCCCAAAATTTGCATCCAAAACAAAAAGAAATCATGTCCTAAAGGACCTCCATACTATGCCTCTACTGCGCATGCGCAGTGACGCAGTCGTCCCGAAATTGGCGCCAATTATCATTCTTACTGGCAGTGCCTGGTCAGCGCTATGTACTCAGCGGGGAGGAAAGAGTTCCCAACTCCAGTGAGGGCCATCCCCGTCTGGGTCATTGGTAAGTATAAAAAATATATAAATTACTATAAATTTTTTAACATTTTTATACTGTACCAATGACCCAGACTTAGCTGAATAGCAAACAGGCTGGAGGGCCTGGGACATAGAGGAAAATCCAATAAGCTTAACTATATAGTAAAGAGGTAACCCCTTAAGGAGAAAAGGAGTATTAGGCTTTATATGTATCTTTCTTATTTAATATTAAATTAGAAAGATACACTACCCTTAATAATTGAGCACAATAACATTCATGTTCTCTATTAACATCCACTATAACCCTTATACTAATTATTTTTAAAGCAAGCCAATAAATAAAGTAGTCCAGAGAATTGAGACTCTTTATAATCATTTAAAAGTGTCCGAGTATTGTATATTAAAGCCCGTTTGACACTTGACATATACAAATGCTTCACACCGAGCTACACTTTAAAAATAAGACATGAATGAATTTAAACATTAATATTACACTTTAAAACCATCCCGGAAGCGACTCAGAAATACTGACTTGGAGGAGGCATTCCCTTGCTTTTCACTATAAAGCAGGTGACCTAAGGGAACACCCGCCCCCCCACCTTCCCCTTGCCCTGGGTCAAATAGCCCAGAGCGAAGAGGGCAGCCAGACGGAGTCACTGCCGGAACAGAAAGCCTGCATAACTATAGTTGCAACTGTTTAGTGGACGACATTCTGAGCAACAGATAACGGACCTAAACAATGCAGGTCTCCAGAAATGGACTCAATATTTCTGAGATAAAAATTCGTAAATGTGGATGGCTGAGACCAATAAGCAGCCTTCATTAAATCTGTAATAGCAACACTATTAGCATAAGCCCAGGAAGTAGAAAGAGCTCTTACTTCATGAGCAGACATCTTAAGCACAGACTGCTGAGAAGAAGATAAATCTTCATAAGCAGTACGGATAGTTAACTGAATCCATCTAGCAATAGAATGGACTGAAATGTCCTTTCTATTAGGCATCAAAGACAGAAAGAAACATTTCCGTCCCTTTCTGATAAACAGAGATCTCTGTTTATAGATACGTAATGCTCTAACAGGACAGAGTAAAGGCCTACGCCCGTCTGAAGACGGAAGAGCCTTAATAACAATAGGTTCCGGATATTTATTAGGAGCCTGATTCTTAGCTAAAAAACCCACATTAGTAGTGAAGGTGATAGTGTTCCCAACACTACGATAATGAGAATCATCCACCGATAGTGCATGAAGCTCACTGACTCTTCTGGCAGAAGAGAAAGCTAAGAGAAAAGCTGTCTTATAAGATAAGAATTTGAAATCTACTGTCCCAAGAGGTTCAAATGGCTTTTCCTTCAATTTAAGGAGAACCCAAGCTAAATTCCACTTAGGAATTAATCTAAGAGTTCTGGGTCTATTTATCGAAAAGTTTCTAACCAACTTCGATAAAGAGACATTAGATCCAATTTGTAAACTATCATGATGTGCATAGGTATCAGATAACATAGATCTATAACCCTTTATAGTAACAGGCTGCAGTTTGATTTCGTCAAACAAGTATACTAGAAAGTTTGCAATGTCTGGTATAGAGGGATCAAATATATCTACAGAATGATCCCTACACCAACGACGAAAAACCTTCCACTTAGCCGCATAGTTTAGCGAAGAGGAGGTCCTCCTACAGTTAGAAATCGCGTCCACTGCTCGTCCTGTAAAGTGCTTGCCATGCAAGAAGGACCGCACAACGGAAAAACGTGAAGGTTGAGACCTTGCGGGTTGTGATGGAGTTGGCGCGATTTCCCCTGCGAAAGAAGATCCTCTCGTGGAGGAAGCTTCCGCGGTAGGTCCCACAACAGACACCTGAGTAGATTTATCCACGGTCTCTGTGGCGACAGAGATGCTACCAACAGAATCTTGCATTGAGATTGTTTTATCTTTAGCAATACTTGTTGAATTAACGGCGCTGGAGGATACGCATATCCTATCATTCCGTCCCAAGGGATCGACAGAGCGACTACTGCAAATGCTCTTGGATCCGGACATGGAGACACATACGTCTGCAACTGATTGTTGAGATGTGTCGCAAATAAGTCTATCATTGGCCGTTCCCATTGGTAGCAAATCTGATTGAATACTTGTTTGTTGAGAGTCCACTCCGACGGCAACAAGCGACCCTTTCGTGAAAGGGAGTCTGCTAGCACATTCAGACGACCCGGTATGTGACGGACCGAAAGAAGAACGTGATGTTCTAACGCAAACAGAAGGATTCTTTCCGCTAGATTGAACAACGGAACTGAATGAGTGCCTCCCTGATTCCGTATATACGCCACTACTGTCGTATTGTCGGATAGGATTTGGACATGAGCATCGTGAATAATGTCCATCCAGTGACGTAACGCAAGCCAAATTGACATCATTTCCTTGATGTTTATGTGCTTGCACAGGAATTGCGGATCCCAAAGACCCTGGCATCTCGAATCCGTTGGGATTAATGATGCACCCCAACCTGTTTGACTGGCATCCGTCATAACGGTAAAACTCGGATCCGGCAACTGCAGCGGAACTCCTTGAGTTAACCACTGAATGTTTGCCCAAGTCTGAATCTCTTGTTTCACTTGATCTGACAAGAGAACGTCTACATCGAGCGAATGAATTTTCACACTCCAATTCTGAGTCAGGAAAATTTGAAGAGGACGTGTGCGTAGCCGCCCCATCGGAATGAGATCCGCGGCGGCTCCGCACAGACCTATCAGTCTCATAAATTCTCTCGCCGTGACTTTGTCTGCGTGCAGACAATAGCGAGCATAACAACTGACTAATTTCGCTCTGGTTAACGGCAGACGAACGAGATTGTTGTGCGTCTCGAAGCTCATTCCCAGATGAGTGAATGACTTGGACGGCACCAGATCCGACTTCTCCTCGTTTACTATAAAACCGAGACGTCGGAGCAATAGAAGAAGATTCTGAACATCGTTCTGAAGCGTTAACTCGTTGCCGTACCTCTGAAGAATGTCGTCCAGGTAGGCCGACGTTACCGCAGACGAATGAGCTCGGAAGTAGATCATTACCGAGTTCATTACCCGAGTGAAAGCCCAGGGTGCTAGATTCAATCCGAAGCACATCGCCCGGGATTGATAAACCACTCCCAGGACTGCAAAGCGTAGATACTTTCGGAATGTCGGATGTACCATGACGTGAAAGTACGCATCTTTGAGATCTATGCTCGTTGCATAATCGTTCACCCGAATACTCGCTCTGACCGATCGAATCGTCTCCATATAAAACTTTGGAGCGACGATCAGCTTGTTTATCCAGCTCAAATCTATGACTGGACGGAACGAGCCGTCTGGTTTTGGAAGCAGAAACAGATGGCTGTAGAATCCCAGAGATTCCTGGTTTTCTACGACCTCTACCGCGTTCTTCATTAAAAGATACTGCACCTCTGATAACAGAGCGTCTCTTTTCTGTGGATTTGACGGAAGATGAGTCCACTTTGGACTTCGAGTTAATGGAGGCTTTCGTTTGAAGGATATCTTTAGACCTTCCGAAGTCACTCCTCTCAGCCAAGGGTCGTCCGTAATCGACGCCCACTCTTGTGAAAAACTCGACAACCTTCCGCCAACCGGAACGCGATAGAGGTTTAAGCCATCACCTCCTGGACCTGCGAGACCTGCGGTAGGAGAAACCACGTCTTCCACGACCCGCACCTTGCCTCGTCGACCTCGGGGCGTCCGACCGATTGTCCCGGCCTGAAGGACGTCCCGAACGAGAGTCGCTATCCTGACGGTCTCTCGAATAAGACCAAGAGGACGCACCGGAACCTCTATAGGAACCTCTCTTGGGCGCATTAGACCCAGAAGTGCCTGTCTTATTCGTGTCTGCTGTATCCGACTTTTTAGGAGCCGATCTGAACAACAGAGAATCATTAGCTTTCTTTTTAATTTCATCATAAATAGCGGAAAGCTTGCCGTCAAAGAGAAGTTCTCCTGAGACCGAAGCGACTCTAAGAGAGTTCTTCACCTTAGAATCCACTAGTGTGGATGTAGCTAGGGCTGCGTCACGTCTAACCAACTCCAGATTTGCCACTGAAAGGGCGGAGTTACATGTGGAATAAGCTACTGCCCTTGAAAGAAGTCTTAAAGAGGATTGTATATCCTGAAACTCTTCCCCTTGAAGGCGCAGTGATAACGCCTTAGTAAGGTGATCTGCGTAAGATAAGGCATCTAAATTGGCTCTGTTAGACGCAATAGCTGTTTCCAACACCGCGGTTGGAATAGAAGCTGACATCGGTAATGATAGTTCTAAGTCTTCCGCCTCGTCGTCCATACGCAGAGGAACTCTCGGTATACCCTGTCCTGCCGTATCGAATTTATTCCTTGCATTAATGAAAGGCAGGTTGAGAGTATTAGCGGACAAGAAACCTGCTTTCCCCGTCCTGGAAGCAAGTTTAAATATAGCATCGTTCAATAATTCAAATGTTCTAGCAACATTATTGGACTGCGACGGAAACTCGGGAGCGATGTCCCTGAACCGCTCAAAAAATTCAGAGTCCAATGACGCTATAATTCTCTTGTCCGGAAGCGCAGCAGTCTGGCCCGACGGAACAACTTGAGGGAGAAAGTGCCGGATGAAGTCCACGGCAGCTTTATGTTGTTCCGAAAGGGATAGCTCCAAGTCATCCGTATCCCTTTCACCATCCGGTCGGACCTCACGATGTTCCCGGTCGTCCGCCCCCGATGCTTCGGCGGAGCGTACCGACCCAGCGCCGTCGGATAATTCTCGATCCGACACCGTTTCTGTCGGCTGCTGGGATGCTGCGATAAGCTGTGCTATCTGCACAAGAATGTCCGGCGTCGAGACCTGCGGAGCGCAGTCTTTCGCTGCTTCGCCGAGGGCAGCTCCGCATCAGATGGCTCCCGCATACTTTTCCTATGCGAACGTCCGGAGTCCATTGGTCTCGAATCCCTGGCTGCCGGATGGTGTGACCTGGTCGCCGAAGAATCCTTCATCGGCGAAGCTGGTAATATATCGGCGGTCACGCAGCCAAGGTGCGGTCGTGTGCGCTGACGAGAAGAGGAAGCCTTAACAGTCTCTGCGGACTGCTTATACAACGGAGCGTCCCGAGCGACAGACGTATGCTCCGCTAAAGACACATTTTGTACCACAACATCTGGTCCCAGATGTTGTTGTACGAGAGAGGGACCTCTCTCGCTCGCGGCCCGGCTGGACCTGGACGAGCTAGGAACCGGACTAAAAGGCTTCCTCCGTTCTCGCTTACTATCCGCCTTCACTGGGTGTGCATCTATTAAGTTTATAGTGCTCGCATCACCCCAAATTTCCTCTTGGACCGCATCGGACGAACCCGGCTGCCGAACCATTCGGTGAATGGACGCTACACCGGGCGAGCTAGCGGACGACATTTGTCTAATCTCCATGAGCACTTTTGCCGCTAGCTCTGAATTCATTTGTGACGACGGACGCACACTTGAAGAAGATAACATGGAAACATCACCCTGTTCTGGTTCCTCTGAAATAGAAACTGAGAGAGTAGAGTGACCTTGTGGAGAAAGAGCCGGCATCGCTCTTTCTCCAGAAACAACATATCGTGACACACGTTTCCAATGTTTCTCATCCCAATATTCACATATAGGACAGGGATTAATGCGAGAACACTGACTACAATTAATACAATGATCATGAAAGTCAGAGGAAGATTTCTTCCTATTACAATTTGAACAACGTCCCTTCATTGTGAAAGAACAACAATAAGTCCTAGTTACTCGCAAAAATCCCTGACACAAAGATACATAATAACATGATCCATTAATAAATGAAAAAACAATTGCAAAACAAAATAATTTTGAAAAAATATTTTTTCAGAGAAGCCCAAGTTGCTGAAAAGTAACGTTGAGCCCCAATGGATCCGATGGCAAAGTGTGGTCAAAAATTTTAAATTTATATAAAATAATTAATGAGACACTTTCGGATAATATAAATGTATCTTATAATGAGATAAACTACCACAAAGGCAAACAGCCCCCCTCAAAAAAGGCTGTTGCCAATGAAAACAAACAGTGTAAACACACTAGAAAACATGACTCCAGGCACTGAAAAAACTGGCCCGGAATCAGTCATCAATTACACTCTATCTGATGCAAAACAGAGACTCCCAGGGGAGAATCTGTAGAACATCAGATGGAAGATGCAGAACACAAACGTTATACACCCATGGGTGAAAACGTAACTATGGGGAAAATAACAGAAAACATTCTGTAACCAAGCAACTCTCCCAGGAAATTTTAGAAATTAAATTTCTCAAAAATATGCCATAAGCATGGGAGAATTGCCAGGGGGGACTTTAGAAGGCTAGGGGAGAGGAAACACTGAATAAGCAGTGCAACAATTAGCAAGAATGACAACAAGAGGCCCATGCCTCGAAAATAGGCAACTTAACATAATTTCATCAAAAAATTTTAAGTACAGCCCTGATTATTTTTTGCCACTTCTTTTTCCTCTCCTCCTTCTATCCTCCTTAGAATCACATTTTCTCCAAAAATTACGTGTCTGGCATCCTTTAAACTGAGATTTACAAGCACAAAGATCAGTGAGATGTTGACTGATGAAGGGCCAAACAGAGAATGATAATTGGCGCCAATTTCGGGACGACTGCGTCACTGCGCATGCGCAGTAGAGGCGTAGTATGGAGGTCCTTTAGGACATGATTTCTTTTTGTTTTGGATGCAAATTTTGGGGATTGGGGGGCAAAATTTGTGTTTGGCCCTGGTTTTGTTAGAGTTAGCACCAGCTAAGTCTGGGTCATTGGTACAGTATAAAAATATTATAAGTTACAGCCCTGAACACATCTTTCCACTGTTTCTTCCTCTCATCCTCTTATTTCATCCTTAGATCCACCATTTCTTTCATGATTTTGTGTCTGGCATCATTTTAACTGAGATTATAAGCACAGATATCAGTGAGATGTTACTAATTGAAGGGCCAAACAAAGAATGAGGATTTGGCTCCAATTTTGGTACTTCCTGGACACTGCCCATGCGCAGTGGACAAAAGTATGGAGGACCACATAGGACGTCTATTTTTTGGATTTTGATGCAAATTTGGGGGATTGGGGGGGAGGGGGCAAAATTTGTGTTTGGCCCTAGAATTTAAAAGTTAGCACCAGCTATATCTGGGTCATTGATACAGTATAAAAAGATAAATTTTTAAATTCAAGAACTATCAAGGTCCACAATGAACCCCATTCATTTATACAAGCATCATCAATATCGGTTGGACTATGTTGAGGGGGGCGGGGGTGGGGGGGTGGAGCTTTTATGTTTTCAGTTAAACAGTTGTCATTGTTGTCATTGAATGGGTATGAACTTGTTTGGTTCATATAAACATCACCATTTAGTTATAATGATATGGTAATCATGACACTTTGGCCATATCAGCATCTGAGATGAGAAAACATTATCCCAGCATCTCACTAATTTCTTCCTCTGCTCTCCCTATCCTTTTGCCCCAACACTCACAAATGCACTGTAATATTCCTATTGATTCCCCACTAAGAATACTGACCATCTTCCCGTGCTCCTCTTACCCCTTTATTCTTTGGCTTCCCATCCCATTACTCCAATATACTTCAGGCAAACCGTACTCTCTTTGATGGATATTAGGACATTCTAAGAGAGCAATTCTCCATACAGATATCTCTAATACCATGGAGCTCACATAATTAATCGGATATCTCTTATTAACCAAATAACCCTGTTAATTGAATATAACTTTGAAACACAAAACCCTTTAGCATGCATTCAGTACAAATTTGACATGTTAATTCCATACTATGTACTTCATGCAACTTAACATCCCCATCACACATTCATACCATGATAAAGAGACAACAAATTCATTTTAATTCTCATATAACCTATCAGTTTGATATACATCAACAGTTGCTGCACAAAATTCCAAATGCTTTCTATACAACTTCATGAGAAAACCGTTGAATACATTTTGAAAGCCAAGGAATTGCTTTTTTAAAAATCCATACTTTACCCAGATTTTCTGATTACTGTGTGAACCCTATTTTAAGAATTCTATAGATTCGAAATGAATTTCTTATAAACACAGCCAACATGAAAATCTCTCTCAACGAAAGTAATTTGTGTACCTACTTGTGGTCTAATCTTCAGCTTTGCACTGTAAATGCTCCGAGCTATAGATTCCGAATTCACTTCCAGCTGAAAGCAAAGTTGAATAGCAATGAAAAAAGATTGAAACTTCAGTAATCTGTATATTTCAACTAGTTATTTATCTATTTATTGGTGTTTAAGGTTGCATATTTCCACACAATGGCTAATCATGACAGCAACATGGAGATAAAGTCAAGTTTGGTCAATCGCTTATGCCCATGGTGCCCATTTTTGAGGAACTCCGCTCCAGGCATTGGTTACCAGGTCAAATTTTAAAAGTAAAACAGAGCTTGTTGACACAATAAACAAGCACTGCTTCACTTCCCAGGATTCCCACAGAGAATTTGTACTCATTATTTAATCCTTCAAATGTAAATGTCAAATAAAATAATTTTCTAAAGAATTCTGCCAGATGAAATACATAGATGATATCTAAGGTTTTTGAGGGGATACCATAATTATTTCGTGAGTGACTAGCAGGTGAAATATAAATTTCCAATGAGCATCAGCTGGAAAAGTGGCTATTCAATTAATGGGATTTCAGTGTACTCATACTTCATGCCATGTTTAACCCTTAAGAGCCTGGAGATTTTTATACATTTTCATTAGACTTTGAAAGTCTACCTCCAGTGGCTTTGCAGTTGTTTCTAGTCAAGTCTTGGATGCCTACAGAGGCAGGCAACACTTGCCTAGGAACAACTGACAAGGTACGTAGAAAAAAAGTTTTGAGTTTACGCAAACAATGCATGTTGGGGAACCTGACCCTGTGCATTAAAAAGTTATCAATTTATTTATTTATTTATTGGTGTTTAAGGTCACATATTTTTGCACAATAGCTAATCATGACCACTACATGAGTATCAACTCAAGACCAGGGGTGAGAGTTAATAAGCCACGTTGCCCATTTTAGAGAGGGTTTGTACCTCCCAAGCATTAGTGACTGGGTTCTATTTTACCAGTAAAACACAGCCTGTTTACAGCACTGAACAGGCACTGATTCACTTCCCAGGGTTTCCATGGGGAATTAAAAAGTTATCCCAGTCGGAATTAAGTTTACTGTGGTTAACCCTTAAGGGGCTAATTCTGACTTTGATAACTTTTTTTTACCAATGACAATCAAACTTGACCTGCATTTCAAGGTATTTCGTAATGTTGCAAAATTATTATGTCATACATCGAAGCGAAATAGAGTAATCATCTGGAAACCATTGATTTTGCCATTTTGCAACTTTTCAAGGGGCATAACTCTGGAATGATAAATGTCATAATGGGGAAAATCGAAATTGCTCTGCATTTCATGGTAGGTAGTAATGTTGCAAAATTATAAGGTCATACATCAAAGCAAGCTAGAGTTATCATCTGGAAACCATTTGTTTCGGACAGATGGATGAACATTCTTACACGTTCTTACTTGTGGGGTTTTTCCCTTCTTAAACCCTAACCCCACAAGGTCAAAAAATTAACCCCACAGTGCAATAAATAGCCCCACAAGTGGCCACTGTACTAACCCAACTACCACTGACCCTAAATTGTAAGCCCCACAATGTACCTCTGCTGGATGGACGGACAGATGCACAGATGGACAGATGGACAAAGCGGCGACTATATTGGCCTTCCAAATTTTTTGGGGAGCATAAAAATTAACTGCCCTGTAATAGAAGGACTTGGGGCTACAAAGCTCACCTAAACGCAAATTCTGGCAAGTGAAAATGCTGAAGATTAACTTTGAAAAAAAAATTTCCAGCAAAATTTACACAGTACAAGGGTTAAACAGATTTGCTATAGTCCTAAACAATACATACCATAACTACAATATAAAAGCTTTGCAGCCATGGGATTCAAAGTATTTGAGTTCAACATAAACTCTTACAAAATGTATAACAGCAGAGCTAAATGTAAATTCTCACGAGAAAGTAAGTCATCTTTGGCAGAAAATGTTAAAAATAGGCCAATGAAATCATCAGATGTGTACCCATATGCGCAATTAGTAGAAAGCTGTATGACGGAGGGCCACCACGGATGCCGACATTATGTACACCATACAAGGTATGGGTACATATAGAAATGGATTGGAGGAGTGTCTAATTTGATGGATAAAGGGTTAATATCTCCGGATCAAATTATCAGATTTACATAAAAAACTATACAGCACAGCACATCAGTAACTTGAATAAATATATAAAGTAACATGACAATCGGATTTGTAAGTCATCGTTCTATAGTAGGTTACCAAAAATGAAATCATTCCATTGAAGCATTTCCAAAAAAAGTCCGGAAAGTTAAAAAATTTATAGTAATTTATATATTTTTTATACTTACCAATGACCCAGACATAGCTGGTGCTAATTCTCAAAAATCTAGGGCCAAACACAAATTTTGCCCCCCAATCCCCAAAATTTGCATCTAAAACCGAAAATAACATGTCCTAATGGTCCTCCATACTTTTCCTCCACTGCGCATGCGCAGTGTCAAGGAGGTCTCGAAATTGGCGCCAATTATCATTCTTACAAGCAGTGCCTGGTCAGCGCTATGTACTCAGCGGGGAGGTACGAGTTCCCAACTCCTGGGAGGGCCATCCCCGTCTGGGTCATTGGTAAGTATAAAAAATATATAAATTACTATAAATTTTTTAACATTTTTATACTGTACCAATGACCCAGACATAGCTGAATAGAAAAAAGGCTGGAGGGCCTAGGACATAGAGGAAAATCCAATAAGCTCAACTAAATATAATAGAGTTATCCCCTCGAGGAGAAAAGGAGGATTAGGCTTTACATGTATCTTTCTTATTTATGACAAATTCATAATTGAGCCCTTCATAATTGAGCAAAATAACATCTATGTTCTCTATTAACATCCAGTATAACCCTTTATACTAATTATTTTTAAAGTAAGCCAATAAATAAAGAAAGTCCAGAGAATTGAGACTCTTTATACTCATTAAAAGTGTCCGAGGATTGTATATTAACGCCCATTTGACACGTGACATATACAAATGCTTCACACTGAGCTACACTTTAAAAATATGACATGAATGAATTTAAACATTAGCTTTACACTTTAAAACCATCCCGGTACCGACCCAGAATTACTGACTCCGGAGGAGGTATCCCCTTGCTTTTCACTATAAAGCAGGTGACCTAAGGGAACACCCTCCACCCCCCCCCCTTCCCCTTGCCCTGGGTCAAATAGCCCAGAGCGAAAAGGGCAGCAGGACAGAGTCACTGCCGGAACAGAAAGCCTGCATAACTATAGTTGCAACTGTTTAGTGGACGACATTCTGAGCAACAGATAACGGACCTAAACAATGCAGGTCTCCAGAAATGGACTCAATATTTCTGAGATAAAAATTCGTGAATCTGGGTGGCTGAGACCAATATGCAGCCTTCATTAAATCTGTAATAGCAACACTATTTGCGTAAGCCCAAGATGTAGAAAGAGCTCTTACTTCATGAGCCGAAATCTTAAGCACAGACTGCTGAGTTGAAGATAGATTATCATAAGCAGTACGGATAGTTAATTGAATCCATCTAGCAATAGAATGGACCATAATGTCCTTTCTATTAGGCATCAGAGACAGAAAGAAGCGTTTTCGTCCCTTTCTGATAAACTGAGATCTTCGTTTATAAATATGTAAAGCTCTAACCGGACAGAGTAAAGGCCTATGCCTGTCTGAAGACGGAAGGGCCTTAATAACAATAGGTTCCGGATATTTATTAGGAGCCTGATTCTTAGCCAAAAATCCAACATTAGTAGTAAAGGTAAGTGTTCCCGACACTACGATAGTGAGAATCGTCCACAGATAGTGCATGAAGCTCAATGACTCTTCTAGCAGAAGAGAAAGCTAAGAGAAATGCTGTCTTATGAGATAAGAATTTGAAGTCCACTGTCTCAAGAGGCTCAAATGGCTTTTCTTTTAGTTTAAGAAGAACCCAAGCTAAATTCCAATTAGGAATTAATCTCAGGGTTCTAGGTCTATTTATCGAGAAGTTTCTAACTAATTTAGATAACGAGACATTAGATCCAATTTGTAAACTATCATGGTGTGCATAGGTATCAGATAACATAGACCTATAACCTTTAATAGTAACAGGCTGCAGTTTGATCTCATCAAACAAGTATACTAGAAAGTTTGCAATGTCTGGAAGGGAGGGATCAAAAATATCAACAGAATGATCCCTACACCAACGACAAAAGACCTTCCACTTAGCCACATAGTTTAGCGAAGAGGAGGTCCTCCTACAGTTAGAAATTGCATCCACTGCTCGTCCTGTAAAATGCTTGCCTTGCAAGAAGGACCGCACAATGGAAATACGTGAAGGTTGAGACCATGCGGGTTGTGATCTAGTTGACGCGATTTCCCCTGCGAAAGATCCTCTCGTGGAGGAAGCTTCCGCGGTATGTCCCACAGCAGACACCTGAGTAGATTTATCCACGGTCTCTGTGGAGACAGAGATGCTACCAACAGAATTTTGCATTGAGATTGTTTTATCTTTAGCAATATCTGCTGAATCAACGGCGCTGGAGGATACGCATATCCTATCATTCCGTCCCACGAGATCAATAGAGCGTCTAATGCATATGCTCGAGGATCCGGACATGGTGACACATACGTCTGCAACTGATTGTTGAGTTGTGTCACAAATAAGTCTATCGATGGCCGCTCCCATTGGTAGCAAATCTGATTGAATACCTGTTTGTTGAGAGTCCATTCTGACAGCAGCAAGCGACCCTTCTGTGAAAGGGAGTCTGCTAATACATTCAGACGACCCGGAATATGACGGACCGAAAGTAGAACTTGGTGTTCTAGTACAAACAGAAGGATTCTTTCCGTTAAATTGAATAACGGAACGGAATGAGTGCCTCCCTGGTTCTGAATATACACTACTACTGTCGTATTGTCGGACAGGATTTGGACATGTGCTTTCTGAATAATGTTCATCCAATGACATAGTGCAAGCCAAATTGACATCATTTCTTTGATGTTTATGTGCTTGCCTAGAAACTGCAGATCCCAAAGACCACCCTGGCACTTCGAATCCGCACCCCAACCTGTTTGACTGGCATCCATCATAATAATAAAACTCAGATCCGGCAACTGCAGTGGAACTCCCTGAGTCAACCACTGAATGTTTACCCAAGTCTGAATCTCTTGTTTCACTTGATTTGACAAGAAAACGTCTATATCGAGCGAATGAATCTTTACTCTCCAATTCTGAGTCAAGAAAATTTGGAGAGGACGAGTGCGTAACTGCCCCATCGGAATAAGATCCGCAGCGGCTCCGCACAGACTAATCAGTCTGATGAATTCTCTCGCTGTAACTTTGTCTGAGTGAAGACAATAGCGAGCGTAACAACTGATTAATTTCGCTCTGGTTAACGGCAGACGAACGAGATTGTTGTGCATCTCGAAGCTCATTCCCAAGTGGGTGAATGACTTGGACGACACCAGATCCGACTTCTCCTCGTTTATTATAAAACCGAGACGCCGGAGTAATAAAAGCAGATTCTGCACATCGTTCTGAAGCGCTAACTCGTTGCCGTACCTCTGAAGAATGTCGTCCAGGTAGGCCGACGTTACCGCAGACGAATGAGCTCGGAAATGCATCATTACCGAGTTCATTATTCGAGTGAAAGCCCAGGGCGCTAGGTTCAAACCGAAGCACATCGCTCGGAACTGATATACAACTCCTAGGACTGCGAAGCGTAGATACTTTCTGAATGTCGGATGTACCATGACGTGAAAGTACGCATCCTTGAGATCTATGCTTGTAGCATAGTCATTCACCCGAATACTCGCTCTGACAGATCGAATTGTCTCCATATAGAACTTCGGAGCGACGATCAGCTTGTTTATCCAGCTCAAATCTATGACTGGACGGAACGAGCCGTCTGGTTTCGGAACCAGAAACAGATGGCTGTAGAAACCCGGTGATTCCTGGTCTTCTACGACCTCTACCGCGTTCTTCTCCAGAAGAGACTATACTTCTGATAGAAGAGCGTCTCTTTTCTGCGGATTTGATGGAAGCTGAGTCCATTTTGGACTTCGCGTTAATGGAGGCTTTCGTTTGAAGGATATTCTTAGTCCTTCCGAAAATTACGCCTCGAACCCAGGGGTCGTCCGTAATTGACGCCCAATTGTTTATAAAACTCGACAATCTTCCGCCTACCGGAACACGATAGAGGTTCATACCATCACCTCCTGGACCTGCGAGGCTTGCAGAAGGAGAAACTACGTCCTCCACGACCCGCACCTCGCCCCGTTGACCTAGGGACGTCTGAACGGTTATCTCGGCCAGTATAACGTCCCCTACGTGAGTCGCTGCCTTGACGGTCTCTAGAATAAGACCTAGAGGATGCATAGGAACCTCTATAGGAACTTCCCTTGGGCGTACTTGTCCCAGAAGTGCCTGTCTTACTCTTTTCTGCTGTATCTGACTTTTTAGAAGCGGATTTGAATAGCAGAGAATCCGAAGCTTTCTTAGTTATCTTATCATAGATTGCTGAAAGTCGAAGAGAAGCTCTCCGGAGACTGAAGCGACTATGAGAGAGTTTTTCACCTTACTATCCACGCGCGTGGATGTAGCTAGGGCCGCGTCACGTCTAACCAACTCCAGGTTTACCACTGAAAGGGCAGAGTTATACGTAGAATAAGCTATGGCCCTCGAAAAAACTCTTAAGGAGGATTGTATATCATGGAATTCTTTCCCTTGAAGACGTAATGATAACGCTTTAGTAAGGTGATCTGCGTATGATAAAGCGTCTAAGTTAACTCTATTAGACATTATTGTCGTTTCCAACGTCATGGTTGGAATTGACATAGACGACGGTATAGACAATTCTAGGTCTTCAGCCTGGTCGTCTAGACGCAGAGGAACTCTCGGAATGCCCTGTCCTGCCGTTTCAAATTTGTTCCTTGAATTGATGAAAGGCAGCTGTAGAGCATTTGCAGACAAGAAACCATACTTGCTCGTTTTGGTAGCAAGCTTATATATAGCGTCATTCAATAGTTCAAATGTTCTTGTGACATTATTGGACTGTGTTGGAAACTCAGGGACGATGTTCCTAAACCGATTAAAAAATTCTGTGTCCAGTGACGCTACCAGTCTCTTATCCGGCATCGCAGCATTCTGGTCCGACGGAACAACCTCTGGAAGATAATGCTGGATAAAATCTACGGCAGCTTTATGTTGTTCCGAAAGGGAAAGCTCCAGATCCTCTGAATCCCTTAAGCCATCCTGTCGGACCATATGAAGTTCGTGGTCATCAGTACCTGATGCTTCAGTGGAACGTACCGACCCAGCGTCGTCGGATAATTCCTGATCCGACAGAGATTCTGTCGTCTGCTGGGATGCTGCGATAAGTTGTGCTATTTGTGATAGCACGGCCGTCACTGAGGCCTGTGGAGCAGCACTGGAAGCTCCCTGGACGTTGACTCCTGCATACTTCTTTTATGCGAACGTCCGGAGTCTACAGGCCTCATGTCCCTGGCTACCGGATGGCGTGACCTGGTCGCCGTGGAATCCCTGATCAGCGAAGCTGGCTGGATATCCGTGGTCACGTAGCCAAGGTGCGGTCGTGTGCGCTGCCGTGAGGATGAGGAAGCCATATTGACAGTCTCTCCGGACTGTTTATATAACGGAGCGTCCCGAGTGGCGGACGTATGCTCCGAAATGCGAAACGTTTTGTACCACAACATCTGGTCCCAGATGTTGTTGTACGAGAGAGAGACCTCTCTCGCTCACAGCCCGGATGGACCTGGACGAGCTAGGAACCGGACTAATAGGCTTCCTCCGTTCTATCCTCTGATCCGTCGCCACTGGGTGTGCACTTTGTCTTATTATAGTGCTCGCATCACCCAAATCTCCTTCCTGGACTGCAACGGACGAACCCAGCTGCCAAGCCATTTGATGAATGGTCGCTACACCGGACGAGCTAGCGGACGCCAATGCCGTCGATCCTACTAGGGACGTCTTAGGCAATTGACGTATTTCCATGAGCACTTTTGCCGCTAGCTCTTCATTTAACTGTGACGACGGAGGCACACTTTTGGAAGACATCACAGAAACATCACCCTGTTCTTGTTCCTCTGAAAAAGAGATTGAAAAACTAGAGTGACCCCGCGGAGAAAGGACCGGCATGGCCTTATCCCCGCTAACAACATACCGTGACACACGTTTCCAATGTTTGTCATCCCAATTGACACACACTGAGCAGGAGTTAGTGCGAGTACACTGACTACAATTAATACAATGATTATGAAAGTCAGAGGAAGATTTCCTCTTATTACAATTTGAACAATATCCTTTCATTGTGAAAAGAACAAAAACAGTCCTAGTACTCGCACCAACCCCTGAAAACAAAGATACATAATAACATGATCCATTAACATATAGAAAAAATAAATGAAATCAAAAAACAATTTTTTGAAAAAATATTTTTTCAGAAAAGCCCAAGTTTCTGAACGTAATGTTGAGCCCCAATGGATCCCAAAAACGCCTAAGTGTGGACAAAATTTTTTAAAATATTTCAAAAAAATTAATGCAACACTTATGTATAATAGTAATGTATCTTGTTATGATTAAACTAATACAAAGACAAGAAATCACTCTCAACAGAAACCGTTGTCAATGTAAACAAGAAGTGTATAAAAACCGGAAACATGACTCCAGGCACTGATAAACATGGCCCGAAATCAGTTACCAATTACAACACTATCTGATGCAAAACAGAGACTTCCAGGGAAGAAACTGCAGAACATCAGAACACAACACCTAAACACCCATGGGTGAGGACGAAAACATGGGGAAAAAAACAGAATTCATTCTGTTACCAAGCTAAAACTCCCAAGAACTTTTAGTAATAATATTACAGAAAATATGCCAAAAGCATGGGAGAATAGCAAGGGGGGACTAAAGGAAAGGGAGAGAGGAAACACTGATCAAGCAGTGTAACTTTATAGCAAGAATGACAACAACAGGCCCATGCCTTGAAATTAGGGAACATAACATAATTTCATAAAAAAATTTTAAGTTACAGCCCTGATTATTTCCTGCCACTCATTTTTCCTCTCCTCCTTCTAATTCCTCTTTAGATCCACCATTTCTCTAATAATTACATGTCTGGCATCATTTAAACTTAGATTTACAAGCACAAATATCAGTCAGATGTGAACTGATGAAGGGCCAAACAAAGAATGATAATTGGCGCCAATTTCGAGACCTCCTTGACACTGCGCATGCCCAGTGGAGGAAAAGTATGGAGGACCATTTAGGACATGTTATTTTCGGTTTTAGATGCAAATTTTGGGGATTGGGGGGCAAAATTTGTGTTTGGCCCTAGATTTTTGAGAATTAGCACCAGCTATGTCTGGGTCATTGGTACAGTATAAAAATACTGATATTTTGATGCTTTTCCATATTTCCAAGGGCCATAACTCACACAAGATTAATGCAATCAGCATGAAACTAAAACTTGATCTGTAAGGCATCGTTCTATAGTAGTTTACCAAAAACGAAATCATTCCATTGAAGCGTTTCCAAAAAAACTCCGGAAAACTGATATTTTGGCGTTTTTCCATATTTCCAAGGACCATAACTCATACAAAAATAATGCAATCAGCATGAAACTCAAATGCGATCTGTAAGTCATCGTTCTATAGTAGGTTAACAAAAATGAAATCATTCCATTGAAGCATTTCCAAAAAAAGTCCGGAAAACTGATATTTTGGTGCTTTTCCATATTTCCAAGGGCCATAACTCACACAAGAATAATGCAATCAGCATGAAACTAAAACTTGATCTGTAAGTCATCGTTCTATAGTAGTTTACCAAAAATGAAATCATTCCGTTGAAGTGTTTCCAAAAAAGGTCCAGAGAACTAAAGTGTGACTGACAGACTGACAGACTGACGGATGGACAGAGTGCAAACCTATAGTCCCCTCCGGCGATGCCGGTAGGGGACTAATAACCTTGTGATAGGATTAACTTTGAAAAAAAAACTTCCAGCAAAATTTACACAGTACAAGGGTTAAACAGATTTGGGATAGTCCTAAACAATACATACCATAACTACAAGATAAAAGCTTTGCAGCCATGGGATTCAAAGTATTTGAGTTCAACATAAACTCTAACAAAATGTACAACAACAGAGCTAAATGTAAATTCTCACGAGAAAGTAATTCATTTTTGGCAGAAAATGTTCAAAAGCATTGACATTCCTGGACTATGAAGGTTAAAAGAAGTGGTGACAGCCCAAAAAAATATCTGAAAAAATTAACAAAAGCTCACGTATCGCTGAAGCAATACAATGTCCCCTACCGGACTAATGAGCATTAATAATTATACAAATGTTATAACCTAGATGTGATCAACATGAATTCCGTTGAAGCGTTTCCATAAAAAGTCCGAAAGTTAAAAAATTTATAGTAATTTATATATTTTTTATACTTACCAATGACCCAGACTTAGCTGGTGCTAACTCTAACAAAACCAGGGCCAAACACAAATTTTGCCCCCCAATCCCCAAAATTTGCATCCAAAACAAAAAGAAATCATGTCCTAAAGGACCTCCATACTACGCCTCTACTGCGCATGCGCAGTGACGCAGTCGTCCCGAAATTGGCGCCAATTATCATTCTTACTGGCAGTGCCTGGTCAGCGCAATGTACTCAGCGGGGAGGCAAGAGTTCCCAACTCCAGGGAGGGCCATCCCCGTCTGGGTCATTGGTAAGTATAAAAAATATATAAATTACTATAAATTTTTTAACATTTTTATACTGTACCAATGACCCAGACTTAGCTGAATAGTAAACAGGCTGGAGGGCCTAGGACATAGAGGAAAATCCAATAAGCTCAACTATATAGTAAAGAGGTAACCCCTTAAGGAGAAAAGGAGTATTAGGCTTTACATGTATCTTTCTTATTTAATATTAAATTAGAAAGATACACTACCCTTAATAATTGAGCACAATAACATTCATGTTCTCTATTAACATCCAGTATAACCCTTATACTAATTATTTTTAAAGCAAGCCAATAAATAAAGTAGTCCAGAGAATTGAGACTCTTTATAATCATTTAAAAGTGTCCGAGTATTGTATATTAAAGCCCGTTTGACACTTGACATATACAAATGCTTCACACCGAGCTACACTTTAAAAATAAGACATGAATGAATTTAAACATTAATATTACACTTTAAAACCATCCCGGAAGCGACTCAGAAATACTGACTTGGAGGAGGCATTCCCTTGCTTTTCACTATAAAGCAGGTGACCTAAGGGAACACCCCCCCCCCCCCCCCCCCCTTCCCCTTGCCCTGGGTCAAATAGCCCAGAGCGAAGAGGGCAGCCGGACGGAGTCACTGCCGGAACAGAAAGCCTGCATAACTATAGTTGCAACTGTTTAGTGGACGACATTCTGAGCAACAGATAACGGACCTAAACAATGCAGGTCTCCAGAAATGGACTCAATATTTCTGAGATAAAAATTCGTAAATGTGGATGGCTGAGACCAATAAGCAGCCTTCATTAAATCTGTAATAGCAACACTATTAGCATAAGCCCAGGAAGTAGAAAGAGCTCTTACTTCATGAGCAGAAATCTTAAGCACAGACTGCTGAGAAGAAGATAAATCTTCATAAGCAGTACGGATAGTTAACCGAATCCATCTAGCAATAGAATGGACTGAAATGTCCTTTCTATTAGGCATCAAAGACAGAAAGAAACGTTTCCGTCCCTTTCTGATAAACTGAGATCTCTGTTTATAGATACGTAGTGCTCTAACAGGACAGAGTAAAGGCCTACGCCCGTCTGAAGACGGAAGAGCCTTAATAACAATAGGTTCCGGATATTTATTAGGAGCCTGATTCTTAGCTAAAAAACCCACATTAGTAGTGAAGGTGATAGTGTTCCCAACACTACGATAATGAGAATCATCCACCGATAGTGCATGAAGCTCACTGACTCTTCTGGCAGAAGAGAAAGCTAAGAGAAAAGCTGTCTTATAAGATAAGAATTTGAAATCTACTGTCCCAAGAGGTTCAAATGGCTTTTCCTTCAATTTAAGGAGAACCCAAGCTAAATTCCACTTAGGAATTAATCTAAGAGTTCTGGGTCTATTTATCGAAAAGTTTCTAACCAACTTCGATAAAGAGACATTAGATCCAATTTGTAAACTATCATGATGTGCATAGGTATCAGATAACATAGATCTATAACCCTTTATAGTAACAGGCTGCAGTTTGATTTCGTCAAACAAGTATACTAGAAAGTTTGCAATGTCTGGTATAGAGGGATCAAATATATCTACAGAATGATCCCTACACCAACGACGAAAAACCTTCCACTTAGCCGCATAGTTTAGCGAAGAGGAGGTCCTCCTACAGTTAGAAATCGCGTCCACTGCTCGTCCTGTAAAGTGCTTGCCATGCAAGAAGGACCGCACAACGGAAAAACGTGAAGGTTGAGACCTTGCGGGTTGTGATGGAGTTGGCGCGATTTCCCCTGCGAAAGAAGATCCTCTCGTGGAGGAAGCTTCCGTGGTAGGTCCCACAACAGACACCTGAGTAGATTTATCCACGGTCTCTGTGGCGACAGAGATGCTACCAACAGAATCTTGCATTGAGATTGTTTTATCTTTAGCAATACTTGTTGAATTAACGGTGCTGGAGGATACGCATATCCTATCATTCCGTCCCAAGGGATCGACAGAGCGTCTACTGCAAATGCTCTTGGATCCGGACACGGAGACACATACGTCTGCAACTGATTGTTGAGATGTGTCGCAAATAAGTCTATCATTGGCCGTTCCCATTGGTAGCAAATCTGATTGAATACTTGTTTGTTGAGAGTCCACTCCGACGGCAACAAGCGACCCTTTCGTGAAAGGGAGTCTGCTAGCACATTCAGACGACCCGGTATGTGACGGACCGAAAGAAGAACGTGATGTTCTAACGCAAACAGAAGGATTCTTTCCGTTAGATTGAACAACGGAACTGAATGAGTGCCTCCCTGATTCCGTATATACGCCACTACTGTCGTATTGTCGGATAGGATTTGGACATGAGCATCGTGAATAATGTCCATCCAGTGACGTAACGCAAGCCAAATTGAAATCATTTCCTTGATGTTTATGTGCTTGCACAGGAACTGCGGATCCCAAAGACCCTGGCATCTCGAATCCGTTGGGATTAATGATGCACCCCAACCTGTTTGACTGGCATCCGTCATAACGGTAAAACTCAGATCCGGCAACTGCAGCGGAACTCCTTGAGTTAACCACTGAATGTTTGCCCAAGTCTGAATCTCTTGTTTCACTTGATCTGACAAGAGAACGTCTACATCGAGCGAATGAATTTTCACACTCCAATTCTGAGTCAGGAAAATTTGAAGAGGACGTGTGCGTAGCCGCCCCATCGGAATGAGATCCGCGGCGGCTCCGCACAGACCTATCAGTCTCATAAATTCTCTCGCCGTGACTTTGTCTGCGTGCAGACAATAGCGAGCGTAACAACTGACTAATTTCGCTCTGGTTAACGGCAGGCGAACGAGATTGTTGTGCGTCTCGAAGCTCATTCCCAGATGAGTGAATGACTTGGACGGCACCAGATCCGACTTCTCCTCGTTTACTATAAAACTGAGACGTCGGAACAATAGAAGAAGATTCTGAACATCGTTCTGAAGCGTTAACTCATTGCCGTACCTCTGAAGAATGTCGTCCAGGTAGGCCGACGTTACCGCAGACGAATGAGCTCGGAAGTAGATCATTACCGAGTTCATTACCCGAGTGAAAGCCCAGGGTGCTAGATTCAATCCGAAGCACATTGCCCGGAATTGATACACCACTCCCAGGACTGCAAAGCGTAGATACTTTCGAAATGTCGGATGTACCATGACGTGAAAGTACGCATCTTTGAGATCTATGCTCGTTGCATAATCGTTCACCCGAATACTCGCTCTGACCGATCGAATCGTCTCCATATAAAACTTCGGAGCGACGATCAGCTTGTTTATCCAGCTCAAATCTATGACTGGACGGAACGAGCCGTCTGGTTTCGGAACCAGAAACAGATGGCTGTAGAATCCCAGAGATTCCTGGTTTTCTACGACCTCTACCGCGTTCTTCATTAAAAGAGACTGCACCTCTGATAACAGAGCGTCTCTTTTCTGTGGATTTGACGGAAGATGAGTCCACTTTGGACTTTGAGTTAATGGAGGCTTTCGTTTGAAGGATATCTTTAGACCTTCCGAAGTCACTCCTCTCACCCAAGGGTCGTCCGTAATCGACGCCCACTCTTGTGAAAAACTCGACAACCTTCTGCCAACCGGAACGCGATAGAGGTTTAAGCCATCACCTCCTGGACCTGCGAGGCCTGCGGTAGGAGAAACCACGTCTTCCACGACCCGCACCTCGCCTCGTCGACCTCGGGGCATCTGACCGATTGTCCCGGCCTGAAGGACGTCCCGAACGAGAGTCGCTATCCTGACGGTCTCTCGAATAAGACCAAGAGGACGCACCGGAACCTCTATAGGAACCTCTCTTGGGCGCATTAGACCCAGAAGTGCCTGTCTTATTCGTGTCTGCTGTATCCGACTTCTTAGGAGCCGATCTGAACAACAGAGAATCATTAGCTTTCTTTTTAATTTTATCATAAATAGCGGAAAGCTTGCCGTCAAAGAGAAGTTCTCCTGAGACCGAAGCGACTCTAAGAGAGTTCTTCACCTTAGAATCCACTAGTGTGGATGTAGCTAGGGCTGCGTCACGTCTAACCAACTCCAGATTTGCCACTGAAAGGGCGGAGTTACACGTGGAATAAGCTACTGCCCTTGAAAGAAGTCTTAAAGAGGATTGTATATCCTGAAACTCTTCCCCTTGAAGGCGCAGTGATAACGCCTTAGTAAGGTGATCTGCGTAAGATAAGGCATCTAAATTGGCTCTGTTTGACGCAATAGCTGTTTCCAACACCGCGGTTGGAATAGAAGCTGACGACGGTAATGATAGCTCTAAGTCTTCCGCCTCGTCGTCCATACGCAGAGGAACTCTCGGTATACCCTGTCCTGCCGTATCGAATTTATTCCTTGCATTAATGAAAGGCAGGTTGAGAGTATTAGCGGACAAGAAACCTGCTTTCCCCGTCCTGGAAGCAAGTTTAAATATAGCGTCGTTCAATAATTCAAATGTTCTAGCAACATTATTGGACTGCGACGGAAACTCGGGAGCGATGTCCCTGAACCGCTCAAAAAATTCAGAGTCCAATGACGCTATAATTCTCTTGTCCGGAAGCGCAGCAGTCTGGCCCGACGGAACAACTTGAGGGAGAAAGTGCCGGATGAAGTCCACGGCAGCTTTATGTTGTTCCGAAAGGGATAGCTCCAAGTCATCCGTATCCCTTTCACCATCCGGTCGGACCTCACGATGTTCCCGGTCGTCCGCTCCCGATGCTTCGGCGGAGCGTACCGACCCAGCGCCGTCGGATAATTCTCGATCCGACACCGTTTCTGTCGGCTGCTGGGATGCTGCGATAAGCTGTGCTATCTGCACAAGAATGTCCGGCGTCGAGACCTGCGGAGGCGCAGTCTTTCGCTGCTTCGCCGAGGGCAGCTCCGCATCAGATGGCTCCCGCATACTTTTCCTATGCGAACGTCCGGAGTCCATCGGTCTCGAATCCCTGGCTGCCGGATGGTGTGACCTGGTCGCCGAAGAATCCTTCATCGGCGAAGCTGGTAATATATCGGCGGTCACGCAGCCAAGGTGCGGTCGTGTGCGCTGACGAGAAGAGGAAGCCTTAACAGTCTCTGCGGACTGCTTATACAACGGAGCGTCCCGAGCGACGGACGTATGCTCCGCTAAAGACACATTTTGTACCACAACATCTGGTCCCAGATGTTGTTGTACGAGAGAGGGACCTCTCTCGCTCGCGGCCCGGCTGGACCTGGACGAGCTATGAACCGGACTAAAAGGCTTCCTCCGTTCTCGCTTACTATCCGCCGTCACTGGGTGTGCATCTATTATGTTTATAGTGCTCGCATCACCCAAAATTTCCTCTTGGACCGCATCGGACGAACCCGGCTGCCGAACCATTCGGTGAATGGACGCTACACCGGGCGAGCTAGCGGACGACATTTGTCTAATCTCCATGAGCACTTTTGCTGCTAGCTCTGAATTCATTTGTGACGACGGACGCACACTTGAAGAAGATAACATGGAAACATCACCCTGTTCTGGTTCCTCTGAAATAGAAACTGAGAGAGTAGAGTGACCTTGCGGAGAAAGAGCCGGCATTGCTCTTTCTCCAGAAACAACATATTGTGACACACGTTTCCAATGTTTCTCATCCCAATGTTCACATATAGGACAGGGATTAATGCGAGAACACTGACTACAATTAATACAATGATCATGAAAGTCAGAGGAAGATTTCTTCCTATTACAATTTGAACAACGTCCCTTCATTGTGAAAGAACAACAATAAGTCCTAGTTACTCGCAAAAACCCCTGACACAAAGATACATAATAACATGATCCATTAATAAATGAAAAAACAATTGCAAAACAAAATAATTTTGAAAAAATATTTTTTCAGAGAAGCCCAAGTTGCTGAAAAGTAACGTTGAGCCCCGATGGATCCGATGGCAAAGTGTGGTCAAAAATTTTAAATTTATATAAAATAATTAATGAGACACTTTCGGATAATATAAATGTATCTTATAATGAGATAAACTACCACAAAGGCAAACAGCCCCCCTCAAAAAAGGCTGTTGCCAATGAAAACAAACAGTGTAAACACACTAGAAAACATGACTCCAGGCACTGAAAAACTGGCCCGGAATCAGTCATCAATTACACTCTATCTGATGCAAAACAGAGACTCCCAGGGGAGAATCTGTAGAACATCAGATGGAAGATGCAGAACACAAACGTTATACACCCATGGGTGAAAACGTAACTATGGGGAAAATAACAGAAAACATTCTGTAACCAAGCAACTCTCCCAGGAAATTTTAGAAATGAAATTTCTCAAAAATATGCCAAAAGCATGGGAGAATTGCCAGGGGGGACTTTAGAAGGCTAGGGGAGAGGAAACACTGAATAAGCAGTGCAACAATTAGCAAGAATGACAACAAGAGGCCCATGCCTCGAAAATAGGCAACTTAACATAATTTCATCAAAAAATTTTAAGTACAGCCCTGATTATTTTTTGCCACTTCTTTTTCCTCTCCTCCTTCTATCCTCCTTAGAATCACATTTTCTCAAAAAGTTAAAAAATTTATAGTAATTTATATATTTTTTATACTTACCAATGACCCAGACTTAGCTGGTGCTAACTCCACAAAAACCAGGGCCAAACACAAATTTTGCCCCCCAATCCCCAAAATTTGCATCCAAAACAAAAAGAAATCATGTCCTAAAGGACCTCCATAGTACGACTCTACTGCGCATGCGCAGTGACGCAGTCGTCCCGAAATTGGCGCCAAATATCATTCTTACTGGCAGTGCCTGGTCAGCGCTATGTACTCAGCGGGGAGGCAAGAGTTCCCAACTCAGGGAGGGCCATCCCCGTCTGGGTCATTGGTAAGTATAAAAAATATATAAATTACTATAAATTTTTTAACATTTTTATACTGTACCAATGACCCAGACTTAGCTGAATAGTAAACAGGCTGGAGGGCCTAGGACATAGAGGAAAATCCAATAAGCTCAATTATAAAATAAAGAGGTAACCCCTTAAGGAGAAAAGGAGTATTAGGCTTTACATGTATCTTTCTTATTTAATATTTAAATTAGAAAGATACACTACCCTTAATAATTGAGCACAATAACATTCATGTTCTCTATTAACATCCAGTATAACCTTTATACTAATTATTTTTAAAACAAGCCAATAAATAAAGTAGTCCAGAGAATTGAGACTCTTTATAATCATTTAAAAGTGTCCGAGTATTGTATATTAAAGCCCGTTTGACACTTGACATATACAAATGCTTCACACCGAGCTACACTTTAAAAATAAGACATGAATGAAATTAAACATTAATATTACACTTTAAAACCATCCCGGAAGCGACTCAGAAATACTGTCTTGGAGGAGGCATTCCCTTGCTTTTCACTATAAAGCAGGTGACCTAAGGGAACACCCGCCCCCCCCCTTCCCCTTGCCCTGGGTCAAATAGCCCAGAGCGAAGAGGGCAGCCGGACGGAGTCACTGCCGGAACAGAAAGCCTGCATAACTATAGTTGCAACTGTTTAGTGGACGACATTCTGAGGAACAGATAACGGACCTAAACAATGCAGGTCTCCAGAAATGGACTCAATATTTCTGAGATAAAAATTAGTAAATGTGGATGGCTGAGACCAATAAGCAGCCTTCATTAAATCTGTAATAGCAACACTATTAGCATAAGCCCAGGAAGTAGAAAGAGCTCTTACTTCATGAGCAGAAATCTTAAGCACAGACTGCTGAGAAGAAGATAAATCTTCATACGCAGTACGGATAGTTAACTGAATCCATCTAGCAATAGAATGGACTGAAATGTCCTTTCTATTAGGCATCAAAGACAGAAAGAAACGTTTCCGTCCCTTTCTGATGAACTGAGATCTCTGTTTATAGATACGTAGTGCTCTAACAGGACAGAGTAAAGGCCTACGCCCGTCTGAAGACGGAAGAGCCTTAATAACAATAGGTTCCGGATATTTATTAGGAGCCTGATTCTTAGCTAAAAAACCGACGTTAGTAGTGAAGGTGATAGTGTTCCCAACACTACGATAATGAGAATCATCCACCGATAGTGCATGAAGCTCACTGACTCTTCTGGCAGAAGAGAAAGCTAAGAGAAAAGCTGTCTTATAAGATAAGAATTTGAAATCTACTGTCCCAAGAGGTTCAAATGGCTTTTCCTTCAATTTAAGGAGAACCCAAGCTAAATTCCACTTAGGAATTAATCTAAGAGTTCTGGGTCTATTTATCGAAAAGTTTCTAACCAATTTCGATAAAGAGACATTAGATCCAATTTGTAAACTATCATGATGTGCATAGGTATCAGATAACATAGATCTATAACCCTTTATAGTAACCGGTTGCAGTTTGATTTCGTCAAACAAGTATACTAGAAAGTTAGCAATGTCTGGTATAGAGGGATCAAATATATCAACAGAATGATCCCTACACCAACGACGGAAAACCTTCCACTTAGCCGCATAGTTTAGCGAAGAGGAGGTCCTCCTACAGTTAGAAATCGCGTCCACTGCTCGTCCTGTAAAGTGCTTGCCATGCAAGAAGGACCGCACAACGGAAAAACGTGAAGGTTGAGACCTTGCGGGTTGTGATGCAGTTGGCGTGATTTCCCCTGCCAAAGAAGATCCTCTCGTGGAGGGAGCTTCCGCGGTAGGTCCCACAACAGACACCTGAGTAGATTTATCCACGGTCTCTGTGGCGACAGAGATGCTACCAACAGAATCTTGCATTGAGATTGTTTTATCTTTAGCAATACTTGTTGAATTAACGGCGCTGGAGGATACGCATATCCTATCATTCCGTCCCAAGGGATCGATAGAGCGTCTACAGCAAATGCTCTTGGATCCGGACACGGGGACACATACGTCTGCAACTGATTGTTGAGATGTGTCGCAAATAAGTCTATCATTGGCCGTTCCCATTGGTTGCAAATCTGATTGAATACTTGTTTGTTGAGAGTCCACTCCGACGGCAACAAGCGACCCTTTCGAGAAAGGGAGTCTGCTAGCACATTCAGACGACCCGGTATGTGACGGACCGAAAGAAGAACGTGATGTTCCAACGCAAACAGAAGGATTCTTTCCGTTAGATTGAACAACGGAACTGAATGAGTGCCTCCCTGATTCTGTATATACGCCACTACTGTCGTATTGTCGGATAGGATTTGGACATGAGCATCGTGAATAATGTCCATCCAGTGACGTAACGCAAGCCAAATTGACATCATTTCCTTGATGTTTATGTGCTTGCACAGGAATTGCGGATCCCAAAGACCCTGGCATCTCGAATCCGTTGGGATTAACGATGCACCCCAACCTGTTTGACTGGCATCCGTCATAATGGTAAAACTCGGATCCGGCAACTGCAGCGGAACTCCTTGAGTTAACCACTGAATGTTTGCCCAAGTCTGAATCTCTTGTTTCACTTGATCTGACAAGAGAATGTCTACATCGAGCGAATGAATTTTCACACTCCAATTCTGAGTCAAGAAAATTTGAAGAGGCCGTGTGCGTAGCCGTCCCATCGGAATGAGATCCGCAGCGGCTCCGCACAGACCTATCAGTCTCATAAATTCTCTCGCTGTGACTTTGTCTGTATTTAGACAATAGCGAGCGTAACAACTGACTAATTTCGCTCTGGTTAACGGCAGACGAACGAGATTGTTGTGCGTCTCGAAGCTCATTCCCAGATGAGTGAATGACTTGGACGGCACCAGATCCGACTTCTCCTCGTTTACTATGAAACCGAGACGTCGGAGCAATAGAAGAAGATTCTGAACATCGTTCTGAAGCGTTAACTCGTTGCCGTACCTCTGAAGAATGTCGTCCAGGTAGGCCGACGTTACCGCAGACGAATGAGCTCGGAAGTAAATCATTACCGAGTTCATTACCCGAGTGAAAGCCCAGGGTGCTAGATTCAATCCGAAGCACATGGCCCGGAACTGATACACCACTCCTAGGACTGCGAAGCGTAGATACTTTCGGAATGTCGGATGTACCATGACGTGAAAGTACGCATCTTTGAGATCTATGCTCGTTGCATAATCGTTCACCCGAATACTCGCTCTGACCGATCGAATCGTCTCCATATAAAACTTCGGAGCGATGATCAGCTTGTTTATCCAGCTCAAATCTATGACTGGACGGAACGAGCCGTCTGGTTTCGGAACCAGAAACAGATGGCTGTAGAATCCCAGCGATTCCTGGTTTTCTACGACCTCTACCGCGTTCTTCATTAAAAGAGACTGCACCTCTGATAGCAGAGCGTCTCTTTTCTGAGGGTTTGACGGAAGATGAGTCCACTTTGGACTTCGAGTTAATGGAGGCTTTCGTTTGAAGGATATCTTTAGACCTTCCGAAGTCACTCCTCTCACCCACGGATCGTCCGTAATCGACGCCCACTCTTGAGAAAAACTCGACAACCTTCCGCCAACCGGAACGCGATAGAGGTTTGAGCCATCACCTCCTGGATCTGCGAGGCCTGCGGTAGGAGAAACCACGTCTTCCACGACCCGCACCTCGCCTCGTCGACCTCGGGGCGTCCGACCGATTGTCCCGGCCTGAAGGACGTCCCGAACGAGAGTCGCTATCCTGACGGTCTCTCGAATAAGAGCTAGAGGACGCACCGGAACCTCTATAGGAACCTCTCTTGGGCGGATAAGACCCAGAAGTGCCCGCCTTATTCGTGTCTGCTGAATCCGACCTTTTAGGAGCGGATCTAAACAACAGAGAATCACTAGCTTTCTTTTTAATATTATCATAAATAGCGGAAAGCTTGCCGTCAAAGAGAAGATCTCCTGAGACCGAAGCGACTCTAAGAGAGTTCTTCACCTTAGAATCCACTAGTGTGGATGTAGACAGGGCTGCGTCACGTCTAACCAACTCCAGATTTGCCACTGAAAGGGCGGAGTTACACGTGGAATAAGCTACTGCCCTTGAAAGAAGTCTTAAGGAGGATTGTATATCCTGAAACTCTTCCCCTTGAAGACGCAGTGATAACGCCTTCGTAAGGTGATCTGCGTAAGATAAGGCATCTAAATTGGCTCTGTTAGACGCAATAGCTGTTTCCAACACTGCGGTTGGAATAGAAGCTGACGACGGTAATGATAGCTCTAAGTCTTCTGCCTCGTCGTCCATACGCAGAGGAACTCTTGGTATACCCTGACCTGCCGTGTCGAATTTATTCCTTGCATTAATGAAAGGCAGGTTGAGAGTATTTGCGGACAAGAAGCCTGCTTTCCCTGTCCTGGAAGCAAGTTTAAAAATAGCGTCGTTCAATAATTCAAATGTTCTTGCAACATTATTGGACTGCGACGGAAACTCGGGAGCGATGTCCCTGAACCGCTCGAAAAAATCAGAGTCCAATGACGCTATAATTCTCCTGTCCGGAAGCGCAGCAGTCTGGCCCGACGGAACAACTTGAGGAAGAAAGTGCCGGATGAAGTCTACGGCAGCTTTGTGTTGTTCCGAAAGGGATAGCTCCAATTCATCCGTATCCCTTTCACCATCCGGTCGGACCTCCCGATGTTCCCGGTCGTCCGCCCCCGATGCTTCGGCGGAGCGTACCGACCCAGCGCCGTCGGATAATTCTCGATCCGACACCGTCTCTGTCGGCTGCTGGGATGCTGCGATAAGCTGTGCTATCTGCACTAGAATGTCCGACGTCGAGACCTGCGGAGGAGCGGTCTTTCGCTGCTTTGCCGAGGGCAGCTCCGCATCGGATGGCTCCCGCATACTTTTCCTATGCGAACGTCCGGAGTCCATCGGTCTCGAGTCCCTGGCTGCCGGATGGTGTGACCTGGTCGCCGAATAATCCTTCATCGGCGAAGCTGGCAAGATATCGGAGGTCACGCAGCCAAGGTGCGGTCGTGTGCGCCGGCGAGAAGAGGAAGCCTTAACAGTCTCTGCGGACTGCTTATACAACGGAGCGTCCCGAGCGACGGACGTATGCTCCGCTAAAGACACATTTTGTACCACAACATCTGGTCCCAGATGTTGTTGTACGAGAGAGGGGCCTCTCTCGCTCGCGGCCCGGCTGGACCTGGACGAGCTAGGAACCGGACTAAAAGGCTTCCTCCGTTCTCGTTCACTATCCGCCGTCACTGGGTGTGCATCTATTATTTTTATAGTGCTCGCATCACCCAAAATTTCCTCTTGGACCGCATCGGACGAACCCGGCTGCCGAACCATTCGGTGAATGGACGCTACACCGGGCGAGCTAGCGGACGACATTTGTCTAATCTCCATGAGCACTTTTGCCGCTAGCTCTGTATTTAATTGTGACGACGGACGCACACTTGAAGAAGATAACATGGAAACATCACCCTGTTCTGGTTCCTCTGAAATAGAAACTGAGAGAGTAGAGTGACCTTGCGGAGAAAGAGCCGGCATCGCTCTTTCTCCAGAAACAACATATCGTGACACACGTTTCCAATGTTTCTCATCCCAATGTTCACATACAGGACAGGGATTAATGCGAGAACACTGACTACAATTTATGCAATAATCATGAAAGTCAGAGGAAGATTTCTTCCTATTACAATTTGAACAAGTTCCTTTCATTGTGAAGGAACAACAATAAGTCCTAGTTACTCGCAAAAACCCCTGACACAAAGATACATAATAACATGATCCATTAATAAATGAAAAAACAATTGCAAAACAAAATAATTTTGAAAAAATATTTTTTCAGAGAAGCCCAAGTTGCTGAAAAGTAACGTTGAGCCCCGATGGATCCGATGGCAAAGTGTGGTCAAAAATTTTAAAATTATATAAAATAATTAATGAGACACTTTCGGATAATATAAATGTATCTTATAATGAGATAAACTACCTCAAAGGCAAACAGCCCCCCTCAAAAAAGGCTGTTGCCAATGAAAACAAACAGTGTAAACACAGAAGAAAACATGACTCCAGGCACTGAAAAAACTGGCCCGGAATCAGTCCTCAATTACACTCTATCTGATGCAAAACAGAGACTCCCAGGGGAGAATCTGCAGAACATCAGATGGAAGATGCAGAACACAAACGTTATACACCCATGGGTGAAAACGTAACTATGGGGAAAATAACAGAAAACATTCTGTAACCAAGCAACTCTCCCAGGGAAATTTTAGAAATGAAACTTCTCAAAAATATGCCAAAAGCATGGGAGAATTGCAAGGGGGGACTTTAGAAGGTTAGGGGAGAGGAAACACTGAATAAGCAGTGCAACAATTAGCAAGAATGACAACAAGAGGCGTTTGCCTCGAAAATAGGCAACTTAACATAATTTTAACAAAAAATTTTAAGTACAGCCCTGATTATTTTTTGCCACTTCTTTTTTCCTCTCCTCCTTCTATCCTCCTTAGAATCACATTTTCTCCAAGAATTACGTGTCTGGCATCCTTTAAACTGAGATTTACAAGCACAAAGATCAGTGAGATGTTGACTGATGAAGGGCCAAACAGAGAATGATATTTGGCGCCAATTTCGGGACGACTGCGTCACTGCGCATGCGCAGTAGAGTCGTACTATGGAGGTCCTTTAGGACATGATTTCTTTTTGTTTTGGATGCAAATTTTGGGGATTGGGGGGCAAAATTTGTGTTTGGCCCTGGTTTTTGTGGAGTTAGCACCAGCTAAGTCTGGGTCATTGGTACAGTATAAAAATATTACGTGTCTGGCATCCTTTAAACTGAGATTTACAAGCACAAAGATCAGTGAGATGTTGACTGATGACGGGCCAAACAGAGAATGATAATTGGCGCCAATTTCGGGACGACTGCGTCACTGCGCATGCGCAGTAGAGGCGTAGTATGGAGGTCCTTTAGGACATGATTTCTTTTTGTTTTGGATGCAAATTTTGGGGATTGGGGGGCAAAATTTGTGTTTGGCCCTGGTTTTGTTAGAGTTAGCACCAGCTAAGTCTGGGTCATTGGTACAGTATAAAAATACTGATATTTTGGTGCTTTTCCATATTTCCAAGGGCCATAACTCGCACAAAAATAATGCAATCAGCATGAAACTCAAACTTGATCTGTAAGTCATCGTTCTATAGTAGGTTACCAAGAATGAAATCATTCGGTTGAAGCATTTCCAAAAATAGTCCAGAAAACTAAAGTGTGACTGACAGACTGACGGATGGACAGAGTGCAAATGAAACTTAATCTGTAAGTCATCGTTCTATAGTAGGTTACCAATGAAAGTGTCAATGACACTATAGCTTAACATGAGTGTTGTGTTTGATGAAAAGGATAATGTTCAATGCTTATGAAAGGATTATGAAATAAGACAAGAATTATGATAATTGGGAATATGTTCATTTCTGTTCCCTGTATGCTATGTTTTTGATAAAAATAATATGAGGTGTACACTGTACTAAAGAGCTGAGGGGTGGGTTAATATGACCTCACAGTTAATGTATGTGGCCCTCACAGTTAACATATATCAACAAAAGTTACCAAGTTACAGTGAAATTATTCCAAAACGAGTCATCCTATCAAGTTACATTGAAATCCCTTCATAAATATGGCCTGTAGACTGTGCTAAAGGTTTTGCCCCTGTAGCCGTCAGTTTCCCAATTGCGTCCAAAGGGGACGTTCTCATCTAGACATTATATGAAGCCAACCTACCAAGTTACAATGAAATCCCTTCATAAATATGACCTGTAGACTGTGCTAAAGGTTTTGGGGCTTTGGGCTCGGGCAGCCATCATGGTTGAATGATCGCAACCAAAAGGGGACATTCTCATCTGGGAATCATCTGGAGTGATCCTACGAAGTTACAATGAAATCCCTTCATAAATATGACCTGTAGACTGTGCTCAAGGTTTTCGGGCTTCGGGCCCCTGAAGCCGTCACAGCTGACCAATCATGACCAAAAGGGGATGTCATCATCTAGGCATAACATGGAGTCAAACTAACAGGTTACAATGAAATCCTTCCATAAATATGACCTATAGACTATGTTAAAGGTTTTGGGGTTTTGGGCTCGGGCAGACATCAAGGCTGAATGATCACGACCAAAAGGGGAGGTTCTCATCTAGACATTATTTGGAGTCATCCTACCAAGGTGCAATGAAATCCCTTCATAAATATCGTCTGTAGACTGTGCTAAAGGTTTTTGGGCTTCAGGCCCCTGTAGCCGTCACAGTTGCCTAATGGTGTCCAAAAGGGGCTGTTCTCATCTAGACATTATATGAAGTCAACCTACCAAGTTACAATGAAATCCCTTCATAAATATGAACTGAAGACTGTGCTAAAGGTTTTTGGCTTTGGGCTCAGGCAGCCATCATGGTTGAATGATCGCAACCAAAAGGGGACATTCTCATCTGGGCATCATCTGGAGTGATCCTATGAAGTTACAATGAAATCCCTTCATAAATATGATCTGTAGACTGTACTCAAGATTTTCGGGCTTCGGGCACCTGTAGCCATCACAGTTGACCAATCACGACCAAAAGGGGATGAATGATCGCAACCAAAAGGGGACATTCTCATCTGGCCATCATCTGGAGTGATCCTACGAAGTTACAATAAAATCCCTTCATAAATATGACCTGTAGACTGTGCTCAAGATTTTTGAGCTTCGGACACCTGTAGCCATCACAGTTCACCAATCATGACCAAAAGGGGATGTCATCATCTAGGCTTTATATGGAGTCAACCTAACAAGTTACAATGAAATCCTTCCTTGCTAAAGGTCTTTGGGCTCGGGCAGCCATAAATGCTGAATGATAGCGACCAAAAGGGGACGTTCTCATCTAGTTATTATTTGGAGTCATCCTACCAAGCTACAATGAAATCCCTTCATAATTATGACCTGTAGACTGTTCTAAAGGTTTTCGGGCTTCAGGCCCCTGTAGCCGTCACAGTTGCCCAATCATGTCCAAAATGGGACGTTCTCATCTAGACATTATATGAAGTCAACCTACCAAGTTACAATGAAAGGGGACGTTCTCATCTAGGCATTATACAGAGGCATCCTACCAAGTTACAATGAAATCCCTTCATAAATACTATCTGTAGACTGTGCTAATGGTTTTTGGGTTTTGAGCTTGGGCAGCCATACCAGTTGACCGATCGCGACAAAAGGGGACGTTCTCATCCAGACATGACCCCAAACCTGCATATGAAATTTTGTGACGATCAGACAAGAACTGCGGGGTGTAGCCTGTGAAAAAGAAAAATGAGGACAGACTAACAGACTTCAAAGTAACTGAAATAAACATAAACTCTTACAAAATGTAGAACAGTTGAGCGAAACACAAGTTCTTACAACTAGAAACTGAGTCACTTTAGGCAGAAAAATGTTAAAATATTGACAAAAAAAGCATCCGTACCTAGACTTGAAAGATTAACAGAAGTAGTAACAGCCCAAAACAACATCTGAAAACAGTAACTAACCTGCAATGGTAGGCTTGTGTAAGTGTAAATTCTGACAACTGAAAATGACTTAGAATTACTCACACACCCCTCCCCCCCCCCCTCCCCCCAATAACTTCCCAGCAAAATATAGCCATTTAAGAGTTACACAGTGTTGGGAAAATGATAAAACAATGCGTAACTGCAATATAAAATCTTTTTAGCTATATGATTCAATGTAATTTTACTAAACACAAATTCTTACAAATTGGACATAGATGCAGATGCCAATTCTGATGCAGGACACACCCAAGGTCATAGGAAGAGCTCACTGTACTTCATAGTAGGTGAGTAAAAAAGCATAATTATAAAATCAACATGTTATTCTTCCAATATACCTTAAGCAATCTAATTCGATCCAAATCCAGTTTAACCATGAGGAAACAGTCATCAGGAAGAAATACTTCTTCAATGTACTCCGAGACTTCTCCTAAAGTTGTCTTTTCAATGCGTCCTTTCACAACTCGAGCAAATTCTGCATCATTATCCACTTCTAAAGCTGCACTAATGATCGGTGTGCTAATGTTCTTTGAGGCATTAATGATTTCCTTGATTCTCGGAACTCCAAGAGTTATATCTTAAAATCAATTATTAAGGAAAATTATAAATTTATAGTAATTTCTATATTTTTATACTTACCAATGGCCCAGACATAGGAGGTGCTAACTGTAAAATATCTAGGGCCAAACACAAATTTTGCCCCCCCACCCCCCCCCCCCATCCCCAAAATTTGCATGCAAAACCGAAAATTAAAAGTTTTATCTGGTCCTCCATACATTTACTCTCTGCGCATGCGCAGATGCCAGGAAGTGACCGGAATTGGCGCCAACACCATTCTTTGTAAAAGAGAGTATTACATAATAATTCAGCGAGGAGGTATGAGTGCCCACTCATGGGAGGGCCCTTCCTGTCTGGCCATTGGTAAGTACAAAAATATAGAAATTACTATAAATTTATAATATTTTTACACAGTATACGAATAGCTGAATCATAGAAAGGTGGAGGGCCTTGGACTTCTGAAATAATTCCAATCCTGCAATCCATGATGAAAGGAACTGAGAATAATTAGGAATTACATGTATGTCTCTCTATACAGTAATAGAGGAGACATATTCTCAATAAGGTGCCCAATTAAGTAATTCCTTATTGTAAGCATGAAGACAAGTTCCTAATTTTTAAGGCTAGTCTGGACTAAGCCCCAAAAATTAGGATGGCGTATCTGAGAATGAGTGAAAATCTCCCACAAACATACGCCTTACAATAGCACTTCAGCTGTATGCAGGATATAAATACGGATAAAACAGCTTCTTTCAAAGATACATACTTTTTAAGCCAGAGAAGGTGTAAAAATCACAGACCCCCCCCCCCCCCCCCCACACTTTTTTTGAAGAAGTATTCAAAAGAAAAAGGGGAGAGCTCTGGAAACAATAAGAGCGGTACCAAAAAACAATATAAATAATAGTCGAACAGGCACTCAGGTATTAATTCATGATTAATAAATGGTGCTTAATGTTACTTCAGAAGTTATGGCTATACTGACGATCCTGGTAATTAATACTGCCCACTAAATAACATACACCGCAGATGATGTACACAGCCACACTGAACGATCCTGAAGAGAAAACACACTTCCTAGGTAATCCACAGGCGGCCTCTGTACAATATATTCCAGTAACAACACTCTCCAACATGTACTATCCGATATCTTCGATCATAAAAACACGTGCTAGATGAGTACAGAACATAATAGAAACTTGGATCTAGAAATGTAAGTTGGTATGATTAACAGGCTCTGACACAGACCACCCGAAATAGATTATGATTTCAAGGTCCACAAAATACAATAAAGCGTTAGCCTAATAAAATAATGCACGAGAGCATTTATAATTAGCATGTAATAACCTGAATACCAGTTAACTGGTTATGCAGCCTGCGAGGTACTCAAAGAGTAGCAATGTGCCCATGAGGTCGCCATAGAACACAACCCAAATATGCATAGTATGTATGTATTAAATTATATGAGATATGAGGCTTGCAGGAAAAAAACTATGTCTTGCCTCGTAATTGCTTCTAAACACATAGGCAGTGTGTGTGAGTTGGGGGGGGGGGGGGGGAATTCGAAGTCATATCGAAATCTCCTCACCCGCACTATTTAATCGTTCTTGTGTCTGTTAACAAAAAAAATATAGGAACCGGGATGGTTCCCTCACGTCTAACCGACTCCATTATGCCACTATGGGCGGAGAAGGATGTGAAGAATAAAACTTCCCCTGAAAGAAGACCCTCTCATGGAGGAAGCTTCTGGGGAGCGTCCCATAACAGACACTTGAGAATACTGATCCAAGATTTCTGTGACAACAGAGGTGCTACCAGTAGGATACACAACGAGACTGTTTAATCTTAAACGTAATCTATTGAATCAAATGAATAGGAGGATACGCATATCCTATCATTCATCCCCATGAATTCTGCAGAGCGTCTACTGCATGCACTCAATAATCTGGGCATGGCGACACAAATGACAGTAACTAATTGTTCCGGTGCGTCGCAAACTGAACTGTCATGGGGTGATCCAACTGGTAGCAAAACTGTCCAAATAATCGCATGTTGAGTGTCCAAAACAAATGAAACAGGCGACTTTTCCAAGGAACGAGTCTGCTAGTACGTTCAGATGACCCGGTATATGACAGATAGAGAGATGAACATAAAAATTCTTCTCCGTTAGTTATCATAACGAAAATGAATGGGTATCACCCTGGTTCCTGATGTATGCTACCACTATCGAGTTGTCCAATAATATCTGAACAAGCATGTCCGCATTGATGTAGCGCTAACAATATTGACATCATTCTTGATGTTTATGTGTTTCTCCAGGGACCGAGAGTCCCAAGACCCCTGCATTTCGAGTCTGTCGGACTCAGGGTCATGCCCCAAACTATTGACTCATACCCATCATAATCGTGAAAACCGGATCTGGCAGTTGCAGCGGAACACTTTGAGTTAACCACTGAATATCTGCCCCAATATGGACCTTTTGTTTACCAGATCCGTTAAAACAATACTGGTCCTGAGCAAATGCATTATCACACTCCAGTTCTGGGTAAGAATAACTGGAGGGGACGTGTGCATAAGCGACCCATCTAAACAAGATGCGTAGCCGCTCAGCACAACCCCATCAGTCACATAAAACTAATTTCGTTCTGAATAATGGCAGACGAACCAAATTGTTGTGAGACATTACCGAGTTTAAAATTCGAGTGACAGCCCAGGGCGCCATCTTCAGACCGAAGCTATCCTTAGATCTATGCTTATAGCATAGTCAATCACTCGAACGCTCACTTTAACCGACTAAATGATAACCATAAATAAATTAGCTCCAGTCTATTATCTGTCGGAATGAGCTCTATGGCTTGGGTACGAGTAACAGGTGACTACAGAATCCTAGAGAATCTTGATTCTCGACGACCTCTATTACTTTCATTGTCAAGAGAACTTTTACCTCCGATTGGAGAGACTCTAATGTAAGCATTTGACGGAAGCATTGTCCATCAGACATTAAGTTAGTTGTGGTTCTCTCGGAAAGATAGCCGTAGGCCATCCGAGACCACACTTCCCGCCTACTGGTCTTCTGTAATAGTTATCCAGTTTGATGCGAATCTTGATAACCATCCGTCAACTGCTACACCATAGAGGTCCTAACCCACACCTGTAGTACCTGCGAGGTCTACGGAAGGAGAAACTGCGTCTCATTTGCGAAGAGACTCGACCCAGCGGTTTAGGGGCGTCTGACTGGTATTTTCGATCAGACCTAAGCCCCATATCTGAGTCGCTGTATGACGATGCCTAGAGTAATTACAGGAGGGTTAACTATACCCTCGCGAGGAGTCCTTTTTAGACGACCTTCTGTCTAGGATGTCCTCCCTTACTCCTTTCTGCTATTGTGGGTCGATTAGACGCCGACTTAAGGAGCAGAGTATTGATGCTTTCTTTGTAGCTTGGTCATAAACCAATCAAAGCTTATCGTCAAAAACTTAGTGTTCGGAAACCGGAGCGACTCAAAGAGAGTTTTTCACCTTATCATCTATTAAGGATGACGATGCAAGGGCTCCGTCATGTCTGATTAACTCCAAATTAGCAACTGTTAAGACAGAGTTATACGTGATAAATTTTATAGCCCTGGAAAGGACTCTAATTCATTACGTGTACAGTCCCTGTAAAAGTAGTCTTCCAAATTACCCCAGTTGTTACATATGATTACATAATGCAGTCACTGTTAATCCTGTTCAATTAAGATCTCTGTGTCTATTTATAGAGGAACTTTTTATGAGTGGGCAAAGCTAATTAATGGGATTTTCCAGCACTGGTCTGAGAAAGCATAACACTTTTGAGATGTTGTTTATAACCTTTCTGACAACTTTTATTTATCAAATGTTATTAAATATCTTTTTGAAATTTATTCTGTATTTTGTTATAATTTATTGGGAATGCATATATATCAATATATTCAATTAATTGTAATTTGTAACAAAAACAAAAATCACATTAAAATAATCTTCGCATATAAAGTTCAAATGGAGAAATATTCCAGTCTAATTACTGAGTAATATTCATTTTTGCAGTTAACACTTTACGTGGCAGAACTGTAAAAATCCGCCAGCGCTATACACAAAATTCGTCATTCCCATTTTTTTTTAGGTTTTTATCTTAATTTTTTGCTTCCAAAGCATATCTTATGACATCTGATTGAAACGGGTGTCATAAGCTGTGTTTTGGAAGCAAAAAATATTTTGACAACTGTTGTCTTCTACTTTAAATAAGGTTAGATAAACGGTTTATCGGTCAACCCTTTATCCAACGGTACAGCAGTACTGTCCAGATTCTTGCACAAAAGCCTACATCTTTGCTTCTGAAATATAGCTTATGCTCCCTCCTTTGGGGACTGGGCTAGTTTCAGTTAGGGGTCATAAACTATATTTTGAAACAGAATCATGTAAAAAGTACTGTCCGGATCACATCTGGCACTCCTTTTCACTGTTTTTCCCAATTTTTCCCCTCAGCTCCAGGGACAGCGACCTCAGCTTGAACAACAGTAACCCCCCCAAAGGTGCCATCAAGGTACTCTTCAAAACCAAGCTTCTCTATTTCACGCAGGTCACCCAAAGATCTCTTTGATTTGACCCCCTCTCGCCAATTAAGGTTACCATCCTCCGTGACCCTTTCTCTGACGATTTTTTTACCCTGGTCTGGTTTGCCCCGTCTAGGTCCGAGATCTCCAATGAGTAGTTCTCTATTAGTTCCCTCACTTGGACCATCCATCATGTCTTGATATTTGAGTTGAAAATTCGCAGGAACATTACTTTACACCATGATTTTATTTGCAATGTCCGGTTTTCGTTTTTGAATGCACTCAAATTAAATTGTGTTCCGGCAACAACATAATTATGTCGAAATATAACTTGTAACTTCTGTGGAACTAGAGGTGGTGTCAGTAGGCCTATGTCTGCGATAGGCGACATGTGATCCCCGACATGTGGTGGGGGGGGGGGGAGGCTTACATCTGTTATGTATGGGGGGGACTTTAAACTATACGGGTGTCGAAGCCTGCTCTTACTGGATGTCGACTCGGCACATGTACATACAGCGATCTTAGGTGGAAAAGACAGCTATCCAGTATTAAGAAAACAACACTCGAACACATGGTCTCTCAGTGTGCTGCAAGACACAGGGCTGTAGAAATTTGTTTTTTTCTCATTTTTTGCAACTATCTATTCAAAACACCGCTGGATGTTTTCCAATAAATTGTCGCAAAAAAAAAATTCAAGCTTTGTTGTGGTATAAAGTCTACAAAGAGTTAAATGGTGGGAAGTCGCCTCCAAATGAAGTCGCCCATGGGAGAAGTCGGCCAAAAATAAAGTCAGCAACTGAGGTATCCCCCAAGTCAGTCCACAGATTAAATCGGCCCAGGGCTTTTTCGTAGTGCTAATATACATGTGCACGGTTAACTTAAGTAACAGGCCGAATGTTAGAAATTGAATTTTTTCTCATTGTGTTGCAACTATTTGTTGGTAAACACCACACCACTGTCTTTTCCTATAAATAGATTCAAAATAATTTCAATATTTGTTGTAGTGCTAATAAAATTGTTAAATGGTAGGTCCAATGTTAGAAACAAAATTTTCTTTACAAGTCGCAGTGCAAATTTAAAAGTATATAGATATACATAACTGTAATTCAATTTAACCAGTTTCTGATGTTGGAAATCTCAAAAGAATAAACTTCATAGGAGTAATTTATGCTTTATCTATTGTCACCAGTCAATGTTTTCATTGCGATCAGAGGCTGTTTCAGAAACAATCAGTAGCTATTGCCGGCATCTTTTACATCTTTGGAAGGGTAATTAAAGGATTAGTTCGGATTAGGAAATGTTATTGCTACCAAATTTTATCGCTGCATCGAGAACTCAATAATTGATCATGTTAAGTGTTGTGTTATATTCAGTTATATTACAACAGCCTGGGTCTACTTTTCTCAGTGATCCAAAGCAACAAACCTCAAGCTACATGCATTGTTTTTTAACGAAATATAAAATATATGTATATGTTTCTTTTAATTTTGCTGAGTTCAGACGGGAAACTGAAAACCCTCCCAAATTCTGCCAATTTATAATTTTTAACTGATCTCAGATACATCAAGACACATCGCGTCCCACGCCACATAAAGTCGGGTCTCTGCTAAAACACTCGAGGAGTGAGGTTTCCACTCACAAAATATGCTCACAGCTTCGGTGGAAAAGGGACAACGAACACAACATATTTCTGCAGATGGACCGTAGGTTGTTGTTTAAAGGACCCTCAGTTCAATGAAATGCTTCTTTCACATGGGTTAAGATGATATATGTGTGAAAATTCCACTCTGTTAGTGTTTCTGTTTAGAATTTCTCTCCAGGTACCGTTGATGGGTTCCAGGATATCCACAATTATAGTCTTAGTCATCCACAGTGTTTCAAAGGCCCTGCATGGTTCAATGTAAAAGAATATTCTGTTCACCTGAACAATGGGTCGAACCACATGCTGGACAAAACTGTGTTGGAGAGGAATTGACTCAGATTTCTCAACCCACGTGTTATTCAATCATAATAGACGATTTCAGCATAGCGTCATCTTACATCCAGGAACCGATATGTAGGTGCACGCGCGGTTTGTTTATCAAATTTGGTTCCATATCTGAAATCAGTCTGGAAATTATTTTGGTCTGTCAGGAAATTTTGTTCCGCCCCATACAACGAGGAGCAATACCTATATCGCACTTGCATATCCCACTTGATGCTGCCTAAGATTCCCACCCCACCCAAGTTCACCGGGATTTTTTTTAATAGGCCTAGGCCTACAAATAGTAGGCTTACAGCAACACTGAACATTAGGAGACAGAAACACAGACATTAAATGTTTGTGGTGTTGGCCTACGCAACTGCACCCTCTGATGGAAAGATGGCAGACCTGTAACAGTTGGCTGTCAGCCTCCATTGAATTTGTACTTTGTCACCCCCCCCCCCCCCCCCCAACCAACCAACCAACCAACCAGTAAGATGATATCTACACCCGACTGGTCTTCCACTGCATTTTTTTTTTACAAAGAACATTTTTTTGGTGTCGGGGGGGGGGGGGGGGGGGGGGGGGGGGGGGGGGGGGGGGGCGCAGATTAACATTCTGCACCCGTCTTTTGGGTATTCTTTTTATATTTTTTCCCCGCCAAGTTGAGTGGGAACACCGCCTTGTAAAACATGGATGCTTTGCCGCGTCACTGGGGTGAGTTCGCAATGGACCGGCTCGTTCTCTGCACACCTTGAAATCCAACATTACCTGTTGAATGCTTATTTTTTTTATTGAGAAATGTTGTATATCATCCTCGGATTAAAGGGGATGTCGTCATTCGGAGTTGCTGTGCATCCCACCCCCAGGTCCCACTGCCTAGTCTAACCACAGACGTCTGGAGACCTGATTAATATCACATCATCCCCAACGTCACACCTCCCTCTTATATATGCACCCACCCCCCCCCCCCCCCCACACACACACTTCCAAAATAAATAACACACAGATCTGTTTATTATATATTTGGGGGGGGGGGGGGGTGCATATAAGAATGAGATGTTTTGAGGTAGGGGTGATTTAGATCAGGTTACCAGACATCCGTGGTCTAATAACTCTGGCAATTTGGCCCGTTTAGTGGGTAACGAAACTACGTTGTTCTCAACCTGTTAAGTCGACATCAGTTGTCCTTCATGCGAATACCTGGAAACGCAACCAAATTGTGCACAGTTCTTTTTCATTGCCCGGAATATGTCTACCACTGAAGAATAAAAAAGGTGTGTATTTGAATGACTCGTTTCGAAAGGTTCTTCAACCTGTTACAAATGAGATTTTTTTATTATTTCCATTTTTGGCGTAACTTCACAAATAATAGTCGGATTGTAAATTTTCAAGGAAAAATTGCACTGATTTTTACTCAATATATTTGAAACGAAACGCGTTTTCAAAATTTCCCTATGATATTAAAAATAGTATTTGCCCCACTGGTTGGAAAAATGTACTAATTGGTATCCAAAAATTACGGGATCAAAGAAACACCAAGATCGACAAAAAGTAACGAGAAGGTCTTCACAAATATTCATGCGAGATCGAAACTGCCCTCAAAAGTCATTTTGTACAATATTTCGAAATAAATTTCAACGATTTTATTTTTATTTGTGTAGTTTGGGAGCGATGCGCTTTTTTCCCTAATTATCAACGGCCGTTTTGCAGAGAAATGATGTTTGGAGGTCCTATTTTGGGTCGGAAGCATAACCTTGTCACAACACTGGGAAACACTTCGTGCTAATTATAACCAATAGTACATCTTATTGAAGTCACGTGGTTGGGTTTTGATACCCCACCCCATACAGGAGTTAGTGGGGAGTCGATTGGCAGTGTTTTACAGGGAGCGTACACGTAATGTGAGGTACGAACGTCCTCAAATTCCTTTCCGTAGAGACATTGCATCACAGTTCTTAAAGGTGATCTGCGTAAGACAGTGAGTCTAAATTCGTTCTGAATGAAGAAATGCCATCTCAACTGTGACCGAGCGAATAGTGAATGACGAAGGTAAGGCCATAGCTAGGTCCTTAGTCTGTTCATTCAAACGCAGAGGAATTCTCAATACATCTTCCCCGTTTTCCGAAAATCGGTAAAATTACGGAAGATGACAAGAAACCGCCTTACTTCTTTCCACTGGAAAGTTGAATATGGCGACTTCTAAAAGGCCAAAGGCCTGCGACACCTGTCTATACTTAACCAGAAAAGACATTTCCTCCTCTTTTTCTGGATGAAGTCAGTGTCCAACAATGCTAGCGGTTTCTTGCAAGTAGATGCAGCATTCTGAATCGCTGGAACAAATTCAGGGTAGTGTTGATGGATTAAATCCATCTCAACCATGTGTTGTTCCGAGAGGGAAAGGTAATCCCCCTCCATATCCCTTTCATCATTCGTCTGAATCCATTGAAAATCACGGTCAGCGGCATCTGAACGCACAGATGACTGGACCGACCCAGCACCATCCAACAGCTCAGGTTCTGAGACTGCCATCGGCTGCTTCTGCACTTGCTGAGATGCTGCGATTAGCTGTGCAATCTGCGTCAGCAAAACCGTAACGGAGGCCTGAGGAGCAGCGGTCTTCTATTCTGGGTGCCGGCCGCTCCCGGGACAGTGTGTCCGAGACGGCTCTTTTCTCCGGACGTCCCGATATATGAGGCTTCGTCTTAGCTACTGAATAGTGCTACTTTCAAGCTGTCGCAGCATTCTGATTTTCAGGAACGAACTAAGGGAAGTATCGATGCATTAGATCTATCGCCACCCTGTGTTGTTTCGAAAGGGAAGGGTAATTCTCCTCCAAATCCCTTTCACCATCCGACTGAATCAGATTATACTCACGGTCATCGGCATCTGAATGCACAGATGACTGGACCGACCCAGCACCATCTGACAGCTGAAGTTCTGAGACTGCCGTCGGCTGCTTCACCACTTGCGGGGATGCTGCGCAATCTGCGACAGTAAGTCTGTTACGGAGGCCTAAGGAGCAGCTGTCTTCTGTTGCTTGGCCGCTGGCTGCTCCTGGGTCAGTGTGTCCGAGATGGCTCTTTTCTGCAGACGTCCCGATGAATGAGGCCTTGTCTCCTTGGCTACTGTATGGTGTGACTTCTCTGACCAAAGAGTGACCTTCTCGGAGATGCAGGCTGGATATCAGAACTCACGTAACCAAGGCGCGTGTGAGCTTGGTAGACGCTGAAGAAGAAGCCATAACTATAGCTGACCCCGGTTGTAAACTGTACGGAGCATCCCGGATGGGAGACATGGACGTATGCTCCAAATGACGCAAGTTCCGAACCACAACATCTGGCCCCAGATGTTGTTATAAAAGAGAGAAGGGGAGGGCTCTCTCGCTTGCGGTCCTTTAGACCTCGCTGAGTTTCCTGCTGAACTTATAAGCTTCTTCCTCTCCATAGTCGCAGGGTGAGCCTGCTTTTATTTTATAGTGCTCGCTCTACCCTTTCTACTCTCCTCGACTGCAATGGACACACCTGGCATCACGGTACCCTCAGACGGTGTACCGCTTCACCGATCGAGCTAGCTGGCGACAGGGATCTGAAACCACGCTGTGGTTTATTGCCCTGTCTAATATTCATGAGCACTTTTGCCGCTAGCTCTGATTGACTATCTAAATGCGACGACGGAAGCACACTCTCTGACGGTGTCACATAAACATCACCATGTTCTTGTTCCTCTGTAAATAGAAACTAATAACTAGAGCGACCTTTTGGCGAGAGGACCAGCGGTGGCCTCTCACCGTAAGAGGACCGGCAGTGGTCCCTCACTAACAACATACTGTGACACTCGTCTGCAACGTTTGTCATCCCATGCGACACATGTTGAGCAAGAATTAGTGGAAGTACATTGACTACAAGGAAGGCAACCAACATGTAAATCAGAGGAAAGACTTCCTCGCCCTGCTTATTGAGCAATATGCTTACATAATGAAGCAAACTAAGTCGATTGTACTCCCACCAACTCCACATTAAATAATATAAAAAGATACATAACAAAAAACATTCAAAATATAAATCGAAAAATAGTTTACACAAAAAAAATTTTTGACAAGAGCCCAAGTTCCCAAAGGGAACGAAGTGCCCAGATGTATCCCAAAAGAGCCCAAGTGTGGACAAAAATTAATTTTTCTATCCAAAAAAGTTAAAAAATTTATAGTAATTTATATATTTTTTATACTTACCAATGACCAAGACATAGCTGGTGCTAACTCTTAAAAATCTAGGGACAAACACAAATTTTGCCCCCCAATCCCCAAAATTTGCATCTAAAACCAAAAGAAATCATGTCCTGAAGGACCTCCATACTTTGCCCTTACTGTGCATGCGCAGTGTCAAGGACGTTCCGAAATTGGCGCCAATTATCATTCTTACAAGCAGTGCCTGGTCAGCGCTATGTACTCAGCGGGGAGGTATGAGTTCCCAACTCCTGGGAGGGCCATCCCCGTCTGGGTCATTGGTAAGTATAAAAAATATATAAATTACTATAAATTTTTTAACATTTTTATACTGTACCAATGACCCAGACATAGCTGAATAGTAAAAAGGCTGGAGGGCCTAGGACATAGAGGAAAATCCAATAAGCTCAACTATATAATATAGAGTCAACCCCTCAAGGAGAAAAGGAGTATTAGGCTTTACATGTATCTTTCTTATTTTATGTTAAATTAGAAAGATACAATACCCTTCATAATTGAGCATAACATTCATGTTCTCTATTAACATCCAGTATAACCCTTTATACTAATTATTTTTAAAGTAAGCCAATAAATAAAGTTAGTCCAGAGAATTGAGACTCTTTATATTCTTTAAAAGTGTCCGAGGATTGTATATTAACGCCCGTTTGACACTTGACATATACAAATGCTTCACACCGAGCTACACTTTAAAAATATGACATGAATGAATTTTTAACATTAATATTACACTTTAAAACCATCCTGGAAACGACTCAGAAATACTGACTTCAGAGGAGGCATTCCCTTGCTTTTCACTATAAAGCAGGTGACCTAAGGGAACACCCTCCACCCCCCCCCACCCCCCTTCCCCTTGCCCTGGGTCAAATAGCCCAGAGCGAAGAGGGCAGCCGGACGGAGTCACTGCCGGAACAGAAAGCCTGCATAACTATAATTGCAACTGTTTAGAGGACGACATTCTGAGCAACAGATAACAGACCTAAACAATGCAGGTCTCCAGAAATGGACTCAATATTTCTGAGATAAATATTCGTGAATGTGGATGGCTGAGACCAATAAGCAGCCTTCATTAAATCTGTAATAGCAATACTATTAGCGTAAGCCCAAGATGTAGAGGGGAGCTCTTACTTCATGAGCCGAAATCTTAAGCACAGACTGCTGAGAAGAAGATAAATTTTCATAAGCAGTACGGATAGTTAACTGAATCCATCTAGCAATAGAATGGACCGAAATGTCCTTTCTATTAGGCATTAGAGACAGAAAGAAACGTTTTCATCCCTTTCTGATAAACTGAGATCTCTGTTTATAGATACGTAATGCTCTAACAGGACAGAGTAAAGGGCCTTAATAACAATAGGTTCCGGATATTTATTAGGAGCCTGATTCTTAGCTAAAAATCCCACATTAGTAGTGAAGGTGATAGTGTTCCCAACACTACGATAGTGAGAATCATCCACCGACAGTGCATGAAGCTCACCGACTCTTCTAGCAGAAGAGAAAGCTAAGAGAAAAGCTGTCTTATAAGACAAGAATTTGAAATCTACTGTCCCAAGAGGTTCAAATGGCTTTTCCTTCAGTTTAAGAAGAACCCAAGCTAAATTCCACTTAGGAATTAACCTAAGAGTTCTGGGTCTATTTAACGAGAAGTTTCTAACTAACTTAGATAAAGAGACATTAGATCCAATTTGTAAATTATCATGATGTGCATAGGTATCAGATAACATAGACCTATAACTCTTAATAGTAAAAGGCTGCAGTTTGATTTCGTCAAACAAGTATACTAGAAAGTTTGCAATGTCTGGTATGGAGGGATCAAAAATATCAACAGAATGATCCCTACACCAACGACAAAAAACCTTCCACTTAGCCGCATAGTTTAGCGAAGAGGAGGTCCTCCTACAGTTAGAAATCGCGTCCACTGCTCGTCCTGTAAAGTGCTTGCCATGCAAGAAGGACCGCACAACGGAAAAACGTGAAGGTTGAGACCTTGCGGGTTGTGATGAAGTTGACGCGGTTTCCCCTGCGAAAGAAGATCCTCCCGTGGAGGAAGCTTTCGCGGTAGGTCCCACAACAGACACCTGAGTAGATTTATCCACGGTCTCTGTGGAGACAGAGATGCTACCAACAGAATCTTGCATTGAGATTGTTTTATCTTTAGCAATACTTGCTGAATTAACGACGCTGGAGGATACGCATATCCTATCATTCCGTCCCAAGGGATCCACAGAGCGTCTACTGCAAATGCTCTTGGATCCGGACACGGAGACACATACGTCTGCAACTGATTGTTGAGATGTGTCGCAAATAAGTCTATCATTGGCCATTCCCATTGGTAGCAAATCTGATTGAATACTTGTTTGCTGAGAGTCCACTCCGACGGCAACAAGCGACCCTTTCGTGAAAGGGAGTCTGCTAGTACGTTCAGACGACCCGGTATATGACGGACCGAAAGTAGAACTGGATGTTCTAGAGCAAACAGAAGGATTCTTTCCGTTAGATTGAACAACGGAACTGAATGAGTGCCTCCCTGATTCCGTATATACGCCACTACTGTCGTATTGTCGGATAGGATTTGGACATGAGCATTGTGAATAATGTCCATCCAATGACGTAATGTAAGCCAAATTGACATCATTTCCTTGATGTTTATGTGCTTGCCCAGGAATTGCGGATCCCAAAGACCCTGGCATCTCGAATCCGTTGGGATCAATGATGCACCCCAACCTGTTTGACTGGCATCCGTCATAATGGTAAAACTCGGATCCGGCAACTGCAGCGGAACTCCCTGAGTTAACCACTGAATGTTTGCCCAAGTCTGAATCTCTCGTTTCACTTGATCTGACAAGAGAACGTCTATGTCGAGCGAATGAATTTTCACACTCCAATTCTGAGTCAAGAAAATTTGGAGAGGACGCGTGCGTAACCGCCCCATCGGAATGAGATCCGCAGCGGCTCCGCACACACCTATCAGTCTCATGAACTCCCTGGTTAACGGCAGACGAACGAGATTGTTGTGCATCTCGAAGCTCATTCCCAGATGTGTGAATGACTTGGACGGCACCAGATCCGACTTCTCCTCGTCTATTATAAAACCGAGATGTCGGAGCAATAGAAGCAGATTCTGCACATCGTTCTGAAGCGTTAACTCGTTGCCGTACCTCTGAAGAATGTCGTCCAGGTAGGCCGACGTTACCGCAGACGAATGAGCTCGGAAATACATCATTACCGAGTTCATTACCCGAGTGAAAGCCCAGGGTGCTAGGTTCAATCCGAAGCACATCGCCCGGAATTGATACACCACTCCTAGGACTGCGAAGCGCAGATACTTTCTGAATGTCGGATGTACCATGACGTGAAAGTACGCATCTTTGAGATCTATGCTTGTTGCATAATCGTTCACCCGAATACTCGCTCTGACCGATCGAATCGTCTCCATATAAAACTTCGGAGCGACGATCAGCTTGTTTATCCAGCTCAAATCTATGACTGGACGGAATGAGCCGTCTGGTTTCGGAACCAGAAACAGATGGCTGTAGAATCCCGGTGTCTCCTGGTTTTCTACGACCTCTACCGCGTTCTTCCTTAAAAGAGACTGCACCTCTGATAACAGAGCGTCTCTTTTCTGCGGATTTGACGGAAGTTGAGTCCATTTTGGACTTCGAGTTAATGGAGGCTTTCGTTTGAAGGATATCTTTAGACCTTCCGAAATCACCCCTCTCACCCAAGGGTCGTCCGTAATCAACGCCCACTCTTGTGAAAAACTCGACAACCTTCCGCCAACCGGCACGCGATAGAGGTTGAAGCCATCACCTCCTGGACCTGCGAGGCCTGCGGGAGGAGAAACAACGTCCTCCACGACCCGCACCTCGTCCCGTCGACCTCGGGGCGTCCGACCGGTTGTCCCGGCCCGAAGGATGTCCCGCACGCGAGTCGCTGCCTTGACGGTCTCTTGAATAAGACCAAGAGGACGCACCTGAACCTCTATAGGAACCTCTCTCGGGCGCATTAGACCCAGAAGTGCCTGTCTTACTCTTATCTGCCGTGTCCGACCTCTTAGAAGCAGATTTAAACAGCAGAGAATCCGAAGCTTTCTTAGTAATTTTATCGTAAATTGCAGAAAGCTTGCCGTCGAAGAGAAGTTCTCCGGAGACCGAAGCGACTCTGAGAGAGTTCTTCACCTTACTATCCACTAGTGTGGATGTAGCTAGGGCTGCGTCACGTCTAACCAACTCCAGGTTTGCCACTGAAAGGGCGGAGTTACACGTGGAATAAGCTACTGCCCTTGAAAGAAGTCTTAAAGAGGATTGTATATCCTGGAATTCTTTCCCTTGAAGACGCAGTGATAACGCCTTAGTAAGGTGGTCTGCGTAAGATAAAGCATCTAAACTGGCTCTGTTAGACGAAATAGTCGTCTCCAACACCGCGGTTGGAATAGACGTAGCCGACGGTAATGATAATTCTAAGTCTTCCGCCTCGTCGTCCATACGCAGAGGAACTCTCGGGATACCCTGTCCTGCCGTATCGAATTTATTCCTTGCATTAATGAAAGGCAGGTTAAGAGCATTGGCGGACAAGAAACCCGCTTTTCCTGTTTTGGAAGCAAGTTTGAATATAGCGTCGTTCAATAATTCAAATGTTCTTGTGACATTATTGGACTGAGACGGAAACTCGGGAGCGATGTCCCTGAACCGCTCAAAGAAATCAGTGTCCAATGACGCTATAATTCTCTTGTCCGGTACCGCAGCAGTCTGGCCCGACGAAACAACCTGAGGAAGCGCCGGATGAAGTCCACGGCAGCTTTATGTTGTTCTGAAAGGGATAGCTCCAAGTCATCCGTATCCCTTTCACCATCCCGTCGGACCTCATGATGCTCCCGGTCGTCCGCACCCGATGCTTCGGCAGAGCATACCGACCCAGCGCCGTCGGATAATTCCCGATCCGACACCGTTTCTGTCGGTTGCTGGGATGCTGCGATAAGTTGTGCTATTTGAACAAGCACGTCCGACATCGAGGCCTGCGGAGGCGCAGTCTTTCGCTGCTTCGTCGAGGGCAGCTCCGCATTTGGTGACTCCCGCATACTCTTCCTATGCGAACGTCCGGAGTCAACCGGCCTCGTGTCCCTGGCTACCGGATGGCGTGACCTGGTCGCCGAAGAATCCCTGATCGGCGAAACTGGTAGAATATCGACGGTCACGTAGCCAAGGTGCGGTCGTGTGCGCTGGTGAGAGGAAGAAGCCTGAGCAGTCTCAGCGGACTGCCTATACAACGGAGCGTCCCAAGCGACGGACGTGTGCTCCGCTTGCGACACATTTTGTACCACAACATCTGGTCACAGATGTTGTTGTACGAGAGAGGGGCCTCTCTCGCTCGCGGCCCAGCTGGACCTGGACTTTTGCCGCTAGCTCTGTATTCATTTGTGACGACGGAAGCGCACTTGCGGAAGATAACATGGAAACATCACCCTGTTCTTGTTCCTCTGAAATAGAAACTGATTGAGTAGTGTGACCCTGCGGAGAAAGAGCCGGCATAGCCCTTTCTCCACTAACAACATATCGTGACACACGTTTCCAATGTTTGTCATCCCAATATTGACATATTGAACAGGGATTAGTGCGAGTACACTGACTACAATTAATACAATGATCATGAAAGTCAGAGGAAGATTTCTTCCTATTACAATTTGAACAATATCCTTTCATTATGAAAAGTAACAACAAGTCCTAGTACTCGCACAAACCCCTAAACACAAAGATACATAATAACATGATCCATTAATATTGAAAAAAAACAATTGAAAATCAAAATAATTTTTGAAAAATATTTTTTCAGCAAAGCCCAAGTTTCTGAAAAGTAACGTTGAGCCCCAATGGATCCCAAAGCTAAGTGTGGTCAAAAATTTTAAAATTATATTAAATAATTAATGCAACACTTACGGATAATAATAATGTATCTTATAATGAGATAAACTACTCCAAAGGCAAACAGCCCCCCTCAAAAGAGACTGTTGCCAATGTAAACAAACAGTGTAAAAAAACACCAGAAAACATGACTCCAGGCACTGACAATACTGGCCCGAAATCAGTCATCAAAATTACACACTATCTGATGCAAAACAGAGACTCCCAGGGGAGAATCTGCAGAACATCAGATGGTAGATGCAGAACACAACGTTTATACACCCATGGGTGAAAACGTAAACATGGGGAAAATAACAGAATTCATTCTGTAACCAAGCTAATGATCTTTCTCAAAAATATGCCAAAAGCATGGGAGAATAGCAAGGGGGGACTTAGAAGACCAGGGGAGAGGAAACACTGAATAAGCAGTGCAACTTTATAGCAAGAATGACAACAACAGGCCCATGCCTCGAAAATAGGCAACTTAACATAATTTCATAAAAAATTTTAAGTACAGCCCTGATTATTTTTTGTCACTCCTTTTTCCACTCCTCCTTCTATATCCTCCTTAAAATCACCATTTCTCCAATAATTACGTGTCTGGCATCCTTTAAACTGAGATTTACAAGCACAAAGATCAGTGAGATGTTGACTGATGAAGGGCCAAACAGAGAATGATAATTGGCGCCAATTTTGGAACGTCCTTGACACTGCGCATGCGCAGTAAGGGCAAAGTATGGAGGTCCTTCAAGACATGATTTCTTTTGGTTTTAGATGCAAATTTTGGGGATTGGGGGGCAAAATTTGTGTTTGGCCCTAGATTTTTAAGAGTTAGCACCAGCTATGTCTGGGTCATTGGTACAGTATAAAAATATAACTGCTACACTACGGGACTGATTAATGTATCTTACAACAGACCTACCACATAATAAATAGGAAACTACATAAAGAGCGTTGCTAATGTAAACAACGTCAGAATGAAAACCGGAAACAAGACCCCAGGCAACACGGCCCAAAGTCAGTTACAGATTTTTGAACTATCTGATGTAAGGCAAGATCTTCATCAGAAGAAAAAACGATACATTGGATGTATGATGCATGACAAAAAACGCCTAAACACCCAAAGGGTGAGGACGTAACCCTGGAGATATTCAGAATAAACTTTCTTGTAACATGTTAAACTCCCAAGAAATTTTATAAAAAAAATTTCAATAAAACAAGCCAAAAAGCTTGGGAGTTTAAGTTAACTGGGGGGGATCAAGGGAGGGTAGGGAAGGAATACTTGACCAACAGTGGAAAATCATTATCAACAATGATGATGTCAGGCCCATGTCCCGAAATTAGGGAACATGAACTAATTTTTATAAATATTATAAAATTACAGCCCTGAACATTTCAAATCACCATTTCTTCCTTCCTTCATCCAGTTGATCCTTGGATCCACCAAATTAACCATTGATTTGTGTCTGGCATCATTATAAACTGAGATTTAAAAAGCACAGAAGTCAGTTTGTTTTTATCTGACAAGGGCCAAACAGAGAATGGTGTTGGCGCCAGTTCCGGTCACTTCCTGGCGCAGAGAATAAATGTATGGAGGACCAGATAGGACTTCTAATTTTTGGTTTTACATGCAAATTTTGGGGATTGGGGGGCAAAATTTGTGTTTGGCCCTAGATATTTTAGAGTTAGCACCAGCTATGTCTGGGCCATTGGTATACTGTGTAAAAAAGTTAAAAAATTTATAGTAATTTATATATTTTTTATACTTACCAATGACCCAGACTCTAAAATATTTAGGGCCAAACGCAAATTTTATCCCCCAATCCCCAAAATTTGCATCTAAAACCAAAAATTACATGTCCTATATGGTCCTCCATACTTTTACTCCACTGCGCACTTGCAGTGTCAAGGAGGTCTCGAAACTGCCGCCAAAAGTCATTCTTACAACCAGTGCCTGGTAAGCGTTATGTACGCAGCGAGGAGGCAAGAGTTCCCAACTCCAGGGAGGGCCATCCCCGTCTGGGTCATTGGTAAGTATAAAAAATATATAAATTACTATAAATTTTTTAACATTTTTATACTGTACCAATGACCCAGACTTAGCTGAATAGTAAAAAGGTTGGCGGGCCTAGGACATAAGCCCTTTATACTAATATTTCTTAAAGGAAAGCCTAAAAATACTGGAGTCTAGCGAAATGAGACTCTATATACTCAATTAAAAGTGTTTGAAGAATGTATATGAACGCCTAATTAATCACGTGATATATACAGATACTTCACACCAATGAACACTTAAAAAAATGTTACACAGATGAGTAAACATAGGCTTTACCCTTTAAAATCATCTCGGAACCGACTCGGAATTACTGACTCCAAGGGAGGTATTCCCTTGCTTTACACTATAAAGCAGGTGACCCAAGGGAACACCCGCCACCCCTTCCCCTTGCCCTGGATCAAATACTCCAGAGCAAAGAGGACAGCAGGACAGAGTCACTGCCGGAGCCGAAAGCCTATACACATATAATTGCAACTGTTTAGTAGACGACATTCTGAGTAAAAAATAACGGACCTAAACAATGTAGATCTGAAGAAAGGACTCAATATTTTCAGATACAAAATCGTGAAAATGGAGGGCTAAGACCAATATGCAGCCCTCATTAGATCTGTAATATCAACATAATTAGCTTAAGCCTATGATGTAGAAGAACTCTTACTTCATGAGCTTAAAACTAACGCACAGACTGCTGAATGAAGATATAATCATTAGCAGAACTGATAGTAGATTGAATCCATCTGACCATAGAATGGACCGAAATGTGGAGGAAGCCTCCACGGCATGTCCCACAACAGACGCTTCAGTAAATTAATCCTCAGTCCTTGTGGATCTAGAGAAGCTACAAACAGAATTTGCATTGAAATAATTACATTGAGCAATATCTGTTAAATCAACGGCACTGGAAGATATGTATATCTTATTATTCCGTTTCACAAGATCGATAGAGCGTTTACTGCAAACGCTCAAAGATCGAAACATTGTGACACATACGTCTGCAACTGATTGTTGAGATGCGTCGCGAAAAAGTCGATCATTGGCCACTCTCCTTGGTAGCAATCTGATTGAATACTGGTTTGCTGAAAGTCCATTCTGGTGGCAACAAACGGCCCCTCCGTGAAGGGAGTCAGCTAATACATTCAGACGACCCGGAATATGACGGACCAATAGAAGAACTTGATGTTCTAGTACCAACCGAAAGATTCCTTCCGTTAACATGAATAACAGGATGGAATGAGTGCCTCCATAATTCCGAAAATACGCTAATACCGTCGAGTTGTCGGACAGAATTAGCATATGAGCATTCTGAATAACGTTCATCAATAACGTAGCGCAAGCCAAAATGACATCATTCTTGATATTTGTGTGCTTGATAAGGAACTACGGAAACAAAAGACAAATCCGTTGGGTTTAATGAAACTACCCAAAGTGTTTGACTGACATCCGTCAAAACTGTAAAACTCGGATCTGGCAATTGCAGTGGAACTACTTGAGTTAAGCACTGAAAACTTACCCAAGTCTGAATCTCTTATTCACTTGAATTGACAAGATGTCCATATCGAGCGAAATAATCTTCACCCTTCAATTCTGAATTAAAAGAAATTTGGAGAGGACAAATGCGTAACCGCCCCATTGGAATAAAATCACGGCAGTTCCGCACAACGTATCAGTCACATGAGATCTCTCGCTCAGACCTTGTCTGAGCAAAGATAATAGCGAGTATAACAACTGATTAATTTCGATCTGGTTAATGGCAGACAAACGAGAATGTTATGCGTCTCGAATCTCATCCCGTGGTGGGTAAATGACTTGGACGAAACCAGATCCGACTTCTCGTTTACTTGTGAAACCGAGACGTCAGATCAATAGAAGCAGAATCTGCACATCGTTCTGCGCTCTGGTTAATGGCAGATGAACAAGAATGTTATGCGTCTCGAAGCTCATCCGCCGGTGGGTAAATGACTTGGACGAAACCAGATCCGACTTCTCCCCGTTTACTTATGAAACCGAGACGTCGGATCAACAGAAGCAGAATCTGCACATCGTTCTGAAGCGTTAACTCATTGCCACACCTCTGAAGAATGTCGTCCAGGTAGGCCGACGTTACCGCAGACGAATGAGCTCCGAAATGAGTCATTACCGTGTTCATTATTCGAGTGAAACCCAGGAACTAGATTCAGACCGAAACACATTGGTCGGTGCTGAAACACAATTCCTATGATAAAGAAGCAAAGATATTTTCTGAACGCCTGATGTACCATGACGTGAAAGTATGCAACTAGAAATCTATGCATGTAGCATAGTCGTACACCCGAATACTCACTCTGACCTATCGGATGGACTCCATATAGAAACTTGGAGCCACGATCAGCTTGTTATCCAGATCAGAATATGAGTGGACGGAACGAGCTGTCTGGTTTTGGAACCAGAAAAGGATGGTTGTAAAAGCCTGGAAATTCCTGGATTTCTACAATCTCTATCGCGATCATTCCAGAAGAGACTGCACTTCTGATGGAAGCAAGCGTCTATCCTACTGACTGACGGAAACTGAGTCCAACTTGGACTCTGAGTTAACAGAAGATTTCGTTTGAGGAACAATTTAATCCTTCCGAAATCACCCCTTGAATCCAAGGGACATCCGTAATCTAATCCCAAATCATTGAGAAACTCGACAGTCTTCCGCTCACTAGTAATAGAGGTTAAAACCATTACCTCCTGGTCTTGCGAGGCTTGCAGAAGGAGAAGCCATGTCCTCCATGGCCCGCACCTCGCCATGTCGACCTAGGGGCATCTGACCGGATGTCTCGGTCAGAAATACGGCCCCTAACTGAGTTGCTACCCTGACGGTCTCTAGAATAAGACCTAGAGGATGCATAGGAACCTATTTGTCCCAGAAGTGCCTGTCCTACTCTTCTCTGCCGAATGGGACTGTATGGAAGCGAATTTTAATAGCAGAGAGTCTAAAGCTTTCTTAGTTAACTGATCATAAACTGCGGAAAGCTTGCCGTCGAAGAAAACTCTCCGGAGAGCGGAGCGACTCTGAGAGAGTTTTTCACCTTACTATCTACACGCGTGGATGTAGCCAGGGCCGCGTCACGTCTAACCAACTCCATATTGCCACTAAAGGACGGAGTTTTACGTGAGGCCTTTGAAAGAACTCTTAAGGAGGTTGTACATCCTAGAATTCTTTTTCCTTTGAGACGTAATGATAACGTTCTGGTTAGGTGATCTGCGTACGATGATGCGTCTAAGCTGTCCCTGCTAGACGATATTATTCCCAACATCGTGGTTGGAATTGACATAGACGACAGTAAAACAATACTAGTTCCTGACCTGGTCGTCTAGACGCAGAGAACTCTCAGAATGCTCTGTCCTGCCGTTTCAAAATATTCAATGAAATGATGAAAGGCAGATGTAGAGCATATTGCCGATAAGAAACCTGACCTGCCCATTTAGGTAGCAAGTTATATAAATATAGCGTCATTCAACAGATCAAATGTCCGTGAAACATATCTGGACTATGTCGGAAACTGAGGGATGATGTCCCTAAACCGATTAAGAATTTTATATCCAGTGGCGCTATCCGTCTCTTATCCGGGCAACGCAGCATTTTGGTCCGGAAGAACAATGTCCGATGATAATGCCGGATGCACTCTACGGCAATTATGTTGTTCCGAAAAGGGAAAATACAACTCATCCATATCCCTTTCACCATTCTGTCGGACCACTTGAAATTCTTCTCTCCTTCCTGGACCGCAACTGACGAACCCGGGTGCTGAGCCATTCGGTAAATGGTCGCAACACCGGGCGAGCTAGCGGACGCCAACGCCATCGATCATACCAGGGAACTCCAGGCAATTGACGTATCTACATGAGCACTTTTGCAGCTAACTCTTCATTTGATTGTGACAATGGAAGCACACTTACGAAGACATCACGGTAACAATATCTAGTTCATGTTACCCTATGAGACCTGTGGAGCCGCGGTCCTACGTGAAATATCCGCTGGAAGCTCCCAGGACATTCATTCCAGCATTTATATAATATGCGAACGTCCCAACTAGAAAGGTCTCGTATCCTTGGCTAGCAGATGAAGTGACCTGGTCGACGTGTATTCCTTGGTCGGCGAAGCAAGAGCACCAGGGACGTTCAATCCTGCATTTATATAATATGCGAACGTCCCCTGAAAATCTGTGGTCACATAGGCAAGGTGTGGTCGAGTGTGTTGACGAGGATGAGGAAGCCAATATAACAGCCGCGTCGGACTGTCATGTGATGGAGCGTCCCGAACAGGAGGAGTGGACGTAAGCTCCGACTAAGCGAACAACATACAACAACAACACAGCGCAGATGTTGATGCAAGAGAGAGGGGGCCTCTCTCGCTCGCAGTCCGGGGGACCTGGACGAGCTAGCTATCGGACTGACAGGCTTCCTCCATACTATCCTCGGATCCGTCGTTGCTGGGTGTGCACATCTGAAGTTTTATGGTGCTCGCATCACCCAATCTGCTTCCCTGGACCATAACGGACTAACCCGGGTGCTGTACCATTCTTCCCTGGTGAATGGACGCGACACCGGGCGGACTAGCGGGCGACAATGCCTTCGACAGAACTAGCTAACTCCCAGCAATTGTCGTAATACCTTGAGCACTTCCCGCTAGCCCTAATATTTCAACGACGGAGACACAGTTATTGAAGACATCACGGAACATCACTCTGAGTTCTGAAAAAGAAACTGATAATATATAGTGACCCTACGGAGAGAGGGCCGTAATGGACCTCTCGCCACAACAAAATACCGTGACACACGTCTCCAACGTTGTCATATCAATCAACACACACAGAGCAAGAATTAATGCGACTAAATTGACTATAAGGAACACAATGAACTTGTGAATTAGAGGAAGATATCCTCGCATTACGATGAAGAATATTTTTTCAACCACAAAAAATATACACCATCATATTACTTGCACTAACTCTTGAAATAAATATACATAATATATTATAATTCATTATAACATTTCAAAAGAAAATAATTTTAAAAAAAAAAAAAAAATTTTGAAAAAATTTTCAGAAGAGCCCAAGTTCCCAATGGGAACCCTGAGCCCAAAAAAGCCTAAGTGTGGACAAAAATTTTAATCATTTTGAAAAATTAATATAACACTTACGGACAATATTAATGTATCTTGCTATGAACTAAATTAAGCAGAAGACAAGTAATCATTGTCAGAAGCAACAGTTGTCAACATAAGCAAAAGTGTCAACAACCCGGAAACATGACTCCAGGCACTAAAACAAACATCGCCCGAAATCAGTTACCAATTTAAACACTATCTGATGCAAAACAGAGGTTTCCAGAGAAGAAACTGTAGAACATCAGATGGTAGATGCAGACCAAAACGCCTAAACACCCCTAGGGTGAGGACGTAAACATGGGGAAAAAACAGAAAATAATTCTGTTTCCAAGCCAAAACTCCCAAGAAATTTTAGTAATAAACATTACAAACTACAGGATGGTCACCAAAGGGTGGCTGATTCCCCCCAAAAAAGCCTTGATAGCCATTCCAACCTTATTTGCGACACACCCTCTGGTTGTGGGCAATAATAATACCAAGTATCATTAATATCCTTGAAGGCTGCAAGAAGTTATGGAGCGGACACGAATTCCGTCTACGCCTGGACGGACAGATGGACGACGTCACGGCTAGATTCCCCCGAATTTTTTTCGGGGGAATAAAAATAAGCCAAAAGCATGGGAGAATAGCTAGGGGGAATAAAGAAAAGGGAGAGAGGAAACACTGATTAAACAATGGAAAATTCATAGCAAGAATGACCACAATAAGGTCATGCCACGAAAACAGGTAACAACATGCCACGAAAACAGGTAACATGTAATAATTTTGTAAAATAATTATAAGTTACAGCCCTGAACATTTGTTTCCACTGTTTTTTCCTCTCCACCTTCTATTTCCACCATATATCCACCATTTCTCTCATAATTATGCGTCTGGCATCCTTAAAACTGAGATTTACAAGCACAAATAACAGTGAAGTGTAACTGTATTGTGGGCCAAACAAAGATGACTTTTGGTGGCAGTTTCGAGATCTTCTTGACACTGTGCATGCGCAGTGGAGTAAAAGTATGGAGGACCATATAGGACATGTAATTTTCAGTTTTAGAAGCAAATTTTGGGGATTGGGGGGTAAAATTTGCATTTGGCCCTAAATATTTTAGAGTTAGCACCAGCTAAGACTGGGTCATTGGTACAGTATAAAAATAGAAGTATTTTCATATGCTGTATTGTGATAACAAAGGCGGACAGAAGTAACCCTACCAAATTAAAAAAAATGGATGCATAAATGCAACCAGTAGCTTCTATTGAAGAAATCCAAGATACATGCTGTGGCGGCTATTACAGGTGAACTACCATTACCAAAATACGCCATTCTCATCCACATATCATACTAAGTCACCCTGCCAAATTTCAAGAAAAGTGATGCAAAAATTCAATCTGTAGCCTGTACTGAAGAAATCCGAGACGGCAGCTGTGCCAGTCATTGGGGCAGCCAACTATTACATAATAGGACTTTCTCATCTAGGCATGAACTTGAACAAGAACGTAAAATACGGTGATGATCGGGAAAGAACACACCATGGCAATAGCTTTCCTTGACTTTGTCCAGTTTAGCTAATAATGATGATATACTGTTACCTGATGCATAAATGGAACAGGTTCAGATAAAAATTTCCAAGAATATGTCAGACCAGTGGTACTGTCTCAAGAAAGGTAAAGAGACATTCATGTTTACTGGCTGACAGGTTGGGTTTGTTTCATCAGAGCTATTTATTACCTTTAATCACAAATCTATTTCACCTTTTATGCTGAGGCTAGAAGGTTGTGTTTTTTACACATTTCAATTATATAACTGTAGTCATTGTAAGATAGAGTGTAACAGTAAACCAAGGAGCATGGTGGTGCAGTGGTTATGGTATTGGACTTCAAGCTGAAATGTCTTTGGTTTAATCACCACCAGGGGTAACTGCACTGTGACCTTGGGCAAGGCACTTAATTTGAATTGCCCACGTGGGTCACGGTGGCACCGTGTACTAAGGCGTACTGCATGTCAATGTTGTACTTGGCTTCAACCAAGGCTTACCCTGCTTGTGTGGAGTTGAGGAGTCTTGACAGTTCCTCGCCACTGCTTAGAGGTTCTCTCTGGGTACTCCAGCTTCCTACACCTGTGAAACTGTCCAACACAAGGTGACCATGGTTGTCAAAGCAAATATACAGAGGAGAACCATATTTCTGAGTGGATTTATTTATTTATTGAGGCTTAATGACAGTTACGACATCCAGGGTCACCTTGTATTAGACAGTTTTACAGGTGGAGGAAGCCGGACAAAACCCTTACCCCATACCCTCAGGACATGAATAACTCAAATCACCAAGGTTTTATTAAATCAAATCCTCTTGAAGATAAAAAAAATTTGATCCTAGTTGTAGATGTTTTGCAGAACCCAATCATAAAAGCATTGAAAAATCATGGGTATCAAATACAAGGATACTCATAGACGCTACTCCAGCAAAATGGAATGTTTTCAATGTCATCTGTGTTCCTGGTTCACCAATACTCTGAGCACACACTGCTCCAACAGCACTTCCTGCAATAAGAAAAAAAACCTGATTGTAGAACAAAAAACCCCTGTGACAAACTCCTCAAATAAAATCCCACTGTGGACAAAATCATTCAACTAAAAGTGGTATGATTGACAAAATCATATTGCTTTTATTTCATTGGTCTTTTTGTTGATGAATGCTTTTCCTGTTTATTAAAAGATAATGTTTTCCTATCAGTTACCAACACATTTGGGTACCTGCTTTTTTGTTTTATCAATTTTAAGAACAAAATTGCATTACACAGCGCAGCAAATCTGCCACTTCTGATGAAGTTATCGCATAATCATTAAAATTTTCAATATAATGGAAAAAGCAGTAACGCTATCAGTATTCAATAAATCACCATGGTTTTCAGACTACCCCAAGACAATGTCAATATCAAAATAAACAAAATAATTCAAGTAAAATGGAATATACAAAGGGCAATAACCCTAACAATTTTCAACAAATCATCGTAATATTTTATCTATTCCAAGACAATGTTAATATAAGGAACCAGAAAAAATTTATTGAAATCTGATGTTCAGTTTTCAAGTAATCACATAAACAATAAAAATTCAAGGCCTAAGAAAGTTAAGAATCTGTTTCTCAGGTCCTCAAGCATGGTCATTTTGGCTGCCACATGCTCTCTTTTTATAACCAATGCAAACTTAAAAATATAAAAATTAAATGGTTTGTATACAAAATTTTACCCATGTTAATAAAATTGCTAAATTTGTCACTTCAGTGCAACAAGGCTTTGCAATGCTTCAGCACTGTGAATTCTTTGTGCACTCAAGGGATGAAATACACAACAACCCATGCTATTCTGTAGATTATGAAACCTTAAACATAAAACAAACCAAGCATATGAACTTTTGATGGCAAAGAAATAATTATAAAAATAACAAAAGGCCCCAGGGGGGCCTTAGGGGCTCACCGAATGTTCCATACTGTTAAGACACAAATTTTATCAAAGCTATTCTTAAGGTTCTACAGAGTAAATCTATACTCTCTGTGGAGCTAAAACATCAACAGGACTGAATGGGACAATGCTGCTGAACAAATATCAAAAGATTCTGCATGATGGTTCTGAAGAAGATTTTTAAAGAATTTTCCTTGAATTGCACAAAGTAAACATTCACACCCCAAGTTTGATCAAAAGACTCAATTTGAACAAACGAGAATCCAACCCATACCAAGATGCTGCATACCAAATATCTAAAGATTCTGCCCACTGGTTCTGGTGAAAAAGATTGTTAAAGATTTTTTCTTAAATTGCACTAAGTAAAAATTCACACCCCCATAGTGATCCCAAATATTGAATGGGGGATTCAATTTGAACAAACATGAATCAGACTCATACCAAGATGCTGTATACCAAATATCAAAAGATTCTGCCCATCGGTTCGGGAAAAGAAGATTTTTAAAGAAATTTTCTTAAATTGCACTAAGTAAAAATTCTCACCCCTTTAGTGAGCCCCAATATTGATCGAGGGACTCAATTTGAACAAATTTGAATCAGACCTATATCAAGATGCTGCATACCAAATATCAAAAGATTCTGCCCGTTGGTTCTGGTGAAGAAGATTGTTAAAGATTTTTTCTTAAATTGCACTAAGTAAAAATTCACACCCCCATAGTGATCCCCAAATATGGACCTAGGGACATGGCTTGAACAAACTTGAATTTCACCCCCAAAGGATGCTGCATACCATATATCAAAACATTCCGACTGCTGGATCTGAAGAAGAAGATTTTTAAAGAAAATTCATCATTTTGAACTAAGTTATAATTCAGGCTACCACAGTGAGCCCAAATATGAACAAACTTGAATCTCACCTTGAACAAACTTGAATCTCACCCCCCTAAGCATGTTGCATACCCAATATCAAAAGATTCTGCCTGCTGGAGCTTGAGAAGAAGATTTTTAAAGAAATTTGCCTGAAATGCACTAAGTTCAAATTGGGCTCCTATACTGAGCCCAAATATGAACCCAGGGGGCCGATTTGAACAAACTTGAATCAGATCCACCCCACAATGTTGCATATCAAATATCAAAAGATTCTGCCTGCTGGATCTTGAGAAGAAGATTTTTAAAGAAATTTGCCTGAAATGCACTAAGTTCAAATTTGGGCTTCTATACTGAGCCCAAATATGAATCCAGGGGGCCGATTTGAACAAACTTGAATCATATCCACCCCACAATGTTGCATTCCAAATATCAAAAGATTCTGCCTGCTGGATCTGGAGAAGAAGATTTTTTAAGAAATTTGCCTGAAATGCACTAAGTTCGAATTCGGGCTTCTATACTGTGAATCCGGGGGGCCGATTTGAACAAACTTGAATCAGATCCACCCCACAATGTTGCATACCAAATATCAAAAGATTCTGCCTGCTGGATCTGGAGAAGATTTTTTAAGAAATTTGCCTGAAATGCACTAAGTTCGATTTTGAGCTTTTATAGTGAGCCCAAATATGCATCCTGGGGGCCGATTTGAACAAACTTGAATCAGACCCATACCAAGATGCTGCATACCAAGTATCAAAAGATTCTGCCCACTGGTTCTGAAGGAGATTTTTTAATAATTTTTCTATAATTCATACGGTGCTATCAGAGTTATGCCACATACAGAGCCCCCAAGGGACGTGGCCATTTCATTTGAACAAACCTGAATTGCCATATAGTAATGAACATCCACATGAGGTTTCATGAAAATCGGACCAGTGATTTCAGAGGAGAAGTCCTTTGAAAAATGTTCACGATGACGACGGATGACGGATGATGAACAGCAAGTGATAAGTTGAGCTCCCTTCGGTGAGCTAAAAAAAACACCCGCCCACAAGTAATTTTACAAAACATGGCTTGAGAAACAGAAGATCTACTTTGTGGGGACTAAACAAGGGACAATAACACTCAGTTTTCAAGAAGTCATCATAATTTTTAATTTGCCCAAAATATTATCAACAGAAAGCATGACATCAAAATTTAAAGAAATTGGATGTTTACTGTTCAAGTTATTGCACGAACAATGAAATTTCAATTAATATTCAACACACAAAGGGCAATAACTCTCTCAATTTTGTAGAAATCTCCATTGTTTATTAACTTGTCTTCAACAATCCTAATATAAAGTGGTAGATCAGATTTTACTGAAATTTTAAGTCTTCTGTTCAAGTTATTGCACAAATAATGAAATTTCAGGGAAAATTCAGAAACAAAGAGCAATAACTCCCTTAATTTTCATTGAATGATCATGATTATGAAACATGAGCAAAACATTGTTAATATAAAACACAAATCCAAAATTAATTAAAACCCAATATGTTTTGTTTAAGTTACTGCTAAAACAAGCTTTTGGACAAACAAACATTAAAAATTCAAATAGAACAAAACCAACAAAGGGTAGGAACTCCCTCAAATTTCACTATGCCCTAATATTTTTTTAACTTGTTTAAGACAATACAAAGCACAATATCAAAATGTAGTGAAATCGAATATTTACTGTTCTGGTTATTGCATAAACAATGGAATTTTGAGCAAAATTCAACAAAGTGCAATAACTCTCTCAACTTTTTAAGAGATCTTTGGGGTTTTGAAATTTAACCAAGGCAATGTAAATATAAAGCAGTCTATCAAGTTTTATTGAAATATGCGGTCAACTGTTCAGGTTATTGCATATATAATGAAATTTTGGGTAAAACTCAACAAAGGGCACTAACCATCTTACTTTTCCACAAATGATGGTGGTTATAAAGCCTATTCAAAGCATTGTTAATATAAAGCAGCACACCAAAACTAGAACTATCACTGAAGGTGCAGTGTCAAGGACATTCTGAAATTGGCGCCATTAATCATTCTTATAACCAGTGCCTGGTAAGCGCTATGTACTCAGCGGGGAGGTATGAGTTCCCAACTCCTGGGAGGGCCATCCCCGTCTGGGTCATTGGTAAGTATAAAAAATATATAAATTACTATAAATTTTTTAACATTTTTATACTGTACCAATGACCCAGACATAGCTGAATAGTAAAAAGGCTGGAGGGCCTAGGACATAGAGCAAGTTGGAATACGCTCAATTATATAAAACAGAGTCATACACTCTAGGGAAAAAGAAGTATTAGGCCTTACATGTATCTTTCTTATTTATGATAAATTAGAAAAATACAACACCTTCCAAAATTGAGCATCATACATCCATGTACTCTATTAATATCTAGTATAATCCTTATACTAATAATTTTTAAAGTAAGCCAATAAATAAAGTAAGTCTAGAGAATAGAGACTCTTTATACTCCTTAGAAGTGTCTGAGGATTGTATAATAACGTCCGTTGACACGTGCTATATTCAAAAGCTATACTTTAAAACTAAGACCTGAATGAATTTTTAAAACATAAACTTCTCACTAAAAAACCATCCCAATAACAGCTCAGAATTACTAACTCCGGAGGAGGTATCCCCTTGTTTTCATAGTAAAACTGGTGACCCAAGGGAACACCCTCCCCCCCACCCCCCCCCCCCCCCCCTTTTTCTTGCCCTGGGTCAAATAGCCCAGAGCGAAGAGGGCAGCAGAACGGAGTCACTGCCGAAACAGACAGCCTACCTAGCTATAGTAGCAACTGTTAAGTGAATGTCATTCTGAGCAGTAGATAATAGACCTAACAATAGAGGCCTCCAGAAATGGACTCGATATTTCCGAGATAAAAATTCATGAATGTGGATGGCTGAGCGCAATGAGCAGCCTTCAAAAATCTATAATAGTGACACTATTAATGTAAGCCCAAGATGTAGAAGAACTCTTACTTCATGAGCCGAAATCTCAAGCACAACTGCTGAGTCAATGATATACCATAAGCAGTATCGATAGTTAATTGAATCCATTAGCAATAGAATGGAGCGTAACGTCCTTCTATTAGGCATCAAAGACAGAAGAAGCTTACGCCCGTAGTAATAAACAGATATCTGTTTATAAATACGTAAACTCTAACCGGACAGAGTAAAGGTCTATGCCCGTACGAAGACGGAAGGACCTTAATAACAATAGGTTCCGGATATTTATTAGGAGCCTGACTCTTTTGCAAAAATCCAACCTAAATAGTAAAGGAAGTAGTGATTCCGAAACTACGAAAGTGAGAATCATCCACCGATAGTGCCTGAAGCTCACTGACTCTTCAGTAAAAGAGAAGCCAACAGAATTACTGTCTAAAAGGTCAGAATTTGAAAACTACTGTTTCCAGAGGCTCAAATGATTACTTAGCTAAATAAGAACCGAAGTTAAATTCCGTATAGAAATTTAATCTAATGATTCTAAATCTATTTATCGAAAAGTTACTAACTGACTTAGATAAAGAGACATAAGACTCAATTGTAAACTATCATAGAGTGCATAGGTATGAGATAACATAAACCTATAACCTTAATAGTAACAGGCTGCAGTAGATCTTGTCAAACAAGTATACTAGAAAGTTGCAATGACTAGTATGGAGGGATCAACAATATCAACATAGTGATCCCTACACCAACGACGGAAGAGCCTCCACTTTAGCCGCATAGTATAGCGAAGAAGAGGTTCTCCTACAGTAAGAAATCGCGTCCAAAGCTCGTCCAGTACAATGCTTACAATGCAATAAGGACCACACAACGGAATACGTGAAGGTTGAGACCTTGCGGGTTGTGATGAAGATGACACGATTTTTCCCATATTACAATGCAATAAGGATCACACAACGGAATACGTGAAGGTTGAGACCTTGCGGGTTGTGATGAAGATGACACGATTTTTCCCAGCGAAAAAAGATCCTCTCATGGAGGAAGTTTTCGCGTTAAGTCCCACAGTAGACATCTGAGTAAATTTACCCACGGTCTCTGTGAAGACAGAGATGCTATCAACAGAAATGTATTGTGGTTGTTTATCTTAGCAATACTTGCTGAAACAACAGCGCAGGAGGATACGTATATCCTATCATTCCGTCCTATTAGATCAATAGAGCGTTAACAACATAAGCTCAGAGATCCGGACATGTAAACACATACGTCTGCAATTGATTAGCAAGTTGTGTCGTAAATAAATTATCATTGGGCGCTCCCATTGATAGCAAATCTGATTGAATACTTGTTTGTTGAGAGTCCATTCTGACGACAACAAGCGACCCATAAGTGAAAGGGAGTCCGGTAATACAATCAGACGACCCGGAATATGACGGACCGAAGCAGAACTTGGTGTACTATAACAAACAGAAGGATTCTTTCCATTAAATTGATTAACGGAAACGAATGAGTGCCTCCCTGGTTCCGGAGATACGCCACTACTGTCGTATTATCGGACAGGATTTGGACATGTGTTTCTGAATAATGTTCATGCAATGACATAAAGCAAGCCTAAAAAACATTATTCCGTGGAAGATAAGTGCTTGCCTAGAGACTGCGGAACCCAAAGACCCTGGCACTTCGAATCCATTGGGATCAATATTGTATCCCAACCTGTTTGACTGACAACCGTCATAATTATAAAACTCGGATCCGGCAACTGCAGTGGCACTCTCTGAGTCAACCACCGAATGTTTGCCCCAGTCTGAATCTCTTGCTACACTAGATAGACAAGAGAACGTGTAAATCGAGCAATTCATGGATTGCTGAAAAGTTGCCGTCGAAGAGAAGCTTCTCCGAGACCGAAGCGACTCTGAGAGTTCTTCACCTTACTATCCACGCGCGTGGATGTAGCTAGGGCTGCGTCACGTCTAACCAGGTAGCCACTGAAGGGCGGAGTTATACGTGAACAAACTACTGCCCTCAAAAGAAATCACATTGAGGATCATATCCCGGAATTCTTTCTCTTGAAGACGTAATGATAACGCCTCAGTAAGGTGGATTACGTATGATAAAGCGTCTAAGTTAAGTCTATAAGACATCATTGTCGTTTCCAACATTGTGGTTGGAAAAGACATAGACGGCGAAAAAGATAATTTCCAGTCTTTAACCACGCCGTCTAGACGCATATGAACTCTCGGTATGCCCTGTTCTGCCAAAATAAATTATTCCTATAAATGATAAAAGGCAGAATTGAGCATTGCGGACAAGAAACTAAACTATCATGCTTGGTAGCAGGCTATATATATATATAGCGTTGATAAATAATACAAATGTTCTAATGACATTATTGGACTGTGTCGGTAAGTCAGGGACAATGTCCCTGAACTGATCCAAAATTGCGTGTCCAATGACGCTATAAGTCTCTTATCCAACATCGCAGCAATGTAGTCCGAAGGAACAACCACTGGAAGATAATGCCGGAAGAAATGTATGGCAGCTTCCGATGTTCCGAAAGGGAAAACTCGAAATCGTCCGAATCCCTTTCGCCATCCTGTCGGACCCTATAAAGCGTTCGGTCGTCCGAACCTGATGCAACCGCGGACCGCACCGACCCAGCGCCGTCGGATAATTCCTGATCCGACCGAGAAACTGTCAATTGCTGGGATGCTGCGAAAAACTGTGCTAACTTGGATAGCACGTCCGTCACTGAGGCCTGTGGAGAAGCGGTCTTACGATGCATTGCCGCTGGAAGCTCCATGATCGTTACCCCGTGCATACTTCTATTATGCGAGCGAACGGAGTGTATAGGCCTCGTGTCCCTTGGCTACCGGATGGCGTGACCTGTTCGCCGTGGAATCACTGAATGACGAAACTGGTCGGATACTCGAGGTCACGTAACCAATGTGCGGTCGTGTGCGCTGCTGTGAGGATGAGGAAGCATTATCGACAGTCTCTCGGACTGTCAATATAACGGAGCGTCCTGAGCGGCGGACAAAATATCTGAACCACAACATGCGGTCCCCTATGTTGTTGGACGAGAGAGGGACCTCTCTCGCTCACAGCCCGGACGGACCTGGACGAGCCAGGAACCGGACTAACAGGCTTCCTCCGATCTGTCCTCAATCCGTCGTCACTGGGTGAGTACTAAAGTTATTATAGTGCTCGCATCACCCAAATCTCCTTCCTAGACCACAACGGACGAACCCGGCAGCCGAACCATTCGATGAATGTACCCTACACCGGGTGAGCTAGCGAATGTCACTCCGTCGATCCTACAAGGGACCTCTTAGGCGATAGACATATTCCATGAGCACTTATTGCCGCTAGCTCTTCATTAACTATGACGATAGAGGCACACTTTGAAAGACATCTCCGTAACATTGCGAACAAGAAACCAGAAATGCTTGGTAATAGCAAGCATATAATAATATATAGCGTCGTTCAATAATTCGAAAGTTTGTGTGACATTATTGGACTATGTCGGAATTGAGGGACGATGTCCCTGAACCGAACCAAAAATTTCTAAGTCCACCGACGCTATCAGTTTCTTATCCGGCATCGCAGCATTCTGGTCCGACGAAAGAACCTGTAGAAGATCAAGTCAGATGACATACACAACAGCATATGTTGTTCCGAAAGGGAAAGCTCGAAATCCTCCGAATCCCTTTCGGTATCCCGTCGGACCGGATGAAATTTTCGGACGTCCGTACCGGCTTCCGTGGAGCGTCCCGACCCAGCATCGTCGGATAATACATTATGCGACAGATTCAGTTGTTGCTGGGATGCTGCGATAAGTTGTGCTATTTGGGATAGCACGTCCATTCCCGAGGCCTGTGCAGTAGCGGTCTTACGATGCATTGCCGCCGGAAGCTCCGTGTACGTTGACTCCCGCACACTTTCTTATGCGAACGTCCGGAGTCTGCAGGCCTCGTGTCCCTGGCTACCGGATGGTGTGACCTGGTCGCCGATGATTCTCTGATTGGCGAAGCTGACTGGATATCCGAGGTCACGTAGCCAAGAGCGGTCGTGTGCGCTACCATGAGAATGAGGAAGCCTTATTGACAGTCTCTCCGGACTGACTATATGTCGGAGCGTCCCGAGCGGCGGACGTATGCTCCGAATGCGAAACATTTTGTACCACAACATCTGGGGACAGATGTTGTTGTACGAGAGAGGGGCCTCTCTCGCTCGCTTTCCTGATGGACCTGGACGAGCTAGGAACCGGACTAAAAGGCTTCCTCCGTTCTCCCTCTAATCCACCGTCACTGGGTGTGCATTTGGTTGATTTATAGTGCTCGCATCACCCCAAAACTCCTTCTAGACCGCAACGGACGAACCCAGCTGCCGAACCATTCGATGAATGGACGCTACACCGGGCAAGCTAGCGGACGTCAAAGGCCGTCGAACCTACTAGGGTCCTCTTAGGCAATTGGCGTATTTACATGAGCACTTTTCCACTAGCCCTTCATTAATTGTGACGACGGAGGCACACTTTTGGAAGACATCACGGATACATCACCCTAATCTTGATCGTCTGAAATAGAAATTGATAAAGTAGAGTGACCCTGCGGGGAAAGGACCGGAATGTCCAATTCCCCACTAACATACCATGACACGCGCTTCCCATGTTGTCATCGAAATCATCACATACAGAACAGGAATTAGTGCGAGTACACTGACTACATATAGAATGATTATAAAAGTCAGAGGAAGATTTCCTCTTATTACAAATGACCAAAATCCTTTCAATGTGAAAAGAAAACAAAGTCCTAGTACTCGCACCAACCCCTGACAATCAAAATACATAATAATATGATCCATTAACCTAGAAAAAATAATTGAAATCAAAATATTTTGAAAAAATATTTTTTTCAGAACAGCCCAAGTTTCTGAAAAGTAAGGTTGAGCCCCAATGGATCCCAAGCCTAAGTGTGGACAAAAATTTTAAAGATATTTTAAACAATTTATGCAACACTTACGAACAATAATAATGTATCTAGTTATGATTAAATTAACATCAAGATATTATTTTCAAGAAATCCCCCCTCACACAGAGGGCTGTTGTAAATGTAAACAGTAAGTGTAAAAACACTAAAATAAGACTCCAGGCACCCAGGCCCGAAATCAGTTACCAATAATACACTATCTGATGCAAAACAGAGACTTCCAGGGAAGAAACTGCAGAACATCAGATGGTAGATGCAGAACACAACGCCTAACCACTCATAGGTGAAGACGTAAACATGGGGAAAAGAACAGAATTCATTCTGTTATTCAGCTAAAACTTCCAAGAAATTTTAGTAATAAAATTACAGAAAATATGCCAAAAGCATGGGAGAATAGCAAGAGGGGACTTAAAGGAAAGGGAGAGAGGAAAACACTGAACAATCAGTGTAACTTGATAACAAGAATGGCAACAAAATGGCTGCTGCCTCGAAAATAGGTAACTTAACATAATTTCATTAAAAAATTTTAAGTTACAGCCCTGATAATTTTCTGTCACACATTTTTCCTCTCCTCCTTCTATATCCTCCTTAGAATCACCATTTCACTAATATTTATGTGTCTGGCATCATTTAAACTGAGATTTACAAGCACAAAGATCAGTCAGATGTTAACTGATGAAGGGCCCAACTAAGAATGATTAATGGCGCCAATTTCGGAACGTCCTTGACACTGCGCATGCGCAGTAGAGGTGAAGTGTGGAGGGCCATTCAGGACATGTTTTCTTTGGTTTTAGATGCAAATTTTGGGGATTGGGGGGCAAAATTTGTGTTTGGCCCTATATTTTAAGAGTTAGCACCAGCTATGTCTGGGTCATTGGTACAGTATAAAAATACACATTTACAATGTGCAACATGTATTCAAAATCGGTTCATTAATGTAGGAGGAGTTGCACACACAAGAATCCCATTTGAAAACCCATAATAAATCAAAGTCAAAGGGAGATAACCTGGTTAAAATTGTTGCAGATCAAAAAGTTTGGAATATACACATGTTCACTTAGTAGAGATGATGTTTGAAAGGTTTCATCAAAATCGGTTCATTGATGTAGGAGGAGTTGCACACACAAGAATTTGTTCGAACGGAAAGACATAATAAATCTAAGTCAAAGGGAGATAACCTGGTTAAAATTGTCGCAGATCAAAAATCTTGGAATATGCACATGTTCACATAGTACTGATGATGTCTGAAAAGTTTTGTCCAAATTGATTGATAAATGTAGGAGGAGTTGCACGCACAAGAATTTCATGTAGAAACCCATAATAAATCTAAGTTAAAGGGAGATAACCTAGTTAAAATTGCCACAGCTCAAAAGTTTGGGAATATGCGCATGTTCACTTAGTAGTGATGATGTCTGTAAACTTTCGTCCAAATTGATTGATAAATGTAGGAGGAGTTGCGCACACAAGAATTTCATGCAGAAACCCATATTAAATCAAAGTTCAAGAGAGATAACCTGGTTAAAATTGTCGCAGATCAAAAAGTTTGGAATATGCACATGTTCACTTAGTAGAGATGATGTTTGAAAGGTTTCATCAAAATCGGTTCATTAATGTAGGAGGAGTTGCGCACACAAGAATTTGTTTGAACGGAAAGACATAATAAATCTAAGTCAAAGGGAGATAACCTGGTTAAAATTGTCGCAGATCAAAAATCTTGGAATATGCGCATGTTCACTTAGTAGTGATGATGTCTGAAAAGTTTTGTCCAAATTGATTGATAAATGTAGGAGGAGTTGCGCACACAAGAATTTCATACAGAAACCCATATTAAATCAAAGTTCAAGAGAGAGAGATAACCTGGTTAACATTGTTGCAGATCAAAAAGTTTGGAATATGCACATGTTCACTTAGTAGAGATGAAGGTTTCAGCAAAATCGGTTCATTAATGTAGGAGGAGTTGCGCACACAAGAATTTGTCCGGACGGAAAGACGTACGGACGGATGGACGGACGTACGGGGCGATTCCTATATAGCCCCCACTTCTTCGATGTGGGGGTATAATTAATTAAGATCTAATAATTATTGTAAGTTATTGCAAAAACAAACTTCTGGATGGACAGACAGATGGATGGATAGATGGACAGGCAGTAGGCCAGATAGATGAATGGAAAGACAGATGCATAGAGCTATTCACTATATGCCTTCTCTGCGGGAATAATAACTCTGTGTGTGTGTGTGTGTGTGTGTGTGTGTGTGTGTGTGTGTGTGGTTGTTGTTGTTGTTGTGTGGGTTTCAAACATGACAAAAATTTACACAAAAATGGTTTAAACTAAGTGATGAGCTTAGGAACTGGTTAAACTGACTGGCAAAAATTGATGTTATTCATTGATGGGCTCTAATTTAGTCCTTACAAGGATGTTACGCAAGCTTTTGTTTTTCTTATAGGCGATGACAGGTCGAAGATTCAAAGGTTCATTTAATTTAGCATTGGTAAAATTGAATTCATCTTTTAACATTTTTGCTATTTCGATATTCATTCTGTTGTACGTTAAAGTGAAAGGAATGATGGACCTCCTTTCGCATTCGCCCTTTGATATGTTCATACCAAATGGCCAGAGGGTTTGAAGCGTATTGATCCAAAAAGCTTCACGTTTTTTTCTAAATTCATCCGTTTCTTCTAATGTGTCTTTAATTGGTTGTTGTTGAATAGGATGGATTTCGAAATCGTCCAAAGAATGGCCAGGAAGGTTAAAATGTTGTGCTACTGGGGCATCAGCATTATGTTTTATATCCTGTTTGAGTCTAGTAGCACGTTCTCGAAAAGGATTTTGACTTTGACCAACATACTGTTTCCGACATCGCTTACAAGTGATAAGGTAAATAATGTTTGGTGAATCACAATGGAGGGGGTTACGGATCTGATAATGATTGTGACGACGGAGGCACACTTTTGGAAGACATCACGGATACATCACCCTAATCTTGATCGTCTGAAATAGAAATTGATAAAGTAGAGTGACCCTGCGGGGAAAGGACCGGAATGTCCAATTCCCCACTAACATACCGTGACACACGCTTCCCATGTTGTCATCGAAATCATCACATACAGAACAGGAATTAGTGCGAGTACACTGACTACATATAGAATGATTATAAAAGTCAGAGGAAGATTTCCTCTTATTACAAATGACCAAAATCCTTTCAATGTGAAAAGAAAACAAAGTCCTAGTACTCGCACCAACCCCTGACAATCAAAATACATAATAATATGATCCATTAACATAGAAAAAATAATTGAAATCAAAATATTTTGAAAAAATATTTTTTCAGAACAGCCCAAGTTTCTGAAAAGTAACGTTGAGCCCCAATGGATCCCAAGCCTAAGTGTGGACAAAAATTTTAAAGATATTTTAAACAATTTATGCAACATTTATGAACAATAATAATGTATCTAGTTATGATTAAATTAACATCAAGATATTATTTTCAAGAAATCCCCCCTCACACAGAGGGCTGTTGTAAATGTAAACAATAAGTGTAAAAACACTAAAATAAGACTCCAGGCACCCAGGCCCGAAATCAGTTACCAATAATACACTATCTGATGCAAAACAGAGACTTCCAGGGAAGAAACTGCAGAACATCAGATGGTAGATGCAGAACACAACGCCTAACCACCCATAGGTGAAGACGTAAACATGGGGAAAAGAACAGAATTCATTCTGTTATTCAGCTAAAACTCCCAAGAAATTTTAGTAATAAAATTACAGAAAATATGCCAAAAGCATTGGAGAATAGCAAGAGGGGACTTAAAGGAAAGGGAGAGAGGAAAACACTGAACAATCAGTGTAACTTGATAACAAGAATGGCAACAAAATGGCTGCTGCCTCGAAAATAGGTAACTTAACATAATTTCATTAAAAAATTTTAAGTTACAGCCCTGATAATTTTCTGTCACACATTTTTCCTCTCCTCCTTCTACATCCTCCTTAGAATCACCATTTCACTAATATTTATGTGTCTGGCATCATTTAAACTGAGATTTACAAGCACAAAGATCAGTCAGATGTTAACTGATGAAGGGCCAAACTAAGAATGATTAATGGCGCCAATTTCGGAACGTCCTTGACACTGCGCATGCGCAGTAGAGGTGAAGTGTGGAGGGCCATTCAGGACATGTTTTCTTTGGTTTTAGATGCAAATTTTGGGGATTGGGGGGCAAAATTTGTGTTTGGCCCTATATTTTAAGAGTTAGCACCAGCTATGTCTGGGTCATTGGTACAGTATAAAAATACACATTTACAATGTGCAACATGTATTCAAAATCGGTTCATTAATGTAGGAGGAGTTGCACACACAAGAATCCCATTTGAAAACCCATAATAAATCAAAGTCAAAGGGAGATAACCTGGTTAAAATTGTCGCAGATCAAAAATTTGGGAATATGCGTATGTTCACTTAGTTGTGATAATGTTTGAAAGGTTTCGTCAAAATTGATTGATAAATGTAGGAGGAGTTGCACGCACAAGAATTTCATGTAGAAACCCATAATAAATCTAAGTTAAAGGGAGATAACCTAGTTAAAATTGCCACAGCTCAAAAGTTTGGGAATATGCGCATGTTCACTTAGTAGTGATGATGTCTGTAAACTTTCGTCCAAATTGATTGATAAATGTAGGAGGAGTTGCGCACACAAGAATTTCATGCAGAAACCCATATTAAATCAAAGTTCAAGAGAGATAACCTGGTTAAAATTGTCGCAGATCAAAAAGTTTGGAATATGCACATGTTCACTTAGTAGAGATGATGTTTGAAAGGTTTCATCAAAATCGGTTCATTAATGTAGGAGGAGTTGCGCACACAAGAATTTGTTTGAACGGAAAGACATAATAAATCTAAGTCAAAGGGAGATAACCTGGTTAAAATTGTCGCAGATCAAAAATCTTGGAATATGCGCATGTTCACTTAGTAGTGATGATGTCTGAAAAGTTTTGTCCAAATTGATTGATAAATGTAGGAGGAGTTGCGCACACAAGAATTTCATATAGAAACCCATATTAAATCAAAGTTCAAGAGAGAGAGATAACCTGGTTAAAATTGTTGCAGATCAAAAAGTTTGGAATATGCACATGTTCACTTAGTAGAGATGAAGGTTTCAGCAAAATCGGTTCATTAATGTAGGAGGAGTTGCGCACACAAGAATTTGTCCGGACGGAAAGACGTACGGACGGATGGACGGACGTACGGGGCGATTCCTATATAGCCCCCACTTCTTCGAAGTGGGGGTATAATTAATTAAGATCTGATAATTATTGTAAGTTATTGCAAAAACAAACTTCTGGATGGACAGACAGATGGATGGATGGATGGACAGGCAGTAGGCCAGATAGATGAATGGAAAGACAGATCCATGGAGCTATTCACTATATCCCTTCTCTGCGGGAATAATAACTTTGTGTGTGTGTGTGTGTGTGTGTGTGTGTGTGTTGTTGTTGTTGTTTGTGTGTGTGCATGTGTGTGTGTGTGTTTGTGTGTGTGTGTGGTGTGGTGTGGTGTGGTGTGGTGTGGTGTGGTGTGTGTGTGTGTGTGTGTGTGTGTGTGTGTGGGTTTGTCTTACCAACTTGACGAGGTAACTAGACAAAAGAGTTTGCGTGTTTTGCCTTACCGAGATACAAAAGACAAAAGAAACCCTTTACCTCGGTTGTTTTCCCAGAACTGTACCGGCAAAACGAGGTAGAAACCGTTAGTCCACACAAAGGACAAACAATGGGGTACCTCGATATGTAGGGAAAACAAGACTCTGTGTGTGTGTGTGTGTGTGTGTGTGTGTGTGTGCACAATAAAGGCTTGTGAATAAGTGAATCTTCCACTGCAACATGTTAAACGAAAAAACACTTGCAGTCTGTTTACATCTAATGGCAAGTTAACTCAAGTTGAAAGTGATTCTTTAATTTTGTCTCAGAATTTACAAAATCTTTTAAAATAGACAATCCACTCTCTGCAAAGATGACTTGATTTAAACCACACCTACGTACTATATATAAACAAGAACAATTAACATGTGCACTCTGGATAAAACTGACTTGTGTACAAGTGGATTTTACAGACAAAATTATTTATCAATTCTTGACAAAAACACAGTTGCAAGTGTTTTGTGGCATTATTTTTCCAGAATTTGCAAAACATTTTAAGCAGAATATCCACTTTCTGTGTGCTTTGTAAATATATTCACACAGTATTTTCAAATATTTTCTTTTAGTGATATTTACCCCAGCACTATGGTTGTGCGACAGAATTTTCTCCTATTACTCTATTTGTCTCTTATTTAACTATGAATTTAACCCTTTTCTTAACATGAAATGCAGAGGACACTTGCAAACAAAATTCTTGAATAACTAATTTTTTTTCATTTTTTGTCTCAAAAATGTAGGTAAAGACCCCGCAATGGAATGAGCTCATTGAGCTCATTCCAGAGAGGGGTCATAACCTATGTTTTTGAGACAAAAAATGAAAAAATAATAAAAATTAATTGGCGATTTTTGTGAATAGTGCTGGCGGATTTTGGCCGTTATACAGGGTAAAAGGGTTAACAAAATATATCTTGTTTGACAGAGCTCACAGGTATATTTGGTTAAATATCAAACTGCATTTGAGATAAATATTTGCTGCTCAGAGTGCAGAGGGTGAAAGAAAGTTACTGTGAAGCTGCTTTCTAGTTACAATTTGAATGTACTTTGTACTTAAAATTTGTTAATTCCAGTGCCTGTAAACAAACAATTACCATGTTTTTTTGACAGCATATTTGTTATTAACTGGGTTTTGTCGAGAGGAAGCAAGTTGTGTCTTGGGCACTCTATCCATAGGGGATTTTGACCAGATACAGAACAAATTCATACAGATTTCTGTTCATTACTATTATTTATCACAAAGCTAATATGGAATGCTGGAAGATTTGCTCGCAAATCCAATGCAGATAAATATAGTATAGAACACATTTTTTGACAAAAATTAATTTTTTAGAAGAAAAGTAGATATCTCTACACATATTACCTACAAATTTTTTAATCATACCTGGTTCAATCCTTGCTCTTAAATATTTATCTTTACAGCATTCTAAGAACTTGATTATCTGTGTCTTCGTCACTCTTTCCAATTGGTTTAAAACTGAAGTTAAACAATTTAAAGCTGGGTCAGACCACTGGATATAAAATCTACATCCAACAGGCTCTCTCCAATAAATGGTAATAAAATATTTTGATAAACTAAGGCTCCCCATTGCAGGTATTAAGGTATCTTTGAAAAAAAAAATACTCATGTTACAAATCACTTCTGAAAAATAATTTAGCACTCTACCAGTTAATTGCAAGTGATTCACCAAAAACAATGGTTCCCACTTACATGAATATTGTCTTGTTGAATAACCCTGCTAATTTTATTACTTTTCCTCCAGTTCCATATTTACAAATCCATACAGAACACGTTCCATTCAGATTTCTGTGGACAGTCTATTTTTTCCACCTGACATCATGGATCCATCAAAAAGAACAAAACTCCATGCATTTTCGTAATTGGCAAATCAAACGTCGCATGCTGACCTAGATCAATTTGGAAGCTGTGATGACAGCCAATAAATCGAATATCAATTTGAAAATGGTTTTGCTGAAATCCCCCCAAAATCATGCAAAGGATTGAACTTGAAGCTGTCTCTCATTTTATCCTTTCATGCAGACACAAGTGCCATACTGACGAACGCTTTCACACATTGTGACATTCTGTGAATGTATACAATTTTCAACACCAAACTATATACTGTACATGTAGCACAAAACTGAACAAATAATTTCATATAAAGTACAGAATAAAAAAAAATCTTGTGATCTGTCTCAGAATCACTCTGACAGCCAATGAATACCCCATAGTTATAAAACTTAACCCTTTACATAACATGAAAAGCAGATGACACATCCAAACAAAATTCTTGAACTAATTTTTTTCATTTTTTGTCTCAAAAACATAGGTATGACCCATCTTTGGTACGAGCTCAACGAGCTCATTCCAAAGAGGGGTTATAACCTATGTTTTTGAGACAAAAAAATGAAAAAAATAATAAAAATTAATTGGTGATTTTTGTGAATAGAGCTGGTCGGTTTTGGCCGTAATGTTGGGTAAAGGGTTACCTACCATCAGTACATATAATATTTAAGGAATAGTGCATGGCTTGGAGTTGACTACACCCATATAGTGCCCAGTGAGGTGGTGTAGTTCCCGCCGCGAAGCGGAGGGAATTACACCACCTCACTGGGCACTATATGGGCGTAGTCAACGACAAGACATACACTAATCCTTATACTATATCGAACACCCATAAAGAAAAACATCTGTCCGATTTGTTAATCTGTTACCAAGATAGCAGCCTTACCAACCAGCGTTATATAGAAAAAATACCATGTAGTTTTTAAAAAACATTTTCTTCTTCCAAAACACGGCTAACTTGGATTATTGATATGAGCAGAAGACAGATTTTGAATCGGTCGGTAAGGGTAAACAAAACATTTCCCCCAAATGGAACTGTGTATTCTAGAATCGCGCAACTCGCGAATGAAAACTAAAATTTTCGAAATTTGACAACGCAGTTTGATAATTTCCACACATTTGTCACACATATACATTACCGAATGGGCCAGCACGAAATACAAACTCTGAAGATTCAATTGAATTCCATTATTTATTCGTTTACTGCCCAAAACATACAATCAAAAAGCGAAATAATATAAGCAGCGAAACAAACAATTTTTCATATCCGGACGCGTTCTCATGAAAGTTGGACCCAGGTATGGATCATTCTCTTCGAAACAAGATATGGATCATCTTCTCAAGGAATATATAATGAACGCCTCGAAAAATGTGACTTCAACAATGGAAAAGCAATACATTTTTCCACAATGCTTTCTTTCCGGGTCGTTTTGTGGATGTTGTGCCTCTGTGAATCGATTTTTAAATTTAGCCTGATCAGTTTTATTCGGCCAGTATGAAAAGAAAACTGATATAGTAGTGTGCTAAAAATAGAAAACGTGTAGTGCCTGGGTGTAGTGCCTGGTCAGTTTTGTGGATGCAAACTACACGAAATAGGGTATCATCTTTCAGCCAATCAGAATGCAAGGAAGTCACGTGAGATATAATATTACTATTTAGTCCATCATATCTTGTTTGACAGGACTTTATGAGCTCTGTCAAACAAGATATAATCTAAACTACAATTTATTTATTTATTTATTGGTGTTTATGGTCACTTGCAGCATCTGTGCCACCATATTATGACCGAAAAATTATAACTTCATAGTAATTTGTATATTTTGAGGAGGGGGGGGGGGGGGGGGTACGTGAGTTTAAAAAAAGGTGCCGCGTGTAGTGACTGTAAATAGTTCAAAATGCATATTGGAGGGAAAAAAAAAACAAGAGCGCTTGTATCACTGAAGCAATACAATGTCCCCTACCGGACTAATGAGCAATAATAATTATACAAATGTTATAGCCTAGATGTGATCAGCATGAATTCCGTTAAAGCATTTCCACAAAAAGTCCAGAAAACTGATATTTTGGCGCTTTTCCATATTTCCAAGGGCCATAATTCACACAAGAATAATGCAATCAGCATGAAACTCAAACTTGATCTGTAAGTCATCGTTCTATAGCAGGTTACCAAGAATGAAATCATTCAGTTGAAGCATTTCCAAAAAAAAGTCCGGAAAACCAGGGTTAAAAAAATTTAAAATTTGCAGGACCCATAAACGGGTCCCACCAATTTTTTTTTTGCGGGACCCTTTTTTTTGGCGGAACCCATTTTCAAATTTACTCAAATTCATGTACTATACTACATGCATTATATTGTTACAGTCAGTGGATGTATTTTGATGTTTGAAATTGAATGCAGTAAAGTATTAAAGAATGAAAATAGTGTTTTCTTGTTGTTATTACTACAGTGGATCCCGCTTAAAAGAAAATATGGCTTTGGACACTCAGAAGAAAATATACAAATAACCGGTGTATACAAATAAGCGGGATCTATGAAGGGGCGAGTAATTCTGGCCAGACTCGGCACAAAATCTGAATCATTATGATTCAGGGATTCACTTCAATGAGTTGCCATCATATGAAAAGGTGTGCTTTATCATGAAAGTTTATGTTTGACTTATAAATTGAAGTCATGAAATAAAAAAAAAGATCCCATTTGTGCATTGACGTTCGTGTTTTTATTACTCCATGTACCATAGTAAAATTTAAAAAGACAATCGTAATGTTGACATACTAAAACTGTGTAGTGTTTCAACAGTTGGGGTAATTCGCCATCTTCAAACATGTTTCCATTGATGATTCCAACAAACGTGTTCACATTCAAAACTCCATGCACATGATAGTGGCTGTGCTGTGTACAAATCACATGTTTGACACGGACTGCAACTCATGTTTTGGGTGAATACAGAATAGAAAGACAACTCGGGTGCTTCCAATCAATCACACTTCATTTATTCGGGAATTATCACAAACTTTACTTATAGTCTGTTTTTTTTCAAATGGATCGATGCCGATCTCGCGCAAAGGGGGGGTAATAATACTACAATTTGGATGGAGGCCTGCACTGAATTCGAGCATTATGAGGGATTGAGGGAGATTTATGTATGGTTTGGGAAATTCAAACTGTAGTAACTTGTGCTGTCCGAACCTAGACTGAAAAAAAAATTTTTTTTAAAGACTCCATTGATCCCGATCAGTTGGTAAATGGAACTTGATTAATGCTATATAAATTGGATGTCAAGTGTTGGTTTCCATACTTCACGTTGCATTCACAAGCAATTTGGGTCAGTGAATAATTATTTCCATCAAAAAATACGTGAATCAGAATCAAATCACCATTTCGTGGCTCACTTTGAAAAAATAAACTATCTGGTATTTGAAGAATATATATTTTATTAAAATGGGTATTTTTGGCACTTTGTCTGAATATTCGAAACGGGAAAACACGTGGCGTGAAAGCGGGCCAATTCCCTGTCAATGGCATTGGTTTCTTAATTCATATCCCTCTAGGGACTATTCGAGCAAGACACATGCGCAGTTGCCGGCATTCTATTTCTGCTTGGGAATTTCCAGAATGCGCTCTGCGTGTCAAATGGATCAAGTATATTTTGATTCCAGGGAATATTTATCTGCATGTCGAGTTAAATAACATTCAACTTTGCTGGGCCAGTGGACGGTGATGTCTCGGAACAAACCGCCCACGTCTCACTGTTATTAATTTAAGGATTTATGTGCTATGTTGTTTCCACGTCGTGCAGACAGATCGAATTTGTAAGTAAATGTACACGGACAGTGTTGCGAACTTGCGTATTTCGCCATTTTTGGAGAACTACGATTTCCTTTTGAAAAGGCGAGCTGGCAATTTTTCAAAGCATATTGCATTGCATTTTATGAGTATATTGCTGTGTGGTGCCCCCCAAAATGCCGAGAACGGTAAATCGGTCCCGCTAGAAACATTTTGCGGGAACTGTGCGGGAACAAAACGATCGTTCCCGCAATTTTTTTAAGCCTGAAAACTAAAGTATGACTGACATACTGACTGACAGACTGACGGATGGACAGAGTACAAATGAAACTTGATCTGTAAGTCATCATTCTATAGCAGGTTACCAAAAGTGAAATCATTCCGTTGAAGCGTTTCCAAAAAAAGTCCGGAAAACTAAAGTATAACCGACAGACTGAGGGATGGATGGACACAGTGTAAATAAAACTTGATCTGTAAGTCATCGTTCTATAGTAGGTTACCAAAAATGAAATCATTCCGTTGAAGCGTTTCCAAAAAAAGTCTGGAAAACTCAAGTATGACCGACAGACTGACTGACAGATGGATGGACAGAGTGTAAATGAAACGTGATCTGTAAGTCATCATTCTATAGTAGGTTACCAAAAATGAAATCATTCCGTTGAAGCGTTTCCAGAAAAAGTCCGGAAAACTGATATTTTGGTGCTTTTCCATATTTCCAAGGGCAATAACTCACACAAGAATAAGGCAATCAGCATGAAACTCAAACTTGATCTGTAAGTCATCCTTCTCTAGTAGGTTACCAAAAATGAAATCATTCCGTTGAAGCGTTTCCAAAAAAAGTCGGGAAAACTGAAATTTTGGCACTTTTCCATATTTCCAAGGGCCATAACTCAGACAAGAATAAAGCAATCAGCATGAAACTCAAGCTTGATCTGTAAGTCATCGTTCTATAGTAGATTACCAAAAATGAAATCATTCCGTTGAAGCGTTTCCAAAACAACTCAGGAAAACTGATATTTTGGTGGTTTTCCATATTTCCAAGGGCCGTAACTCACACAAGAATAATGCAATCAGCATGAAACTCAAACTTGATCTGTAAGTCATCGTTCTATAGTAGTTTACCAAAAATGAAATCATTCCGTTGAAGCGTTTCCAAAAAAACTCTGGAAAACTGATATTTTGGTGCTTTTCCATATTTCCAAGGGCCGTAACTCACACAAGAATAATGCAATTAGCATGAAACTCAAACTTGATCTGCAAGTCATCGTTCTATAGTAGTTTACCAAAAATGAAATCATTCCGTTGAAGCGTTTCCAAAAAAACTCTGGAAAACTAAAGTGTGACTGACAGACGGACAGACTGACAGACTGACGGATGGACGGAGTGAAAACCTATAGTCCCCTCCGGCGATGCCGGTAAGGGACTAAAAAAATGCGTAATTGGGGGGAGGGGGGGGGGGTGGTGTTTGTCTGGGTTTTTAACCACAAACTTTAACCCAAACTGTAAAAAAGCATTTTTCTCGAAAGAAAAAATGCAGCACCTAACTGGCCCCCCAGGGAGGGGGGGTTTACTTAAGTTTAAAAAAAGGTTCCGCATGTAGTGACTGTAAATAGTTCAAAATGCCTATTGGAGAAAAGAAGAAAAAAAAAGCCTAATTGGGGGGGGGGGGGGGGGGGGTGAGGGGGGGAGGGGGTGGTGGTGTTTGTCTGGGTTTTTAATGACAAACTTTAACCAAAACTGTAAAAAAGCATTTCCCCCAAAAGCCATGTGAAAAGATGTGAAAAGGGTTAAATTAATGCCAATATTATTTGAAACCACTGTGTACAGCTTCAGTAGACCTTACCCAAAATGAAAAAAACGTAACAGAGTGTTTGGAGAATGAAAGGTAGAAACTGAAGAGCAGAACTTTAAGCCAAAACTTTAAGTTGGGAATACTAAGTAAAATTGATTGGCAAAAAGGGTTAAATAGTTCCTAAAACCGATAAAAGAAATCATTGATGTAAATGGAATCATTAAGTTGTATTGACTTTTAGAATTAGAGTAAGAAAGTTTGTGGCAAAGTCTAATTTCAAATACAAAGAAAGTAAGTCTGAAAACATGTTTAAAAGAGGTTAAAATCATGCTGATTTTAATGAAAAATCACTGTAGAAATGGTCAGTAGATAGTAGACATTGTACCAAATAAGAAACAGTGACATTCCACTAAACTGTTTGAAGAATTAAATGTGTAATTTTAACCCCCCCCCCCCACCCCCCGCAAAAAAAAAAATCTTTAACCAAAAACTTTAACCTGGAAGTTGTAAGTTAAATTGCCATTTAAAAAAGGGTTAAATATTTCCCTAAATAACATGAAACATAAAAAAATAAAAACAAAATGAGAATGATACAATCAATAGTAATATCAATTTAAAAGAAAACAAAAAACTTTAAGGTTGACTAAAAAACTTTAACCAGAACTCCAAATTGTTAACAGACAAACAGAAGAAAGTCATGACTAAACAGGAAAAAAAGAAAAAAACCCCACTTGAACCTTCAGTAAAAAACTTTAACCACAAACTTTAACCAAAACTCTACATGTTAACAGACAGATGGACGGACGGACAAAAGTCATGACTATAGCCCTCATTGTAAGCAGTCGGGCTAAAAATAATCCAGGGCCAAACACAAATTTTGCCCCCAATCCCCAAATTTGCAGGCAAAACCGAATATTTTATGTCCTATCTGGTCCTCCATACTTTTGCAAACTGCGCATGCGCAGTATCCAGGAAGACACCGAAATTGGTGCCAACCATCATTCTTCCTAAATATTGCCTGCTAAATATTTTTATACAACAACCAATGGCCCAGACTAGCTGAATCATAAACAGGCTGGAAGGCCTAGGACATAAAGGAAAATCCAGTCACTCAGTCACTTCATAAAGGATATCTCCTACAGGAGAATAGGAGAGAAAGGAATTATATATGTCTTTCTCATTTGCAAGAAACGAGAAAGACATAACACCAACAATGTAATTAAGTGTCTGATAACATAGACCTATAGCCCTTAATAGTGACAGGCTGCAGTTTGAGAATGTCAAACAGGTAGACCAGAAAGTTGGCAAACTTTGCTGCATAATTCAATGAAGAGGAGGACCTCCTGCAGTTAGAAATTGAGTCCACTGCTCGTCCTATAAATTGCTTGCCGTGCAAGAAGGACCGCACAATGGAAATACGTGAAGGTTGAGACCTTCTGGGTTGTGATGCAGTGCGCGTGACTTCCCAATAAAGAAGGTCCTCTCGTGGAGGAAGCTTCCGTGAAACGTCTCATAACAGACACCTGAGAAGATTGATTCACGGTTTCTGTGATGACAGAGATGCTACTAGCAGAATTTTGCAACGAGACTGTTTGATCTTTGAATCAACGGAGTTGGAGGATATGCATATCCTATCATTCCGTCCCATGAGATTGACAGAGCGTCTATTGCGTACGCTCGATGGTCTGGACATGGCGACACGTATGTCTGCAACTGATTGTTCAGGTGTTGCGAACAAATCTATCATGGGTCGATCCCACTGGTAGCAAATCTGTCTGAATACCCGCATGTTGATTGTCCACTCTGATGGCAACAGGCGACCTTTCCGAGAGAGCGAGTCTGCTAGTACGTTCAGACGACCCAGTATATGATGGACCGATAGTCGAACATGATGATTCATGACATATAGATGAATTTAGTTTGCATAATGGAATCGAATGAGTGCCTCCCTGGTTCCTGATATACGCTACTACTGTCGAGTTGTCCGACAATATCTGAACATGAGCATCCACTATAATGTGATTCCAATGTTGTAGCGCAAGCCATATTGACATCATTTCTTTGATGTTTATGTGTTTCCCTAGGAACTGAGACCCTGATACTTTGAGTCTGTCGGGCTCAGGGTAGTGCCCCAACCCATTTGACTTGTATCCGTCATAATCGTGAAAGCTGGAACCGGCAGCTGCAGTGGAACTCCCTGAGTTAACCACTGAATATCTGCCCAAATCTGGGCCCTTTGTTTTACCAGGTCCGTTAAAACAATACTGGTCTCGCGCGAATGCATCTTCACGCTCCTGTTCTGAGTAAAGAATATCTGGAGCTGACGTGTGCGCAAGCGACCCATAGAAATAAGACCCACAGCCGCTCCGCACAACCCCATCAGTCGCCTGAATTTCCTCACTGTTAATGCGTCTGAGTGTAGACAAAAGCGGGAATAACAACTGACTAATTTCGCTCTGGGTAATGGCAGACGAACCAGATTGTTGTGAGTCTCGAAGCTCATCCCCAAGTGAATGAATGACTTGGACGGAGCTAGATCCGACTTCTTCTCGTTTACGATGAAGCCGAGACTCTAAACATCGTTCTGGAAGAATAGTTTTGTTGCCATATCTCTGAAGAATGTTACCGAAGACGAATGAGCTCGGAAGTGAGACATTACAGAGTTCAATATTCGAGTGAAAGCCCAGGATGCCAGGTTCAGCCCGAAGCACATCGTTCGGAACTGATACACTGTCCCTTGCACGGCGAACCGCAGGCACTTTCTGTTTGCCGGATGTACCAGAACATGAAAGTACGCATCCTTTAGATCTATGCTTGCCACATAGTCGTTCACTCGAATGCTCGCCCTTACTGACCAAATTGTCTCCATATTGTTGAACTGTGGAGCCACGATAAGCTTGTTTATCCAGATCAAGTCTATTATCAGTGGGAACGAGCCGTCTGGCTTCGGTATGAGGAACAGGTGACTGTAAAATCCTAGAGAATTTTGATTCTTGACGACCTCTATTGCTTCCTATGATAAGAAAGCCTGTACCTCCACTAGGAGAGACTCTCTTTTGCAAGGATTTGATGGAAGATTTGTCCACCGCGGACACCGTGTTAGTGGTGGTTTAGCTTGGAATGTCACCCACTGGTCTTCCGTAATTGTTATCCAGTTTTTTGTGAATCTTGATAAACTTAAGCCAACAGGCAAGCAATAGAGGTCCTGACCATCACCTGTAGGACCTGCGAGGCTTTCGGGAGGAGAAACCACGCCCCCCTCGCGAAGAGCCTAGACCCACTGGCTTAGAGGCATTTGACCGGTAGTCTCGATCAGACCTATGCCCCTTTCCCGAGTCACTGTATTGACAATCTCTAGAGTAATTATAGTAGGGTTTCCTATACCCTCGCGAGGAGTCCCCTTTAGACTATTTCTGTCTGCGATGTCCTCCTTTACTCTTTTCTGCTATAGCAGGTCGATTAGACGCCGACTTTAGAAGCAGAGTATTATATGCTTTCTTCGTAGCTTGGTCATAAGCCAATGAAAGCTTGTCGTCAAAAATTGTGTGTCTGGAGATTGGAGTGACCCGGAGAAAATTTTTCACCTTGTCATCTATTAAAGATGACGACGCAAGGGCACATCTTGTCTGATTAACTCCAAATTAGCCACTGTTAAGGCGGAGTAATATATGGTAAACATAACTGCCCTGGAAAGAACTCTTAAAGAGGTATGAACGTCCTCAAATTCCTTCCCGTTGAGACGTTCTGGCACAGCTCTTGAAAGGTGATCTGTGTAAGACATAGCATCCAAATTGGCTCTATTTGAAGAAACTGCCGTCTCAATTGTGTCTGAGCGAATTGTGAATGACTCAGGCAAGGATAGCTCTAGATCCTCGGCCTGTTCATCCAAACGCAGAGGAACTCACTGTACATCTTCCCCGACCATTTTAAATGAACGTGGTCCAAGAAATGGTAAATTGATGGAAGATGATGTCAAGAAACCGCCTTTCTTCTTCCCAAAGGAGAGTTTGAATATGGCATCGTCTAAATGGCCGAAGACCTGAAGCACCTGTCTAGACTGAACCAGAAAAGAAGGACCTCCTTTATCCAGATAAGGTCAGCGTCCAACGACGCCAGCAGCTTCTTTCTAGTAGTCGCAGCATTCTGATTTGCCGGAACAAATTCAGGGTAGTGTTGATGGATTAAATGCATCGCAACCATGTGCTGTTCAGAAAGGGAAGGGTAATCTTCTTCCATATCCCTTTCACCATCCGATTGAATCAGTTGTGACTCTCGGTCTACGGCATCTGAACGTGTAGATGACTGGACCAACCCAGCACCATCCGACAGCTCAGCTTCTGAGACTGCCGCAGGCTGCTCTTGCACTTGTTGGGATGCTGTGATGAGCTGCGCAATCTGCAACAGCAAGTCCGTAACAGAGGCCTGAGGAGCAGAGGTCTTCTGTTTCTTGGCCGCCTGCTGCTCCTGGGACGGTGTGTCCAAGTTGGCTCGTTTTTTTGGACGTCCCAATAAATGAGGCCTCATCTCCTTAGCTACCGGATGGTATCTGCTGGATATCCGAAGTCGTGTAGCTAAGGTGCGGTCATGTGTGCTTTTTAGACGACGTTGTAGAAGCCGTAACTGCAGCCGAGGCCGGCTGCGAACTATATGGAGCATCCCGGATGTATGCTCCGACTCTCGCAAGTTTCTAATCACAACATCAGGCCCCAGATGCTGCTAGGAAAGAGAGGGACCTCTCTCGCTCGCAGTCCTTTCAGACCTCGCCGAGCTTCCCATGGTACTTGTCGGTTTCTTCCACTGTTCCGTCATCACTGGGTGAGCATGGTTATGTTTTAAGGTGCTCGCTCTACCCAATCCACTCCTATCGACCGCAATGGACACATCCGGCATCAGAGTACCCATAGACGGAGTAACCGCTTCACCGGTCAAGCTGGCTGGCGACAAAGGACTATAACCACCGACTAGTGGCTTTATGCCGTAATATTCATGAGCACCTTGGCAGCTAGCTCTGTTTGCTCATCTGAGCGTGACAATGGTAACACACTATCTCTAGGCGTCATGTAAACATCACCATGTTCTTGTTCCACTGAAAAAGAAACTGAGAAACTTGATTGACTTTGTGGTGAGAGGACCGGCATTGGCCTCTCGCCGCTAACAACGTACTGTGACACCTGTCTCCAATGTTTGCCATCCCATCCGACACAGGTTGGACAAGAATTAGTGGGAGTACATCGACTACAAGCAAGGCAACAAGCATGTAAATCTGAGGAAGACTTCCTAGCCTTGCATTTTGAGCAATAAGCTTTCATAATGAATCAAAACAAAGTCGACAGTACTCCTATCAACTCCACAATAAATATATGAAAAAGATACATAATAAATAACATTCAATATATAAAGCGAAAAATTAATTTCAAAAAAATATTTTCGAAAAATGTTGACAGGAGCCCAAGTTCCCAAAGAGAACAAGACGAGCCCAAAGGTATCCCGACAGAGCCCAAGTGTGGACAAAATTCCAAAAAATAATTGCTACACTACCGGAATATTATAAATGTATCTTACAACTATCCTACCATGAAATAAATAGGAAACTACATACATTTATACAACGTTGCCAATGTAAACAACGTTAGAAGACAAACCGGAAACAAGACCGCAGGCACTGAATAAAGAGGCCCGAAGTCAGTAACAGATTTAGAACTATCCGATGTAAAGCAAGATCTTCAGAAGAAGAAATAAACAGCTGCGCCATGAGTGCATGACACGCCCATTATTAATTACAAGAGGGAAGCACACAATATGAGTATACATGTGTACTTGTCAGGTTTTTTTTATATTCTTGTACAATAATCATAACCAACAACATACTGTGTTCAATAATTTGGAAATAAAATTATTTGAATTTCATGAAAATATCTTACGTCTATAGAGATCATAACTTCAAGAAAAAATCAACGATTTTCTAAGTAATAAAGTCCCATAACTATGGAATGACTAATCGAACGGCGATACCAACCGAAATGGAGCTTCCTTCCATCAACATAAACCACCTACCAAAAAATCGTGAAAATCTCTTGAAGCGTTCTCGAGTTATCGTACGACGTGTAAAAAATCAACAATTTTCTAAGTAATAAAGTCCCATAACTCTGGAATGACTAATCGAACGGCGACACTAAATGAAAGGGAGCTTCCCTCCATCGATATACATCACCTACCCCAAAATCACGAAAATCTCTCAAAGCGTTCTCGAGTTATCGTACCATGTGTAAAAAATCAACAATTTTCTAAGTAATAAAGTCCCATAACTCTGGAATGACTAATCGAACGGCGACACTAAACGAAAGGGCGCTTCCCTCCATTGATATACACCACCTGCCCAAAAATCACGAAAATCTCTCAAAGCGTTCTTGAGTTATCGTACGATGTGTGACCGGACGGACAGATGGACAGCGGTATACCATAATACGACCCGTTTTTTCAAAACGGGTGTATGAAAATGATACATCGGATGTAAGATGCATGACCCAAAATGCCTAAACACCCCTAGGGTGAGGATGTAACCATGGGGATATACAGAATAAACATTCTGTGTAACACGTCAAACTCCCAAGAAATTTATAAAAAAATTTCAATAAAATAAGCCAAAAAGCTTGGGAATTCAACTGGGGGGCTTCAGGGAAGGAACACTTAACAAACAGTGGAAAAATCATTAGCAAGAATGATGACGTCAGGCCCATGTCCCGAAATTGGGAAACATGAAATAATTTAGATAAAAATTATAAAGTTACAGCCCTGAACGTTTCCAACCACCGTTGTTCCCTTCCATCATCCAATTATGTCCTTGGATCCACCAATTCTACCAATGATTTGTATCTGGCATCATTAAAACTGAGATTTAAAAGCACAGATGTCAGTTTGTTGTTACTGACTGGAGGGCCAAACAAAGAATGATGGTTGGCGCCAATTTTGGTGTCTTCCTGGATAATGCGCATGCGCAGTTCGCAAAAGTATGGAGGACCAGATAGGACATAAAATTTTCAGTTTTGCAAGCAAATTTTGGGGATTGGCGGCAAAATTTGTGTTTGGCCCTGCATTATTTTTTGAGTTTGCACCAGCTAGTCTGGGCCATTAGTTGTTGCATAAAAGTTAAAAAATTTATAGTAATTTATATATTTTTTATACTTACCAATGACCCAGACATAGCTGGTGCTAACTCTTAAAATATAGGGCCAAACACAAATTTTGCCCTCCCAATCCCCAAAATTTGCATCTAAAACCAAAGAAAACATGTCCTGAATGGCCCTCCACACTTCACCTCTACTGCGCATGCGCAGTGTCAAGGACGTTCCAAAATTGGCGCCATTAATCATTCTAATAACCAGTGCCTGGTAAGCGCTATGTACTCAGCGGGGAGGTAAGAGTTCCCAACTCCTGGGAGGGCCATCCCCGTCTGGGTCATTGGTAAGTATAAAAAATATATAAATTACTATAAATTTTTTAACATTTTTATACTGTACCAATGACCCAGACATAGCTGAATAGTAAAAAGGCTGGAGGGCCAAGGACATACAGCAAGATGGAATACGCTCAATTATATAAAATAGAGTCATCCCCTCTAGGGAAAAAGAAGTATTAGGCCTTACATGTATCTTTCTTATTTATGATAAATTAGAAAGATACAACACCTTCCAAAATTGAGCATCATACATTCATGTACTCTATTAATATCTAGTATAATCCTTATACTAATAATTTTTAAAGTAAGCCAATAAATAAAGTAAGTCTAGAGAATAGAGACTCTTTGTACTCCTTAAAAGTGTCTGAGGATTGTATAATAATGTCCATTGACACGTGCTATATTCAAAAGCTATACTTTAAAAACTAAGACCTGAATGAATTTTTAAAACATAAACTTCTCACTAAACAACCATCCCAATAACAGCTCAGAATTACTAACTCCGGAGGTATCCCCTTGTTTTCATAGTAAAACAGGTGACCCAAGGGAACACCCTCCTCCCCCCCCCCTTTTTCTTGCCCTGGGTCAAATAGCCCAGAGCGAAGAGGGCAGCAGAACGGAGTCACTGCCGAAACAGACAGCCTACCTAGCTATAGTAGCAACTGTTAAGTGAATGACATTCTGAGCAGTAGATAATAGACCTAACAATAGAGGCCTCCAGAAATGGACTCAAAATTTCTGAGATAAAAATTCATGAATGTGGATGGCTGAGCGCAATGAGCAGCCTTCAAAAATCTATAATAGCGACACTATTAATGTAAGCCCAAGATGTAGAAGAACTCTTACTTCATGAGCCGAAATCTCAAACACAACTGCTGAGTCAATGATATACCATAAGCAGCATCGATAGTTAATTGAATCCATTAGCAATAGAATGGAGCGTAACGTCCTTCTATTAGGCATCAAAGACAGAAGAAGCTTACGCCCGTAGTAATAAACAGATATCTGTTTACAAATACATAAACTCTAACCGGACAGAGTAAAGGCCTATGCCCGTACGAAGACGGAAGGACCTTAATAACAATAGGTTCCGGATATTAATTAGGAGCCTGACTCTTATGCAAAAATCCAACCTAAATAGTAAAGGAAGTAGTGATTCCGAAACTACGAAAGTGAAAATCATCCACCGATAGTGCATGAAACTCACTGACTCTTCAGTAAAAGAGAAGCCAACAGAATTACTGTCTAAAAGGTCAGAATTTGAAAACTACTGTTTCCAGAGGCTCAAATGATTACTTAGCTAAATAAGAACCGAAGTTAAATTCCATATAGGAATTTAATCTAATGATTCTAAGTCTATTTACCGAAAAGTTACTAACTAACTAAGATAAAGAGACATAAGACTCATTTGTAAACTATCATAGAGTGCATAGGTATGAGGTAACATAAACCTATAACCTTAATAATAACAGGCTGCAGTAGATCTTGTCAAACAAGTATACTAAAAAGTTGCAATGACTAGTATGGAGGGATCAACAATATCAACATAGTGATCCCTACACCAACGACGGAAGAGCCTCCACTTTAGCCACATAGAATAGCGAAGAAGAGGTTCTCCTACAGTAAGAAATCACGTCCAAAGCTCGTCCAGTACAATGCTTACAATGCAAAAAGGACCACACAACAGAATACGTGAAGGTTGAGACCTTGAGGGTTGTGATGAAGATGACACGATTTTACCCAGCGAAAAAAGATCCTCTCATGGAGGAAGATTTCGTGTTAAGTCCCACAGTAGACATCTGAGTAAATTTACCCACGGTCTCTGTGAAGACAGAGATGCTATCAACAGAAATGTATTGTGGTTGTTTATCTTAGCAATACTTGCTGAAACAACAGCGCAGGAGGATACGCATATCCTATCATTCCGTCCTATTAGATCAATAGAGCGTTAACAACATAAGCTCAGAGATCCGGAGAAGCAAACACATACGTCTGCAATTGACAAGCAAGTTGTGTCGTAAATAAATTATCATTGGACGCTCCCATTGATAGCAAATCTGATTGAATACTTGTTTGTTGAGAGTCCATTCTGACGGCAACAAGCGACCCATAAGTGAACGAGAGGCCGGTAATACAATCAGACGACCCGGAATATGACGGACCGAAGCAGAACTTGGTGTACTATAACAAACAGAAGGATTCTTTCCATTAAATTGAATAACGGAAACGAATGAGTGCCTCCCTGGTTCCGGAGATACGCCACTACTGTCGAATTAACGGACAGGATTTGGACATGCGTTTCTGAATAATGTTCATCCAATGACATAAAGCAAGCCTAAAAAAACATTATTCCGTGGAAGATAAGTGCTTGCCTAGAGACTGCGGAACCCAAAGACCCTGGCACTTCAAATCCGTTGGGATCAATATTATATCCCAACCTGTTTGACTGGCAACCGTCATAATTATAAAACTCGGATCTGGCAACTGCAGTGGCACTCTCTGAGTCAACCACCGAATGTTTGCCCCAGTCTGAATCTCTTGCTACACTAGATAGACAAGAGAACGTGTAAATCGAGCAATTCATGGATTGCTGAAAAGTTGCCGTCGAAGAGAAGCTTCTCCGAGAACGAAGCGACTCTGAGAGAGTTCTTCACCTTACTATCCACGCGCGTGGATGTAGCTAGGGCTGCGTCACGTCTAACCAACTCCAAGCAGCCACTGAAGGGCGGAGTTATACGTGAACAAACTACTGCCCTCAAAAGAAATCACATTGAGGATTATATCCCGGAATTCTTTCTCTTGAAGACGTAATGATAACGCCTCAGTAAGGTAGAATACGTATGATAAAGCGTCTAAGTTAAGTCTATTAGACATCATTGTCGTTTCCAACATAGTGGTTGGAAAGACATAGACGGCGAAAAAGATTATTTCCAGTCTTTAACCACGCCGTCTAGACGCATATAAACTCTCGGTATGCCCTGTTCTGCCAAAATAAATTATTCGTATAAATGATAAAAGGCAGAAATGAGCATTGCGGACAAGAAACTAAACTATCATGCTTGGTAGCAGGCTTATATATATATAGCATCGATAAATAATACACATGTTCTAATGACTTTATTGGACTGTGTCGGGAAGTCAGGGACAATGTCCCTGAACCGCTCCAAAATTCCGTGTCCAATGACGCTAAGTCTCTTATCCAACATCGCAGCAATGTAGTCCGAAATAACAATCACTGGAAGATAATGCCGGTAGATATGTATGGCAGCTTCCGATGCTACGAAAGGGAAAACTCGATATCTTTCGAATCCCTTTCGCCATCCTGTCGGACCCTATAAAGCGTTCGGTCGTCCGTACCTGATGCAACCGCGGACCGCACCGACCCAGCACCGTCAGATAATTCCTGATTCGACCAAGAAACTGTCGATTGCTGGGATGCTGCGAAAAAACTGTGCTAACTCGGATAGCACGTCCGTCACTGAGGCCTATGGAGAAGCGGTCCTACAATGCATTGCTGCTGGAAGCTCCGTGATCGTTACCCCGTGCATACTACTAATATGCGAGCGAACGGAGTGTATAGGCCTCGTGTCCCTTGGCTACCGGATGGCGTGACCTGTTTCGCCGTGGAATCACTGAATGACGAAACTGATCGGATACTCGAGGTCACGTAGCCAATGTGCGGTCGTGTGCACTGCTGTGAGGATGAGGAAGCATTATCGACAGTCTCTCGGACTGTCAATATAACGGAGCGTCCCAAGCGACAGACATATGCTCCGAATGTAAAATATCTGAACCACAACATGCGGTCCCCTATGTTGTTGGACGAGAGAGGGACCTCTCTCACTCACAGCCCGGACGGACCTGGACAAGCCAGGAACCGGACTAACAGGCTTCCTCCGATCTGTCCTCAATCCGCCATCACTGGGTGAGTACTAAAGTAATTATAGTGCTCGCATTACCCAAATATCCTTCCTAGACCGCAACGGACGAACCCGGCAGCCGAACCATTCGATGAATGTACGCTACACTGGGTGAGCTAGCGAATGTCACTCCGTCGATCCTACAAGGGACCTCTTAGGCGATAGACATATTCCATGAGCACTTATTGCCGCTAGCTCTTCATTAACTATGACGACAGAGGCACACTTTTGAAAGACATCTCCGTAACTTTGCGAACAAGAAACCAGAAATGCTTGGTAATAGCAAGCATATAATAATAATATATAGTGTCGTTCAATAATTCGAAAGTTTGTGTGACATTATTGGACTATGTCGGAACTGAGGGACGATTTCCCTGAACCGAACCAAAAATTTCTAAGTCCACCGACGCTATCAGTTTCTTATCCGGCATCGCAGCATTCTGGTCCGACGAAAGAACCTGTAGAAGATCAAGTCGGATGACATACACAACAGCATATGTTGTTCCGAAAGGGAAAGCACGAAATCCTCTGAATCCCTTTCGGTATCCCGTCGGACCGGATGAAATTTTTGGACGTCCGTACCCGCTTCCGCAGAGCGTCCCGACCCAGCATCGTCGGATAAAACATTATGCGACAGATTCAATTGTTGCTGGAATGCTGCGATAAGCTGTGCTATTTAGGATAGCACGTCCGTCCCCGAGGCCTGTGCAGTAGCGGTCTTACGATGCATTGCCGCCGGAAGCTCCGTGTACGTTGACTCCCGCACACTTTCCTATGCGAACGTCCGGAGTCTGCAGGCCTCGTGTCCCTGGCTACCGGATGATGTGACCTGGTCGCCGATGATTCTCTGACTGGCGAAGCTGACTGGATATCCGAGGTCACGTAGCCAAGAGCGGTCGTGTGCGCTACCATGAGAATGAGGAAGCCTTATTGACAGTCTCTCCGGACTGACTATATGTCGGAGCGTCCCGAGCGGCGGACGTATGCTCCGAATGCGAAACATTTTGTACCACAACATCTGGGGACAGATGTTGTTGTACGAGAGAGGGGCCTCTCTCGCTCGCCGTCCGGATGGACCAGAACGAGCTATGAACCGGACTAAAAGGCTTCCTCCGTTCTCCCTCTAATCCGCCATCACTGGGTGTGCATTTGGTTGATTTATAGTGCTCGCATCACCCCAAAACTCCTTCTAGACCGCAACGGACGAACCCGGCTGCCGAACCATTCGATGAATGGACGCTACACCGGGCGAGCTAGCGGACGTCAAAGGCCGTCGAACCTACTAGGGTCCTCTTAGGCAATTGGCGTATTTATATGAGCACTTTTCCGCTAGCCCTTCATTAATTGTGACGACGGAGGCACACTGTTGGAAGACATCACAGATACATCACCCTAATCTTGATCATCTGAAAAAGAAATTGATAAAGTAGAGTGACCCTGCGGGGAAAGGACCGGAATGTCCAATTCCCCACTAACATACCGTGACATACGCTTCCCATGTTGTCATCGAAATCATCAGATACAGAACAGGAGTTAATGCGAGTACACTGACCACATATAGAATGATTATAAAAGTCAGAGGAAGACTTCCTCTTATTACAATTGATCAAAATCCTTTCAATGTGAAAAGAAAACAAAGTCCTGGTACTCGCACCAACCCCTGACAATCAAAATACATAATAATAATATGATCCATTAACATAGAAAAAATAATTGAAATCAAAATATTTTGAAAAAATATTTTTTCAGATCAACCCAAGTTTCTGAAAAGTAACGTTGAGCCCCAATGGATCCCAAGCCTAAGTGAGGACAAAAAATTTAAAAATATTTTAAACAATTTATGCAACACTTACGAACAATAATAATGTATCCAGTTATGATTAAATTAACATCAAGATATTATTTTCAAGAAATCCCCCCCCTCACACAGAGGGCTGTTGTAAATGTAAACAATGAGTGTAAAAACACTAAAATAAGACTCCAGGCACCCAGGCCCGAAATCAGTTATCAAAAATACACTATCTGATGCAAAACAGAGACTTCCAGGGAAGAAACTGCAGAACATCAGATGGTAGATGCAGAACACAACGCCTAACCACCCATAGGTGAAGACGTAAACAAGGGGAAAAGAACAGAATTCATTCTGTTATTCAGCTACAACTCCCAAGAAATTTTAGTAATAATAATTACAGAAACTATGCCAAAAGCATGGGAGAATAGCAAGAGGGGACTTAAAGGAAAGGGAGAGAGGAAAACACTGAAAAGTTAAAAAATTTATAGTAATTTATATATTTTTTATACTTACCAATGACCCAGACTTAGCTGGTGCTAACTCCAACAAAACCAGGGCCAAACACAAATTTTGCCCCCCAATCCCCAAAATTTGCATCCAAAACAAAAAGAAATCATGTCCTAAAGGACCTCCATACTACGCCTCTACTGCGCATACGCAGTGACGCAGTTGTCCCGAAATTGGCGCCAATTATCATTCTTACTGGCAGTGCCTGGTCAGCGCTATGTACTCAGCGGGGAGGCAAGAGTTCCCAACTCCAGGGAGGGCCATCCCCGTCTGGGTCATTGGTAAGTATAAAAAATATATAAATTACTATAAATTTTTTAACATTTTTATACTGTACCAATGACCCAGACTTAGCTGAATAGTAAACAGGCTGGAGGGCCTAGGACATAGAGGAAAATCCAATAAGCTCAACTATATAGTAAAGAGGTAACCCCTTAAGGAGAAAAGGAGTATTAGGCTTTACATGTATCTTTCTTATTTAATATTAAATTAGAAAGATACACTACCCTTAATAATTGAGCACAATAACATTCATGTTCTCTATTAACATCCAGTATAACCCTTATACTAATTATTTTTAAAGCAAGCCAATAAATAAAGTAGTCCAGAGAATTGAGACTCTTTATAATCATTTAAAAGTGTCCGAGTATTGTATATTAAAGCCTGTTTGACACTTGACATATACAAATGCTTCACACCGAGCTACACTTTAAAAATAAGACATGAATGAATTTAAACATTAATATTACACTTTAAAACCATCCCGGAAGCGACTCAGAAATAATGACTTGGAGGAGGCATTCCCTTGCTTTTCACTATAAAGCAGGTGACCTAAGGGAACACCCGCCCCCCCCCCCCCCCCCTTCCCCTTGCCCTGGGTCAAATAGCCCAGAGCAAAGAGGGCAGCCGGACGGAGTCACTGCCGGAACAGAAAGCCTGCATAACTATAGTTGCAACTGTTTAGTGGACGACATTCTGAGCAACAGATAACGGACCTAAACAATGCAGGTCTCCAGAAATGGACTCAATATTTCTGAGATAAAAATTCGTAAATGTGGATGGCTGAGACCAATAAGCAGCCTTCATTAAATCTGTAATAGCAACACTATTAGCATAAGCCCAGGAAGTAGAAAGAGCTCTTACTTCATGAGCAGAAATCTTAAGCACAGACTGCTGAGAAGAAGATAATTCTTCATAAGCAGTACGGATAGTTAACTGAATCCATCTAGCAATAGAATGGACTGAAATGTCCTTTCTATTAGGCATCAGAGACAGAAAGAAACGTTTCCGTCCCTTTCTGATAAACTGAGATCTCTGTTTATAGATACGTAGTGCTCTAACAGGACAGAGTAAAGGCCTACGCCCGTCTGAAGACGGAAGAGCCTTAATAACAATAGGTTCCGGATATTTATTAGGAGCCTGATTCTTAGCTAAAAAACCCACATTAGTAGTGAAGGTGATAGTGTTCCCAACACTACGATAATGAGAATCATCCACCGATAGTGCATGAAGCTCACTGACTCTTCTGGCAGAAGAGAAAGCTAAGAGAAAAGCTGTCTTATAAGATAAGAATTTGAAATCTACTGTCCCAAGAGGTTCAAATGGCTTTTCCTTCAATTTAAGGAGAACCCAAGCTAAATTCCACTTAGGAATTAATCTAAGAGTTCTGGGTCTATTTATCGAAAAGTTTCTAACCAACTTCGATAAAGAGACATTAGATCCAATTTGTAAACTATCATGATGTGCATAGGTATCAGATAACATAGATCTATAACCCTTTATAGTAACAGGCTGCAGTTTGATTTCGTCAAACAAGTATACTAGAAAGTTTGCAATGTCTGGTATAGAGGGATCAAATATATCTACAGAATGATCCCTACACCAACGACGAAAAACCTTCCACTTAGCTGCATAGTTTAGCGAAGAGGAGGTCCTCCTACAGTTAGAAATCGCGTCCACTGCTCGTCCTGTAAAGTGCTTGCCATGCAAGAAGGACCGCACAACGGAAAAACGTGAAGGTTGAGACCTTGCGGGTTGTGATGGAGTTGGCGCGATTTCCCCTGCGAAAGAAGATCCTCTCGTGGAGGAAGCTTCCGCGGTAGGTCCCACAACAGACACCTGAGTAGATTTATCCACGGTCTCTGTGGCGACAGAGATGCTACCAACAGAATCTTGCATTGAGATTGTTTTATCTTTAGCAATACTTGTTGAATTAACGGCGCTGGAGGATACGCATATCCTATCATTCCGTCCCAAGGGATCGACAGAGCGTCTACTGCAAATGCTCTTGGATCCGGACACGGAGACACATACGTCTGCAACTGATTGTTGAGATGTGTCGCAAATAAGTCTATCATTGGCCGTTCCCATTGGTAGCATATCTGATTGAATACTTGTTTGTTGAGAGTCCACTCCGACGGCAACAAGCGACCCTTTCGTGAAAGGGAGTCTGCTAGCACATTCAGACGACCCGGTATGTGACGGACCGAAAGAAGAACGTGATGTTCTAACGCAAACAGAAGGATTCTTTCCGTTAGATTGAACAACGGAACTGAATGAGTGCCTCCCTGATTCCGTATATACGCCACTACTGTCGTATTGTCGGATAGGATTTGGACATGAGCATCGTGAATAATGTCCATCCAGTGACGTAACGCAAGCCAAATTGACATCATTTCCTTGATGTTTATGTGCTTGCACAGGAATTGCGGATCCCAAAGACCCTGGCATCTCGAATCCGTTGGGATTAATGATGCACCCCAACCTGTTTGACTGGCATCCGTCATAACGGTAAAACTCGGATCCGGCAACTGCAGCGGAACTCCTTGAGTTAACCACTGAATGTTTGCCCAAGTCTGAATCTCTTGTTTCACTTGATCTGACAAGAGAACGTCTACATCGAGCGAATGAATTTTCACACTCCAATTCTGAGTCAGGAAAATTTGAAGAGGACGTGTGCGTAGCCGCCCCATCGGAATGAGATCCGCGGCGGCTCCGCACAGACCTATCAGTCTCATAAATTCTCTCGCCGTGACTTTGTCTGCGTGCAGACAATAGCGAGCGTAACAACTGACTAATTTCGCTCTGGTTAACGGCAGACGAACGAGATTGTTGTGCGTCTCGAAGCTCATTCCCAGATGAGTGAATGACTTGGACGGCACCAGATCCGACTTCTCCTCGTTTACTATAAAACCGAGACGTCGGAGCAATAGAAGAAGATTCTGAACATCGTTCTGAAGCGTTAACTTGTTGCCGTACCTCTGAAGAATGTCGTCCAGGTAGGCCGACGTTACCGCAGACGAATGAGCTCAGAAGTAGATCATTACCGAGTTCATTACCCGAGTGAAAGCCCAGGGTGCTAGATTCAATCCGAAGCACATCGCCCGGAATTGATACACCACTCCTAGGACTGCGAAGCATAGATACTTTCGGAATGTCGGATGTACCATGACGTGAAAGTACGCATCTTTGAGATCTATGCTCGTTGCATAATCGTTCACCCGAATACTCGCTCTGACCGATCGAATCGTCTCCATATAAAACTTCGGAGCGACGATCAGCTTGTTTATCCAGCTCAAATCTATGACTGGACGGAACGAGCCGTCTGGTTTCGGAACCAGAAACAGATGGCTGTAGAATCCCAGAGATTCCTGGTTTTCTACGACCTCTACCGCGTTCTTCATTAAAAGAGACTGCACCTCTGATAACAGAGCGTCTCTTTTCTGTGGATTTGACGGAAGATGAGTCCACTTTGGACTTCGAGTTAATGGAGGCTTTCGTTTGAAGGATATCTTTAGACCTTCCGAAGTCACTCCTCTCACCCAAGGGTCGTCCGTAATCGACGCCCACTCTTGTGAAAAACTCGACAACCTTCCGCCAACCGGAACGCGATAGAGGTTTAAGCCATCACCTCCTGGACCTGCGAGGCCTGCGGTAGGAGAAACCACGTCTTCCACGACCCGCACCTCGCCTCGTCGACCTCGGGGCGTCCGACCGATTGTCCCGGCCTGAAGGACGTCCCGAACGAGAGTCGCTATCCTGACGGTCTCTCGAATAAGACCAAGAGGACGCACCGGAACCTCTATAGGAACCTCTCTTGGGCGCATTAGACCCAGAAGTGCCTGTCTTATTCGTGTCTGCTGTATCCGACTTTTTAGGAGCCGATCTGAACAACAGAGAATCATTAGCTTTCTTTTTAATTTTATCATAAATAGCGGAAAGCTTGCCGTCAAAGAGAAGTTCTCCTGAGACCGAAGCGACTCTAAGAGAGTTCTTCACCTTAGAATCCACTAGTGTGGATGTAGCTAGGGCTGCGTCACGTCTAACCAACTCCAGATTTGCCACTGAAAGGGCGGAGTTACACGTGGAATAAGCTACTGCCCTTGAAAGAAGTCTTAAAGAGGATTGTATATCCTGAAACTCTTCCCCTTGAAGGCGCAGTGATAACGCCTTAGTAAGGTGATCTGCGTAAGATAAGGCATCTAAATTGGCTCTGTTAGATGCAATAGCTGTTTCCAACACCGCGGTTGGAATAGAAGCTGACGACGGTAATGATAGCTCTAAGTCTTCCGCCTCGTCGTCCATATGCAGAGGAACTCTCGGTATACCCTGTCCTGCCGTTTCGAATTTATTCCTTGCATTAATGAAAGGCAGGTTGAGAGTATTAGCGGACAAGAAACCTGCTTTCCCCGTCCTGGAAGCAAGTTTAAATATAGCGTCGTTCAATAATTCAAATGTTCTTGCAACATTATTGGACTGCGACGGAAACTCGGGAGCGATGTCCCTGAACCGCTCAAAAAATTCAGAGTCCAATGACGCTATAATTCTCTTGTCCAGAAGCGCAGCAGTCTGGCCCGACGGAACAACTTGAGGGAGAAAGTGCCGGATGAAGTCCACGGCAGCTTTATGTTGTTCCGAAAGGGATAGCTCCAAGTCATCCGTATCCCTTTCACCATCCGGTCGGACCTCACGATGTTCCCGGTCGTCCGCCCCCGATGCTTCGGCGGAGCGTACCGACCCAGCGCCGTCGGATAATTCTCGATCCGACACCGTTTCTGTCGGCTGCTGGGATGCTGCGATAAGCTGTGCTATCTGCACAAGAATGTCCGACGTCGAGACCTGCGGAGGCGCAGTCTTTCGCTGCTTCGCCGAGGGCAGCTCCGCATCGGATGGCTCCCGCATACTTTTCCTATGCGAACGTCCGGAGTCCATCGGTCTCGAATCCCTGGCTGCCGGATGGTGTGACCTGGTCACCGAAGAATCCTTCATCGGCGAAGCTGGTAATATATCGGCGGTCACGCAGCCAAGGTGCGGTCGTGTGCGCTGACGAGAAGAGGAAGCCTTAACAGTCTCTGCGGACTGCTTATACAACGGAGCGTCCCGAGCGACGGACGTATGCTCCGCTAAAGACACATTTTGTACCACAACATCTGGTCCCAGATGTTGTTGTACGAGAGAGGGACCTCTCTCGCTCGCGGCCCGGCTGGACCTGGACGAGCTAGGAACCGGACTAAAAGGCTTCCTCCGTTCTCGCTTACTATCCGCCGTCACTGGGTGTGCATCTATTATGTTTATAGTGCTCGCATCACCCAAAATTTCCTCTTGGACCGCATCGGACGAACCCGGCTGCCGAACCATTCGGTGAATGGACGCTACACCGGGCGAGCTAGCGGACGACATTTGTCTAATCTCCATGAGCACTTTTGCCGCTAGCTCTGAATTCATTTGTGACGACGGACGCACACTTGAAGAAGATAACATGGAAACATCACCCTGTTCTGGTTCCTCTGAAATAGAAACTGAGAGAGTAGAGTGACCTTGTGGAGAAAGAGCCGGCATCGCTCTTTCTCCAGAAACAACATATCGTGACACACGTTTCCAATGTTTCTCATCCCAATGTTCACATATAGGACAGGGATTAATGCGAGAACACTGACTACAATTAATACAATGATCATGAAAGTCAGAGGAAGATTTCTTCCTATTACAATTTGAACAACGTCCCTTCATTGTGAAAGAACAACAATAAGTCCTAGTTACTCACAAAAACCCCTGACACAAAGATACATAATAACATGATCCATTAATAAATGAAAAAACAATTGCAAAACAAAATAATTTTGAAAAAATATTTTTTCAGAGAAGCCCAAGTTGCTGAAAAGTAACGTTGAGCCCCGATGGATCCGATGGCAAAGTGTGGTCAAAAATTTTAAATTTATATAAAATAATTAATGAGACACTTTCGGATAATATAAATGTATCTTATAATGAGATAAACTACCACAAAGGCAAACAGCCCCCCTCAAAAAAGGCTGTTGCCAATGAAAACAAACAGTGTAAACACACTAGAAAACATGACTCCAGGCACTGAAAAAACTGGCCCGGAATCAGTCATCAATTACACTCTATCTGATGCAAAACAGAGACTCCCATGGGAGAATCTGTAGAACATCAGATGGAAGATGCAGAACACAAACGTTATACACCCATGGGTGAAAACGTAACTATGGGGAAAAAAACAGAAAACATTCTGTAACCAAGCAACTCTCCCAGGAAATTTTAGAAATGAAATTTCTCAAAAATATGCCAAAAGCACGGGAGAATTGCCAGGGGGGACTTTAGAAGGCTAGGGGAGAGGAAACACTGAATAAGCAGTGCAACAATTAGCAAGAATGACAACAAGAGGCCCATGCCTCGAAAATAGGCAACTTAACATAATTTCATCAAAAAATTTTAAGTACAGCCCTGATTATTTTTTGCCACTTCTTTTTCCTCTCCTCCTTCTATCCTCCTTAGAATCACATTTTCTCCAAAAATTACGTGTCTGGCATCCTTTAAACTGAGATTTACAAGCACAAAGATCAGTGAGATGTTGACTGATGAAGGGCCAAACAGAGAATGATAATTGGCGCCAATTTCGGGACAACTGCGTCACTGCGCATGCGCAGTAGAGGCGTAGTATGGAGGTCCTTTAGGACATGATTTCTTTTTGTTTTGGATGCAAATTTTGGGGATTGGGGGGCAAAATTTGTGTTTGGCCCTGGTTTTGTTGGAGTTAGCACCAGCTAAGTCTGGGTCATTGGTACAGTATAAAAATATCAGTGTAACTAAATAACAAGAATGACAACAAAATGGCTGCTGCCTCGAAAATAGGTAACTTAACATAATTTCATTAAAAAATTTTAAGTTACAGCCCTGATAATATTCTGTCACACATTTTTCCTCTCCTCCTTCTCTATCCTCCTTAGAATCACCATTTCACTAATATTTATGTGTCTGGCATCATTTAAACTGAGATTTACAAGCACAAAGATCAGTCAGATGTTAACTGATGAAGGGCCAAACTTAGAATGATTAATGGCGCCAATTTCGGAACGTCCTTGACACTGCGCATGCGCAGTAGAGGTGAAGTGTGGAGGGCCATTCAGGACATGTTTTCTTTGGTTTTAGATGCAAATTTTGGGGATTGGGGGGCAAAATTTGTGTTTGGCCCTATATTTTAAGAGTTAGCACCAGCTATGTCTGGGTCATTGGTACAGTATAAAAATATACAGGTATGAAGTCAAGTTTAGACTAGACTTTATGATTCTGGAGAATGATGGATTTTCCCGATGAGATTCCATGATTTTTCATGACCCCACAGTGTCTGATGAATTGTTTTTAGCTGTCTCACTGAAGTTCCTTCATTGATGTTATGAGAAAGGTGAGTATAGTAGTCTCAAATGACTCAGTTTGATAAAAAAAATTGTTTAGGCTAAAAACCATCACTAACGGTGGAGTGGGTTAATGTCAATATCGTCGTCCAACAAGTTAATGACCGACAAAAGGAGTTATGTTTGTTTGACACATACCCATGCAGAGCTGTGGCTATTTGAAAATGGTCCATTTTATCTCAAATGTATCCAAAATACTGATGTCTGGCGGCTTGTAGAGGGTTAACAAGTGCTAACAGGAATATTCATTCATGCAACTTGTAATGTCACACCAAGAACTGCGAATGGCCATTTTTTTCTTTAAAATCTACAAGATGTTTTCAGAGAAATCCAGGGAGAACACTAGACTTTATGATTCTGGAGAATCATGGCTTTTCCCGATTAGATTCCATGATTTTTCTTGACCCCACAGTGTCTGATGAATTGTTTTTAACTGTCTCTCTAAAGTTCCTTCATTGATGATATGAGAAAGGTGAGTATAGTAGTCTCAAATGACTCGGTTTGGGTTTGATAAAAAAATGTTTAGGTAAAACCCATCATTAATGGTAGAATGGGTTAATATGAATATCAATGTTTCCCTATCAGTTTTGCGTCCGGTAAAAGAAGTTACGTTTCTCTGTGGCATTTCCATTTGATGTTGTTGGTGTCCAAAAACAGACTATTTCCTCAATTTTTTTTACATTTAGCAGCCCATGAAGGGTTAACAAATGCCTACCAGAATAACTGATCCATACAACTGGTCATATGACACCAAGACCTATCAACGGGCAGTTTCTCTTGAAAACCCCACAAAATGTTTGTAGAAATCCAGGGAAAACGATTTTTTAAGCTTTTGATGGGTATCCCTGTTAACCTCCCCAACAGGGGTTAACGCATGGCTTTTTGAATACATTTATTACTTACAAAAATGGTCCTCTGTGAATTCCACTTCAAACAAAGGAGATTATGTTTATCTCTCATGTATACATTAGGTGCTGTGCGTGTCTGAAAACAGTCCCATGTTAACAACATTACGATGCTTGGCAGCTTGTAGATGGTTAAAAAACGCTCACCGGAGTATTTTGTCCATGCAACTTGTAATGTCACATAAAGACCTACGAATAGTCAATTTGTCTTGAAACCCTACAAGTTACCATTAGGGAAATTCACAGAAAATTGGAATTTAAAGCTTTCAAGGGATATCTCTCTTTAGCCTGCCCAAAATGGGTTAAGACGTCGACTTTTGAATACCTTTACTACTTACAAAAATGTTTCCGTATAAATTGTACGCGCGATAAAAGAAGGCACTTTTCTTTGGGCTGTACCCTTTGGGTGCTGTTGGTGTGCAAAAACAGCCCATTTTATCGCAATTTTGACCTTCAGCAGCCCGGGGAGGGTTAACTAATGGTGACCGGAATATTTTGTTCATGCGACTTGTAATGTCACACCAAGACCTGCAAATAGCCGATTTTTCTTGAAAACGTACAAGATGTTGTTAGAGAAATCCACAGAAAACGGGTATTTTAAGATTTTAATGGGTATCTCTCTTTAACCAGCCCAAAATGGGTTAAGACGTCAAATTTTGAATACCCTTACCACTTTCAAAAATATTTTTCGATCAATTTTGCGTCCGATAAATGAAGGCCCCTTTCTCTGTGGTATATCGTTTGGGTGCTGTTGGTGTCTAAAAACAGCCCATTTTATCACAATTTTTACGTTTAGCAGCTCGGGGAGGGTTAACTAATGCTGACAGGAATATTTTATCCATGCAGCTTGTAATGTCACACCAAGACCTGAGAGTGACCAATTTTTCTTGAAAATCTACAAGACTCGTTTAGAGAAATCCACGGAAAACATGAAGTTTTGAGCTTTTTTGGGGTATTGCTGTTTAACCAGCCCAAAACGGGTTAACACTTGGTTTTCTGAACACCCTTATTACTTACAAAAATGATCCTCGGTGAATTCCACTTCAAATAAAGGAAGTTATGTTTACCTCTCGGGTATCGTTTGGGTGCTGTGGGGGTCTGAAACTGGCCCATTTCATCAAAATTTCGATGTTTGGCAGCCTGTGGAGGGTTACCATATGCATCGCCAAATATGTCGTGTGTATCAAAGGTTGTGTCATAGGCAGGTCTAGTAATTATGAATATTTTAAAAAAATCCTAAAGACGTGTTTCGAGAAAGTGCCGATAAACCCCAATTTTGGCAGTTTTTTGCCAATTTTGGCGAAATAAGGGTTAAATCGAAAATTCCGCTTCGGTACATTTTTAGATTTTTTGCCACTCTATGCGTGTGCCAAATTGTGTGAAAATCGGTTCGAAAATGGCTTCTGAATCGTACGGACAAAAATGTGTGGAAAAAAAAAAAAAAAAAAAAAACCCAAAACCCCCCCCCCCCCCCCCCCCCAAAAAAAAAAAAAAAAAAAAAAAAAAAAAAAAAAAAATAATAATCCGTACAAAAACAATAGTCTTTTCCAGAGGGAAAAGCCTAAAAATTGTTCCTATCTATGCTGCCCAGTCTAAAGGACTTCCACTCCAGGCTTTGGTTACCTGGTCCTATTCATTTATTTATTTATTTATTTATTGGTGTTTAAGGTCACATATTTCCTCACAATGGCTAATTATAACCACAACATAGATATACAGTCAAGCTCAGCCTATTGTTTATACCCATCTTGCCCATTTTAGAGGACTTCCATACTTGGTATTGGTGACCAGGTCTATTTTAACAGTAAAACCAAGTTTGTTTACCAGTAAAGAAATACTGCTTCACTTCTCAGGCTCCCATGGGGATACCTAGTCCTATTTTAGCTGTAAAGCAGACTTTGTTTTCCAAAGTAAACAGGCACTGCTCTACTTCCCATGGAGTAAATCATAATTTGTAAGGTTTGTGTGTGTGTGTTTCTATACCTTCACCTGTTGAATCGGCTGCATCTGCCCACATAATATACAAACTGGGCAAATGAAAAAAATATTCAACAAATCCATATCATGTGATCCCTCTTATTGGAACAAGATCACTGAGCTTGTTCCAATGGGGTAGGTAAGTATCACATGATATGGTTTTGTTGGAATGTTTTGAGAAAAAAGTATTTAAAACAATTTTTAAATTGTGTGTTTTGGGTAAAGCATTAAGTAACTTCTCTACCATCCACCGAATTGCCACTAAACCTGGCATGTGCACTCAGCTCTGGGGACCCATACCTCAGGCGAAAGCATTGGAATGGGTCAAACACGACTTAATCATGTCTATACAGTTTTACAGTGGAACCCTGTTAATTGAATAGCCACTTTGCCAATGAAAATTATTCAATTAACAGGAGTATTCATTTAACAGAGATTGTGTCACTTTCCTATATTCTAGAGATAAACTTAGCATTTATTCTATTACATCTTGTTTCACAGAGCTGTGAGCTCTGTCAAACTAGAACAGATTAAATGCCTGTATTGGATGTACTGAGACCAAATAGGTCTATAAACAAAGGAAAACAGGGGAGAGTCAGGGTATTGTATTTTTGTAAAGTACAGATCACCCTCATGGCAAAGAATTCAAGGATTATTTATTTTCTTGCAGTCACTGTCTTCTGGAGCAAATTCACAAAGGGAACTGAAAGAGTGCATCCCAATAATGTCCAAGGCAGATGGTTTTTGACTACTCATTTCTTACTTCAGATGAGAATTAAGAGAGAGTAAAGTTTTCACTCAGAAGTGTTGCTTTCCAGAAAATTGCCCTCTATAAGGGTTGTGAGTAAGAAAAGAAACAAGAGGCCCCTGACCAGGTCCACTGATTCTTCACGAAGTGATCTAACGATTTAAAAAAAAAAATTCAATCACTTATTATTTACTTCTTTTTTTTTTCCAATGACTGGGGCAGTGGTTGAGAGAACAAGCACTGCCAAACATGTCCAAGTTCTAACAAAGAAATTTCATTATTACAAATAATTAATAGAACTAGAAAATTACCAATTTCCACAGAATAAAAAAGCTGAAAGAGTTAAAAGGGCCCAGAGCCTGATTAGTGAGAACTAGATTTGAACTAACCTGAATCTGACCTCACTAAGGATTTCAAACACCAAATATCAACAGATGCTGATCGGTGGATCTGAATATTTATTTACTTATTTATAGAGGTTTAACAACTCTTTTGACAGCTAGGGTCACCTCATGTCAGACAGTTTTACGAGTGGAGGAAGGAGTACCCAAGAGAACAACCAAGCAGTACTGAGCAAATGTCATACTACACAGTGTATAAACAGAAGCTCTACTTTGTGGGGCCTAATAAAATGTTATTCAACTGACAGGGTGCAACAGTATATGTCAAAAACTTCCAATTAAGTGTATATTACTGTGTAATCATCTGTACTTTTAACATTTTATTTGGGAAAGTAATGAGATGAGCACAGTGGAGATGGAATTACACAATACTGAAAGTTGAATCATTATTAAGTTTGTTGGCTTGTGGAGGAACTATATTTTTACACTATAACCCAATGGCCCAGACTAGCTGGTGCTTAACTCAAAGTTATTAAGGGCCAAACACAAATTTTGAACCCCCCAATCCCCAAAATTTGCTTGCAAAGCTGAAAAATAAAAGTCCTATCTGGCCCTCTATACATTTACTCTTAGCACATGCACGGACATCAGAAAGTGACCGGAATTGGTGCCAACATCATTCTTTGTAGAAGAGAGTACTACGTAAAAATTCAGCGGGGAGGTATGAGTGCCCACTCATGGGAGGGCCATCTCCATCTGGGCCATTGGTAAGTATAAAAATATTAAAATTACTTTAAATTTATAGTATTTTTACACTATAAACCAATGGCCCAGACTACCTGAATCGTAAAAAAAAAGGTGGAGGGCCTAGGACATCAGAATTAGTAGATCAACATAGTTCCAATCCTGTAATCCAAGGTGAAAGGAAATTAAAATTATTAGGAATTACATGTATATCTCTCTATACAGTAACAGAAAAGACATATCATACAAAAAGAAGCCCAGTTCGTTCAAGTAATTCCGTATACTTAGCATGAAGACTATGCTAATTGGATCAAACAAGATCCTAATTTTTAAGGTTAGCCCGGACTAAGCCCCCAAAATTAGGATGGTGTATATGAGAATGAGAGAATATCCCTCACAAACATATGCCATATACAATACAAGAGGCCCCAGGGGGACCTGAGGGTACTCACCTGACATGGTATTCTAAATGTCAAAACAGGGACTTGACTTAAATAAGCTGCATATGCCCCTCCTAAGAAAAGCATATGCCAACTAGATGAAGCAATTGTGCCCACACAATACACAGGATTTTCCTTCTATTTTCAGTTCCTACAATTTTACGTCACAAAATTGAGATAAACACATAAAAAACAGATTTTTTTTAATTTTTGTTTGGAAATCTTCGAAGTCCCAAACAAAATATTTTCAGACTAAAATTTTTTTTCTTTTTCCCACCCGGACCCCAAATTTTCAGTGTAAAAAAAAAAAATTTTTTTTTGTCTTAAAATTGACCGAAACGCATAAAAAAACAAAAAACTCATTTCCAGATTTTGCTCCGAACTGAGACCCAAAATTTTCAGCCTAAATATGAACTCAGGGACTTGGCTTGAACAAACTTGAATCTCACCCCACTAAAAAAAATTGTTTTTGTCTTAAAATTGACCGAAACGCATAAAAAAACAAAAAACTCATTTCCGGATTTTGGTCCGGATCGAGACCCCAAATTTTCATCCTAAATATGAATCCAGGGACTTGGCTTGAACAAACTTGAATCTCACCCCACTAAGGATGTTGCATACCAAACATCAAAAGATTCTTAGTGGTAGATCTGAAGAAGAAGATTTTTAAAGAATATTCCTCATACTGCACTAATTTAAACATTTGGGCTTCCATAGAGAAGCCAAATATGGACTCAGGGTATTGATTTCAATAAACATGTGAAACAATCTTCCAAAGATGTTATATGTGAAATTTGAAAGCTTTTGGAGAAGTGGTTTGGGAGAAAAGTGGTCTTAAATGTTTTTCTCATTACCCACAGTGTTAAAAAATGCTGACTCAGCACTTTTTCAAAGTCCCCAAAAAGTACCCCATGATAAAACTGATAGCAATTTTTTTTTACCATTCCATTCTGTTGGTCCTAAGGAAGCTTCACACCAAATAAGAATTCTCAGTGCCATGTAATTTTGGAGATATGGGCGTTTTATTTTTGTTTTCTATTTTTAGCTTCTGTGGTTCCCAAGTGGCGACAGGAAAATTTTTTTGGGTGTAAATTAACTACTTATCTCCCAATAAAACCGCATATCAAATTTGGTTCAAATCAGCCTCTCGGTTTGGAAAATTCTTGCCCCTCCCATAATATAGCCCCAAGAACTTCTCTTGAACAAATCTGAGTCTACACCTCAAAAGGAAGCTGCACACCTAATATCAAGCCTCTGCTACTGCTGGTTCATGAGAAGAAGATTTTTAAGATTTAGGCTCACTTTTTGGGAGTGGCCCTACCAAGGGGCGGGTCAGTTTGATTTGAACAAATTTGAATTTGAAGTTATATCGAACCCTCCTCACCCGCATTACTTAATCGTTCTTGTGTTAGTCATAAAATAATATAGGAACCGCAATGGTTCCCTCACGTCTGACTCCATTATGCCACTATGGGCAGAGAAGGACGTGAGGAACAAAAACTTCCCCTGATAAAGAAGGTCCTCTCGTGGAGGAAGCTTCCGGGGAACGTCCCATAACAGACACTCGAGAAGACTGATCCAAGGTTTCTGTGACGACAGAGGTGCTACTGTAGGATTCACAACGAGACTCTTTGTTCTTAAACATAATCTACTGAATCAACTGAAATGGAGGATATGTGTATCCTATCATTCATCCCCATGAGATCGACAGAGCATCTACTGCATACGCTCAATGGTCTGGGCATGGCGACACGAACGACGGTAACAGATTGTTTCGGTGTGTCACAAACAGATCTATCATGGGGCGATCCCTCTGCCCAAATACTCGCTTGTTGAGCGTCCACTCCAATTGCTACAGGCGACCTTTCGGAGAGAGCGAGTCTGCTAGTACGTTCAGACGACCCAGCATATGGCAGATTGAAAGATGAACATGATGATTCATGATGTATAGGAAAATCTTCTCCGTTAGTTGGCATAACGGAAATGAATGGGTGCCGCCCTGGTTCCCGATGTACGCTACTACTGTCGATTTGTCCGATCAAATTTGAACATGGACGTCCGTTATTATGTGAATCCAATGTTGTAGCGCTAGCCTTATTGACATAATCTCTTTGATTATTTATGTGTATCTTCTGGAACCGAGGGTCCCAAAGACCCTGACACTTCCAGACTGTGGGACATAGGGTCGCGCCCCAACCCATCTGACGTACATCCGTCATAATCATGAAAGCCAGATCCGCCAATTGCAGCGGAACTCCCTGAGTTAACCACTGAAAATCTGCCCAATTTGAACCCTTGTTTTACTAGGTCAGTTAAAACAATACTGGTTCAAGCGAAAACATCATCACACTCCAGTTCTGAGTAAAGAATATCTGAAGGGGACGTGCACGCAGACGGCCCATCGGAATGAGATCCACAGCCGCTCCGCACAGCTCCAACAGTCGCATGAATTCCCTCACTATTAATGCGCCTGAGTGTAGACAAAAGTGAGCATAACAAGTGACTAACTTCGCTCTGGGTAACGGCAGAAGAACCAGGTTGTTGTGAGCCTCAAAGCTCAATCTCAAGTGAATAGACAACTCGTACGGAGCTAGATCCGACTTTTTCTCATTTACGATGAAACTGAGACGTCGGAGTAATAGAAGCAGACTCTGAACATCGTTCTGAAGAATAATTCTGTTACCGTATCCATGTAGAAGGTCGTCCAAGTAAGCCGACGTTACTGCAGACAAATGAGCTTGTAAGTAAGACATTATTGAGTTCATTATTCGAGTGAAAAACCCAGGGGGACACATTCAGACCAAAGCATATTGTTCTGAATTGATACACCTTCCTTTGAACGGCGAACCTTTTAGAATGCCAGATGTACCAGGACATGAAAGTACGCATCCTAAGATCTATGCTTACCGCAGAGTCGATCACTCGAACGCTCGCTTTTTCTGACTGAATGATATCCATAAATACAATTTTGGAGCCATGATAAGCTTGTTATCCAGCTCAAGTCCATTACCGGTCGAAGCGAGCTGTCTGGCTTTGGTACGAGGATCAGGTGACTGTAAAAATCTTGAGAATCCTGATTCTCGATGACCTGTATTGTTTCCTTTGATAAGAGAGCTTATACCTCCGGCAGGAGAAACTCTCTTATGCAAGAATTTGATGAAAGATTTGTCCAACGTGGATAACTTGTTAGTGGGGTTATTACTCGGAATAATAGCCGTAAGCCATCCGAGAGTACACTTCTCACCCACTGATCTTCCCTGATTATTATCCAGTTTTTGCAGATCTTGATAACCTTCTGCCAACTGGCCAGCAATAGAGGTCTAAACCATCACCTGTATGACCTGCGAAGCTTATGGCAAAACACCTCGTCTCGTTGGCCTAGGGGCATCTGACCTATAGTCCCGATCAGATCTACGCCCCTTTCTCGAGTTGCTATACTGACGACCTCCAGAGTAATTATAAGAGGGTTTCTTGTACCCTCGTGAGGAGTTTCCTTTTGACAATTTTTGTCTGGAATGCCATCCTTTACTCTTGTCTGGTGAAGTGGGTCGTTGATACGCCGACTTCAAAAGCAGAGCACTAGATGCTTTCTTAGTAGCCTGTTCAAAGACTAATGAAAGCTAGTCGTCAAAAATAAAATGTCCAGAAACCGGAGCGACTCAGAGAGAGCTTTTCACCTTGTCATCTTATCAGTGATGACGACGCAAAGGGCAGCATCACATCTGATTAACTCCAGATTAGCCACTGTTAGGGCAGAGTTATACGTGGTATACATGATTGCCCTGGAAAGAACTCTAAGAGAGGTACGAACGTCCTCAAATTCCTTTCCCTTGAGACGTTGCACCATAGCTCTTGTCAGGTGATCTGCGTAAGACATAACATCCAAATTCACTCTATTTGAAGAAATTGCCATCTCAATTGTGTTTGAGCGAATAGTGAATGATACAGGTTAGGATACCTCTAGATCCCCAGCCTGCTCATCCAAATGCAGAACTCTCTGAACCTCTTCCCGACCATTATTAAAAGAACGTGCTCCAAAAAACGGTATGTATACGGAAGATGAAGATAAGAAACCACCTTCTTCCTCGAACTCAAGAGGATAAATATGGCATCGTCTATATGGCCGAAGGCCTGCGACACCTGCATAAACTGAACCGGAAAAGAAAGGACTTCCTCCTTTGTCCAGATAATGTCTGCGCCTAATGATGCCAGCGGTTTCTCTCTTGTCGTCGCAGCATTCTAATTCGGCGGAACAAAATCAGGGTAGTATTGATGAATGAAAGCCATCGCAACCATGTACTGTTCCGAAAGGGAAGGGTATTCCTCTTCCTTATCCCTTTCATCATCCGAGAGAATCAGTTGTGAATCTCGGTCCATTGCATCTGCGTGAACAGTCGACTGGACCGATCCAGCTCCATCCGACAGCTCAGATTCTGAGTCTGAGGGATGCTGCAACTGCACTTGCTGGGATCCTGCGATCAGCTGCGCAATCTGCGGCAGCAAGTCCGTCATCGAGGCCTGAGGAGCAGCGGTCTTCCTTTTCTTAGCCGCATTCTGCTCCTGGGATGGTGTGTCGGAAACGGATCCTTTCTCTGAACATCCCGATGATCAAGGCGTCTCCCTAGCTCCTGAATGTTCCAACTTCACAGGCAAAAAGTGGTTCCTTCTTCGTACAATAGGCTGGATATCCGAAGTCGGGTAGCTAGAATGCGGTCGTGTGCCCTTAAATAACGTAGCGGAGGAAGCCGTGACTGAAGCCGACCCTGGCTGCAGACCAGATGGAGCATCCCAAGTGGCGGGAGGACATATGCTCCATCTCGTGCAAGTTTTCAACCAGAAAACTTCATTTTGGCCTTCTGAAACGTAGAAAAGGAAGCCTTGACTGAAGCCGACCCCGGCTGCAGACTAAACAGAGCATCCTGAGTGTAGTTCAGGTGCTGACAGTGTTGTTAAACACCAATTAGTAAATAAAACCCTCAGCATGCTGTGTAATGGTATAATGCGGGTGCTTGCTGATACCGGCATTGACACTGAACACCAACAATTAAACAAATCCTCCAGTAAGTAAGCAACATAAGTATAAACGATTGGCAAAACTTGACTTTATACATTATGTTGAACTACGATATGACTCAGATACCGACAATGATGCAAAATGCGAATGTACAAATAAGAGGATTAAGTATGTGATAAGTGGGACAGGAAGGGGGGGGGGAGGAGGGGTGGCAGGGTAAATGAGACCTCCTGTAGCTTTATGGGCCCAACTTGCGCTAATCAATGCAATTATATAGACAAATGTATTAAAATAATATATGTATTATCTTTGACACCAGGAAACTGGTTATAAAGAACAAATAAACTAGAACTAGAACTGAGTGGAGAGTGGAAGGCGGACATATGCTCCAGCTTGTGCAAGTTTCTCAAAACAACATCTGACCCCAGACGTTGCTAGATTAGAGAGGGGGGGGGGGTGGGCTTCTCCCGCTCTTGGTCTATCAGACCTCGCCGAGTACAAGGACTTGCTGACTTCCTCCCTATTTCCATCGTCGCTGGGTGAATTATTTATATTATAGTGCTCGCACTACCCAATCCACTTCTTAGACCGCAATAGACTTACCTGGCTTCACGGCACCCACAGACGGAGTACCGGTTCACCGGTCGAGCGAGCTGCTTTCAAGAGAATAAAACCTTTAACAAAAGGCCCTAACTCTTGCAATAATGAGCACTACAGCTAGCTCTATATGCTCCACGGAGCACGACGACGGTAGCACACTTGGATGGGTGTCAGAATATCATCACCATGTTCATGTTCCTCTGAAATAGAAACTGACAGAATGAATTAAAACGCAGTGAGAGGCTCTGATCCTCAGAACCTCAATGCCAACAAAGTACCGCGACATCTGACTCCAACATCAGTCATCCCAGTGTAACACAAGAATGACAAGAGTCCGCAAGAGTGTATCAACTAAAGTCGATATCAGTCCTCCAAACTCCACAATAATAAATCAATATAACTGAGATACATGAATAATTAAATTCAAAATATTTTTTGTAAACCAAAGTTTTTGAAAATAATGCCCAAGTTCCAAAAGGGAACATAAAGAGCCCAAGGGCTTCCCGATAGAGCCTAGGTCTGGACAAAATCCAAAATTTTTGAGCTACACTACCAGAATAACAATCCATGTAACCTACAGTATACTACAGTAATAGAATATAAAAAAAACTACCTATATATGAGGACATTGACAATGTAAACAACGTCAATGTGAACAAGACATCAGGCACACAAAAAAGGCCAAAAGTCAGTATCCAATTTAAATGCTATCAGATGCAAAGTTAGATCTTCATACAAAGAAAAAACGATACATCGGATAGAATATGCAAGACTAAATGGTCCAACACCCCTAGGGTGAGGACGTAACCCTGGGGAAGAAACAGAATAATATTCTGTAATAAATGTTAAATTCCCAAGAAATTTAATAAAAAATTTCAATAAAAAATAGCCAAAAAGCTTAAGTGTTTAACAGGAAGGGTTCATGGTTGGATAGGGAAGGAACACTTAACAAACAGTGGAATAATCATTTTTAAAAATGATGACGTCAGGCATATGTCCCGAAATTGGGAAACATAAAATAATTTTAGAAATATTATAAAGTTACAGCCCTGAATGTCCATAAACACCGTTGAACACTTCCTTCATCCAATAACAGCCTTGTATCCACCAATTCTTGCATTGATTTGTGTCTGGCATCCTCAAAAAAGGAGATTTTAAAGCACATATGTCATTTCATTGTTGATGACTTTAGGGCCAAACAAAGAATGATGTTGGCGCCAATTCCGGTCACTTCCTGACGTCTGCGCATGCGCAGAGAGTAAATGAATGGAGGAGCAGATAGGACTTTTAATTTTTGGTTTTGCAAGCAAATTTTGGGGATTGGGGGGTTCAAAATTTGTGTTTGGCCCTTAATAACTTTGAGTGAAGCACCAGATAGTCTGGGCCATTAGTTTTCAGTGTAAAAATATGATAAATTTAAAGTAATTTGTTTATTTTTTATACTTACCAATGGCCCAGACGTAGCTGGTGCAACCTCAATATTATTAAGGGCTAAACCCAATTTTGAACCCTCCCAATCCCCAAAATTTGCATACAATACCGAAAATTAAAAGTCCTATCTGGCCCTCCATACTTTTAGTACTTGCGCATGCGTAGTACCCAGGAAGACCGGAACTGGCGCCAACATCATTCTTCCTAGTTGTGTCTACTAAAGTTATAACTCAACAAGGAGGTATGAGTGCCCACTCATGGGAGGGCCATCCCTGTCTGGGCCATTGATGAGTATTAAAAATATACAAATTACGTTAAATATATCATATTTTTATACTAAAACCAAAGGCCCCGACTTAGCTGAATCGTAAAAAGGCGGAGGGCCTAGGACTTAAAGGAATAGCAGACCAAAATACAGCTCCTTATCCTGCATTAGAACTCCCAAGGTGAAAAAGAGATTAAATTTTTAAGGAATTACATATACAGTATGTGGAGAGTGTTTTATCACTAAATCACCCACAGAGTGGAGATTCCACTTGAGCAATAATTGCAAATTTGTTGCAAAGCATAACCAGCGCCAGCAAAGTTTCAACCAATGGACCTCCGGGTTAAACCCGGAGGTCCATTGGCTGAAACATTGCTTGTGTTTTTTGTCGATATATACAAAATTTGAAAGTTATAGCTTGGGTGATAACTCCACTCTGCGGGTGATTTAGTTACAATCCACTCTCCATGTACTGTATGTCTCTCTCTACAACAATAGAGAAGACATACCACCGAAATATGGAGCAAAATCCAAGTAATTCCCTATTACTTAGCATAAAGGATTATGCTAATTGGGTGTAACAAGCCCCCAATTTTAAGGCTAGTCCAGAATAAGACACTTAAAATTTGGAAAGGCGTGTCCAAGAGTGAGAGACTAATGCCAACAAACACAAGCCATATATAATGTAACAAGCTGTACATAAGATCAGAATAATCTACACACAATAACAGCTTCACTCATAGTTACACACTTATTATAAGGCCAGAAGTGGTAAAGAGAAATCACCCTCTTCCCCTCCCCCCTTTTTTTTGGAAGGAATAATCTTCAAAACAAAGAGGGAAGCGGCCTGGAATCAGTGAAAAAGCGGGTACCGAACAATATATATATTTGCCTAAAAGGCACCTGGCTATTAATTATTATTAATTTATAATTTGTTGGTGCTTAACACCACACCAGCAGCTAAGGCTATATTGTGGCGATCCCGGTTATTAAAATCGCAAACTTCTAAATGTATGCTGCATCCGGAATATGTAGATAGGTCAAAAAACGGTGATATTAATATGTACAACCTTAAACTTGTCCAATTGAATCCCAATGGAAAGTTATGATAGAACTTATACACTTCTGAGCCAATCAAACTAAGTTTGTTTTTTTAAAAATAATCTTTACATTTTCAAAGGGATCTTGATAAAAATTTCTCAGATTTGAAAAGTTATACAAATGAATAAAAATTTAACTGAAAACCAATTAATGTAGTTTTCAGACAATCTGCAGTGAAAGATATTTGTCATACATGGGTATGATTTCAGATATTACAGTTTCAATTTCAGGGGACAGTTGTCCTCACAATTTTACTGTTGGCCAGATGTCCTGGTTACATTTTTGAACAATTGATTTCTGTACACATTACAATGATCTTAATTGATTTTAATACTCTGAAATGGCAAAAAATGATTTTCAGGTCTCTCAAAACAGGTGAAATACTGAGTTTTTGCCACAGTTTTGTGTTCTCTCAAGACAGGTGGTCTCTCATGACAGGTCCATTATAGAGTGAAACCAATTGGTGCATTGCAAAAGTGGTCTCTCAAGACAGTGGTCTCTCATGACAGTGGTCTCTCATGACAGTGGTCTCTCAAGACAGGTTTTACTGTATTATGCAAGCAATCAACAGAATCCTGCCTGTACCCTTGTCTGAATACAGCCTGTATCAAAGGCATGACCGAGTGATACAAAATCTAACCAGGAAACTGAAGGAATAAAATGTTAATGTGATTAACCTGAGGAAGAGACTCATATGTCGTAACAAAAGCAGACAACTCTGAGCAAAACTTCTCAGAGTGGACTACGTGCCACATTTGGAGAATGTCGTCCAGATAACCGACATGCCTGCCACACAGGTACATGAAGGCTAGCAATATCAACCAAATATATTCAAGAAAGAATTCGGAATAAAAAAATCCAGATACTGTTCAGGAATCATATGCTCGTATACAACTTATGAACGAGCAACCATAGGAAGCAAATCCACTAAAGAGTGGATGCACCCCTGATGTAGCCGTTAGATGATGACCCACCCGCCAATCGAAGAGCAATGAAAGACATGCATAAAATTGAATGCATGTGAGGCTTACAGGAAGAGAACTACGGCCTGCCCTATAATCGCCTCTTAACATTTTGTGTAGGGGGGGGGGGGGGGGAGGGGGAGGGGTAATACTAAAGCTTGGAACAGTGACAAATTCGTTTTTCGCTATAGGAAAATTCACAATACATTCCCAAAGGTATACTGCTGCTGCTTTTCTCAATAAAGAGTAATACAGCTAAAAATTACAGTTAGTCAAAGCAAGCATAATCAAACTAAGCCGGCATGACTCGTTACACTTTTGTTAGTTAACTAGAATGGTATAAAAACTGCTCTTCTAACAGCTGTAATTCCAAAGAGACAGAAGACTCAGCAGCTTACTAGTCTTCATCTCCATGAAGACTGATATCTGAAACCTGTGGCCTTGGAAAGCTCACTAAACGGAGACTAGAGACGTTAGCCGCAATGTATAAGAAAATACCGCTGTAAACTATAAAAGGCCACTATGACATTCTGAGGTACGAGACCGCAGAACGAAGAGGGCAGCAGAACAGCGCCACTGGTGGAACGGGTTGCCTAAATAACTATAGACGTAACCATTAACAAACAACATTCTGAGCAACAGAAAGAGGACCTGAAGATCTAAGGTCGCTGGAGATGGACTCAATTTCTCAAGTAAAACTTGGTAAATGTAGAGGGCTGTGTCCAGGACACAGCTTTCATGAGATCAGTAATGGCTATACAATTAGAATAAGCCCAAGAAGTGGACAGTGCTCTAACTTCATGCGCTGATATCTTATTTACAGAACGTTGATCCGAAGATAGATTTTCATAGGCAATGCGTATTGCCAGCTGAATCCATCTTGCAACTGAATGAACAGAAATATCTTTTCTGTTAGGAATCAATGAAAGAAAAAAACATTTTCTTTCTTTTCTTATAAAATCTGATCGACGTTTATACATGCGCATAGCCCTGACTGGACACAGCAGAGGTCTTTGATTGTCTGGCGACGGTACAGGCTTAATGGTAATAGGCTCAGGCCATTTATCTGGAGTCTGATTCTTAGCCAGAAATCCCACTTCAGTAGTTAGGGTAATGGTATTACCCACACTACGGTAGTGAGAATCATCAAGTGATAAAGCATGAAGTTCACTTACTCTTCTAGAAGATGCAAAGGCTAAGAGAAATGCTGTTTATAGGTTAAGAATTTGAACTCTACAAAATCCAACGGCTCAAACGGAGGTTCTTTAAGCTTCAATAGAACCCAAGCCAAATTCTACTTAGGAATTAATCTGAGGGTTCTAGGTCTATTAATCGAGAAATTTCTAACCAAAGCATTAGATAGCCAAGTTAATAAATAAATATCATGATGCGCATAAGTGTCTGATAACATAGACCAATAGCCCTTAATAGTGGCGGGCTGCAGTTTGAGATCGTCAAACAAGTAGACCAGGAAATTGGCAATATTTGGAATGGACGGATCATAAAAGTCTTATCGACTGATCCTTACACCAACAGAAGAAAACCTTCCACTTCGCTGCGTAGTTCAACAAAGAGGAGGACCTCCTGCAGTTAGAAATTGCATCCACTGCTCGTCCTATAAACTGTTTTCCGTGCAAGAAGGACTGCACAACGGAAATACATGAAGGTTGAGACCTTCCGGGTTGTGATGCAGTGCGCGTGACTTCCCCTGATAAAGAAGGTCCTCTCGTTGAGGAAGCTTCCGGGGAATGTCCCAAAACAGAAACCTGAGAAGATTGATCCACGGTTTCTGTGACGACAGAGATGCTACTAGTAGAATTTTGCAATGAGACTGTTTGATCTTTAACAGAATCTGCTGAATCAATGGAGTTGGAGGATATGCATATCCTATCATTCCGTCCCATGAGATCGACAGAGCGTCTATTGCGTATGCTCGATGGTCTGGACATGGCGATACGAACGTGGGTAACTGATTGTTCAGGTGCATTGCAAACAGATCTATCATGGGGCGATCCCACTGGTAGCAAATCTGCCGGAATACTCGCTTGTTAAGCGACCACTCCGATGGCAACAGGCGACCTTTCCGGGAGAGCGAGTCTGCTATTACGTTCAGATGACCGGGTATATGACGGACAGAAAGCTGAACATGATGATTCATGATGTAGAGAAGAATCTTCTCCATTAGTTCGCATAACAAAATTGAATGAGTACCGTCCTGGTTCCTGATGTACGCTACTACTGTCGAGTTGTCTGACAAAATCTGAACATGAGCGTCTGCTCTTATGTGAATCCAATGTTGTAGCGCTAGCCATATTGACATCATCTCTTTGATGTTTATGTGCTTCTCCAGGAACTGAGGGTCCTAAAGACCCTGAAACTTCAAATCTGCGGGACTTAGGATCGTGCCCCAACCCGTCTGACTCGCATCTGTCATAATCGTGAAAGCCGGATCCTGTAGTTGCAGCAGAACTCCTTTAGTAAATCACTGAATATCTGCCCAAATCTGAACCATTTGTTTTATAAGTTCCGTTAAAACAATACTGGTTTCGAGCAAAAGCGTCTTCACACTCCAGTTCAGAGTAAAGAATATCTGGAGGGGACGCGTGTGCAGGCGACCCATCGGAATGAGATCCGCAGCCGCTCCGCAAAGCCCCAACAGTCGCATGAATTCCTTCGCTGTTAATGCATCTGAGTGTAGACAAAAGTGAGCATAACAACTGACTAATTTTGCTCTGGGAACGGCAGACGAACCAGATTGTTGTGAGTCTCAAAGCTCATTTCCAAGTGAGTGAATGACTTGGACGGAGCTAGATCTGACTTTTTCTCGTTTACTATGAAACAGCGACGTCAGAGTAATAGAAGCACTCTGAACATCGTTCTGAAGAATAATTCTGTTGCCGTATCTCTGTAGAATGTCATCCAAGTAAGCCGACGTTACCGCAAACAAATGAGCTCGGAAGTGAGATATTACCGAGTCCATTATTTGAGTGAATGCCCAGGGAGCCAGGTTCAGATCAAAGCACATTGCTCTGAACTGATAAACCTTCCCTAGTACGGTGAACTGCAGGTACTTTCTGAATGTCGGATGCACCAGGACATGAAAGTATGCATCCTTTAGATCTATGCTTGCATCGTTGTTCACTCGAAAGCTTGCCCTTACCGACCGAATGGTCTCCATATAGAATTTTGGATCCACAATGAGCTTGTTTATCCAGCTCAGGTCTATAACCGGTCGGAATGAGCCGTCTGGCTTCGGTTCAAGGAAGAGGTGACTGTAGAAACCTTGAGAATTTTGATTCTCGATGACCTCTATTGCTTCCTTTGATAAGAGAGCTTGTATCTCCGCTATGAGAGACTCTCTTTTGCAAGGATTTGACGAAAGATTTGTCCAACGCGGACTTGTTAGTGGGGGTTTCGCTAGGAATGATAGCCGTAGACCGTCCGAGACTACACTTCTCACCCACTGGTCTTGCGTGATTGTTATCCAGTTTTTCGCAAAGCTTGATAACCTTCCACCCACTGGCAAGCAATAGAGGTCTAGACCATCACCTGCACAACCTGCGAGGCTTACGGGAGGAGAAACCATGTCCTCCCCGTAAAGAGCCTCGTCCCATCGGCCTTGGGGCGTCTGACCAATAGTCCCGATCAGACCTCTGACCCTTTCCCGAGTCGCTATACTGACCTCCAGATTAAGAATAAGAGGGTTTCCTATACCCTCGTGAGGAGTCCCCTTTTGACGATTTCTGTCTGGAACATCCTCCCTTACTCTTATCTGCTACAGCTGGTCGATTAGACGCGCAGAGCATTAGACACTTTTTTTTAGTAGCCTGCCCATAGACTAACGAAAGCTTGTCGTCGAATATCATATGTCCGGAGACCGGAGTGACTCGGAGAGAGTTTTTCACCTTGTCATCTATCAGTAATGACTACGCAAGGGCACCATCACGTCTGATTAACTCCAAATTAGCCACTGTTAGGGAGGAGTTACACGTGGTATACATGACTGCTCTGGAAAGAACTCTTAAAGAGGTACGAACATCCTCAAATTCCTTTCCGTTGAGACGTTGTGCCACAGCTCTTGTAACGTGATCTGCGTAAGACATAACATCCAGATTCGCTCAATTTGAAGAAACTGCCATCTCAATTGTGTCTGAGCGAATTGTGAATGATCCAGGTAAGGATACCTCCAGATCCTCGGCCTGCTCATCCAAACACAGAGGAACTCTCTAAACATCTTCTCCGACCGTTTTAAATGAACGTGGTCCAAGAAACGGTATGTTTATAGAAGATGAAGATAAGAAACCACCTTTCTTCGTATCTGAGAGATTAAATACGCCGTTGTCTATGTGGCTGAAGGCCTCTGACACCTGTCTAGACTGAACTGGAAAAGAAAGGACTTCCTCCTTTGTCCGGATAAAGTCTGAATCCAATGACGCCATCCCTTTCACCATCCCTTTCACCATCCGAGAGAATCAGTTGTGAATCTCGATCCCTTGAAGAAATTGCCATCTCAATTGTGTCTGAGCAAATTGTGAATGATCCAGGTAAGGATACCTCTAGATCCTCGGCCTGCTCATCCAAACACAGAGGAACTCTCTAAACATCTTCTCCGACCGTTTTAAATGAACGTGGTCCAAGAAACGGTATGTTTATAGAAGATGAAGATAAGAAACCGCCTTTCTTCATATTTGAGAGATTAAATACGGCGTTGTCTATGTGGCCGAAGGCCTCTGACACCTGTCTAGACTGAACCGGAAAAGAAAGGACTTCCTCCTTTGTCCAGATAAAGTCTGAGTCCAATGACGCCAGTGGTTTCTTCCTTGTCATCGCAGCATTCTGATTCGATGGAACAAATTCAGGGTAGTATTGATGGATGAAATCCATCGCAACCATGTGTTGTTCCGAAAGGGAAGGGTAATCTTCTTCCATATCCCTTTCACCATCCAAGAGAATCAGTTGTGAATCTCGATCCCTTGCATCTGCATGAGCAGCCAACAGACAGCACCGTCAGACAACTCATGTTCTGAGTCTGGAAGAGGCTGCTCTTGCACTTGCTGGGATGCTGCGATTAGCTGTGCAATCTGCGACAACAAGTCTGTCACAGGGGCCTGAACAGCAGTGGCCTTCTGTTTCTTCACCGCTTGCTGCTCCTGGGACAATATGTCGGAGATGGCCCTTTTCTCCGAACATTTCAAAACATTTTTCGAAACAATTTAACAAAAGCCGAAGTTCCCAAAGGGAACACAGCGAGCCCAAAGGTATCCCGATAGAGCCTAAATGTGGACAAAATTCCAAAAATTATTGCTACACTACCTGAATATCATAGCATGTATCTATAACAATCCTACAGTAATAATAAATTGAAACTACATATATTTATAGGACATTGCCAATGTAAACAGAGTCAATGAAAAAACTGGAAACAAGACCCCAGGCACTGAATAAAAAAGGCCTGAAGTCAGTAACAGATTTTAAAGCCACCCGATGTGGAGCAAGATCTTCAGATGAAGAAATGAAAGTGTCAATGACACTGTAGCTTAACTTGTGTGTTATGTTTGATTAAAAGGATAATGTTCAATGTTTATGAAAGGATTATGAAATAAGACAAGAATTGTGATAATTGGGAATATGTTCATTTCTGTTCCCTGTATGCTATGTTTTTGATAAAAATAATATGAGGTGTACACTGTACTAAAGAGCTGATGGGAGGGTTAATATGACCTCACAGTTAATGTATGTGGCCCTCACAGTTAATGTATATCAATGAAAGTTACCAAGTTACAGTGAAATTATTCCAAAACGAGTCATCCTATCAAGTTACATTGAAATCCCTTCATAAATATGGCCTGTAGACTGTGCTAAAGGTTTTCAGGCTTCGGGCCCCTGTAGCCGTCAGTTTCCCAATTGCATCCAAAGGGGACGTTCTCATCTAGACATTATATGAAGTCAACTCACCAAGTTACAATGAAATCCCTTCATAAATATGAACTGAAGACTGTGCTAAAGGTTTTCGGGCTTTGGGCTCGGGCAGCCATCATGGTTGAATGATCGCAACCAAAAGGTGACATTCTCATTTGGGCATCATCTTGAGTGATCCTACGAAGTTACAATGAAATCCCTTCATAAATATGACCTGTAGACTGTTCTCAAGATTTTCAGGCTTCGGGCACCTGTAGCAATCACAGTTGACCAATCACGACCAAAAGGGGATGTCATCATCTAGGCATTATATGCAGTCAACCTAACAAGTTACAATGAAATCCTTCGATAAATATGACCTTTTGACTATGCTAAAGGTTTTTGGGCTCGGGCAGCCATCTAGGCTGAATGATCGCGATCAAAAGGGGACGTTCTCATCTAGACATTATTTGGAGTCATCCTACCAAGCTACAATGAAATCCTTTCATAATTATGACCTGTAGACTGTTCTAAAGGTTTTCGGGCTTCGGGCCCCTGTAGCTGTCACAGTTGCCAAATCGTGTCCAAAAGAGGACGTTCTCATCTAGACATTATATGAAGTCAAACCTACCAAGTTACAATGAAATCCCTTCATAAATGTGACCTGTAGACTGTGCTAAAGGTATTCGGGCTTCAGGCAGACATAATGGTTGAATGATCGCAACCAAAGGGGACATTCTCATCTGGGCATCATCTGGAGTGATCCTACGAAGTTACAATGAAATCCCTTCATAAATATGACCTGTAGACTGTGCTCAAGATTTTCGGGCTTCGGGCACCTGTAGCCATCACAGTTGACCAATCACGACCAAAAGGGGATGTCATCATCTAGGCATTATATGGAGGCAACCTAACAAGTTACAATGAAATCCTTCCATAAATATGACCTATAGACTATGCTAAAGGTCTTTGGGCTCGGGCAGCCATAAAGGCTGGATGATCGCGACCAAAAGGGGATGTTCTCATCTAGACATTATTTGGAGTCATCCTACCAAGCCACAATGAAATCCCTTCATAATTATGACTTGTAGACTGTTCTAAAGGTTTTCGGGCTTCGGGCCCCTGTAGCCATCACAGCTGCCCAATCAGGACCAAAAGGGGACTTTCTCATCCAGACATAATATGAAGTCAACCCACCAAGTTACAATGAAATTCCTCGATAAATATGACCTGTAGACTATGCTAAAGGTTTTTGGGCTCGGGCAGTCGTCATGGTTGGCAGATCATGCCCAAATGGGGAAATTCTCATCTAGACATCATAAGGAGTCATCCTACCAAGTTACAATGAAATCCCTCCATATTAAACATGACCTGCAGATTGTGCTAAAAGTTTTTGGGTTTCGGGCTTGGGCAGCCATCACAGTTGATAGATCATGCCCAAAAGAGGACGTTCTCATCTAGGCATTATAAAGAGGCATCCTACCAAGTTACAATGAAATCCCTTCATAAATACGACCTGTAGACTGTGCTAATGGTTTTCAGGTTTTGGGCTCGGGCAGCCATACTGGTTGACCGATCGCGACCAAAAGGGGACGTTCTCATCTAGACATGCCCCCAAACCTGCATATGAAATTTCGTGACAATCAGACAAGAACTGCGGGGTGTAGTCCGTGCTGAAGGAAAATGTGAACAGACTCACAGACTTACAGATTCACAGACTAACAGACTTCCGAATGCGTGATGGTAATAGCTTATCTTGACTATGTCAAGTTAAGCTAAAAACGATACATCGGACAGAAGATGCATGACCCAAACACCCCTAGGGTGAGGATGTTACTCTGGGGAAATACAGAATAAACATTCTGTAATTCATGTCAATCTCCCAAGAAATTTTATAAAAAAAATTTAAATAAAATAAGCCAAAATGCTCGGGAGTTTAACAGGAGGGCTTCAAGGAAGGATAGGGAAGGAACACTTAACAAACAGTGGAAAAATCATCAGCAAGAATGATGGCGTCAGGCCCATGTCCCGAAATTGGGAGACATGAAATAATTTTGATAAAAATTATAAAGTTACAGCCCTGAACGTTCCTAACCACCGTTGTTCACTTCCATCATCCATTTATGTCCTTGGACCCACCAATTTCACCATTGATTTGTGTCTGGCATCCTCAAAAATGAGATTTAAAAGCACAGATGTTAGTTCATTGTTGATGACTTCAGGGCCAAACAAAGAATGATGGTTGGCGTCAATTTCGGTATCTTCCTGCATACTGTGCATGTGCAGATCTCAAAAGTATGGAGGACCAGATAGGACATTGGATTTTCGGTTTTGCATGCAAAGGGATTGGGGGGCAAAATTTGTGTTTGGCCCTGGATTAATTTTTGAGTTAGCACCAGCTAGTCTGGGCCATTGGTTGTTGTATAAAAATACATAATCTTTCCTTCTAATGGCCTTATTCCAAAAAGATAGCGGTCTCAGTGTAGGTAACATGGCCTAAAAGTCAAATATCGTTGAAGACAGATTTCTGTGTGTTACCCTGTGGCCTTAGACAGCTCACAAAGTGGAGACTTACGACGTTAGCCGCTAATATATAAGAAATATATAAGAAAAGACTGTTCTAACAGTACATAAGGCTACTATGGCGTCAACAATAGCACTAAATGCCTCCGACACCTAGGAATACAACATCGAGAAGGAAAAGGCGTACTTATTCCTTCTAACGGCTCTATTCCAAACAAGACAGCTGTCTCAGCCTAACTATGAGCTATCGATCTTGTATTCGTAAAGAATACTTTCTTATACTATTGCTAGGCCAAGGGAGGCATTATTTTCTGGACCAAAGGCCTTCAACACCTGAGCAGAAAGATCCGGGAAGGAAAGATCTTTGTTTTTCTTTCACCCGGTACCTTAAGCTGTTTTCTGCCTAGCAAACGCGGACTTTTGTTCAGATGGATAAGTTCAAAAGAACTTATGAATAAAAATTCATAGTTTTAATGTACCGTTCCGTGAGGGAAGGAGAATCAACCTCCATAGCCCTCTCACCATCTGAATGTTCCATCTGAAAAATAAGGTCAACACCATCCGAATGTACAGATGACTGGACCAACTCAGCACCATCCGGCTTGCAGAGCAGCGATTATCCGCTTCTTCACCATATGCTGCTCACAGGACGGAGATCTGACCCCAGATTTTTTGACGCATGTCCCGTATAAAAATGCCTCGAACTACTAGCTACAGGTTAATCCGACTTTGGTGGTGAAGACTGGGAACATCTCCTTGGAACAGCATGAACATGCAAAGTCGGACAGCTAGTCTGCAGTCTAACATGCTTCATCGATGAAGCAGAGGAAGAAGCCATAGCTGCAACCGGCCCCGGCTGCAGTGTGGAAGGAGCGTCCCGGACCGCAAGTGTGAACTGGAGTCCCAACTCACTAAAGATTCTTGAAGCGGAAACAGTCGGCCCCGACTGCTGACGGAACGGAGAGGGTTCTCCAGCTCGCGGTCTGGCTCCAGACCTCGCCGAGCGTTCCGTTTAGAAACTTGTAGGCTTCTACCCCTTAGCATACTTTTTCATTGAAGTAGAGGAAGCCGTAATAACAGCCGATGCCGGCTGAAGTGTGGAAGGAGCATCCAAACTTGCACATTTCAGACAGGTGCTCCGACTTATTGAAGTTTCTCACGATGGAAAAACAGTCGACTCTGACTGCTAATGGGATGGAGAACGCTCTGCAACTCACGTCCTGGCCCCAGATCTCGCCGAGTATCCCGTTGAGAAACTTGTAGGCTACTCCCTTCACATGCACTTCCTTGTAAGAAGCAGCCATAACCGCAACTGACCCCAGCTGCAGTGTGGAAGGAACATCTCGACTCATTATAGTTTCTCGCAATGCACACAGTCGACCCCGACTGCCAACAGGATGGAGAGGGTTCTCCAGCTTGCTATCTGACCCCAGATCTCGCCGAGCATCTCATAGAGAAACTTTCAGGCTTCTCCTTTTGCCATCGTTGCAGGGTGAGCTTTATATTATGAGGTGCTTGCTCTACCCATGTAATACTACTCGACCGCAATAGACCTACCGGGCATCCCGGCTCCCATACAGGGACGACCGCTTCACAGGTCAAGCTGGCTGCATGCAGAGGATTAAGCTTCTAACGGCCTTAAACCTGTGCAAATATCATGAGCACCTTGGCAGCTAGCTCTGTTTACTCATCAGAGCAGGGCTCATCAGAGTGCGATGACGGCAGCACAAAATGGACAGGTGTCAAAGTACCATCACCATGTTCTTGTTCCTCTGAAAAAGAGACTGAAAGACTAGTATTAGCCAGCGGTGAAAGCTCCTACATCAGAACTTCATCGCCCACCATACAGGTCAACATCCATTTCCAACGTTCGCATCTCATAGTACAAGTATTGAAGGAGTGCTGTGACTATTGGCAAACAACAAGCCTTTAATTCTGAGGCTTCCTGGACTTACACTGAGTACCAATTATTATAATGGATTCAATAATAATGAAGCCAAAAATATAAGTCTACTGCAATCCCAATAATAATATAGAATAAACATCCCAAGGATACATAACAAAGACAATCACAAAGATTTTCAAAATAAATTTTTTAAAAAATTTTGAATGAAGCTTAAGTGCCCCAAGGGAACCTCATGAGCCCAAGGGCATCCCGATAGAGCCTAAGTGTGGACAAGCACTAACTAATTAAAGCTAAACTACCGGAATAAGGCCTAAAAAAATTAAAAATCTGTTTGTCAGGCCCTCCCGCATGGTCCTTTTGGCCGCCGCATGCTCTCTTTTTATAACCAATTTAAACTTAAAAAAACCAAAAATTAAATGGTTTATGTCTGATATTTTACCCAAGTTAAAAAATTTGATGAATTTGTCCCTTGAGTGCAAGATGGCTTTGCAATGCTTTAGCATTGCAAAGCCTTCTTGCACTCAAGGAATGAAATACACCACCACCCGTGCTATTCTGTAGATTATGAGGCCTAAAACTTGAACAAAGAACATGAACTTTTGATGGCAAAGAAGTAATTACTGAAATAAAAAATAAAATAAAAAATCGCTCGCCCGCATGCAATTTTACAAATAATGGCCTGAGAAACAGAAGATCTACTTTGTGTGGCCTAAGATATAATATGTATCCTAACAGAAAAAACAATAATTGTTTTTAACTAAACACTGAATTAATACGAATCCAAAACGTTATTGAACAGACGTCAAGAGGAAAAACTGGAAACTAACCAACAACAGGCACAACAAAGGCCAAAAGTTAGTAACCGATCAACAACCACCTGATACAAAGCTAGGTCTTCATATGAAGAAAAAACAATGCATCTGGTAGAAGATACAAGAATACAAAACGTCCTGAACAGTAACGAACAGGACGTAAACATAGGGGATAAACGGAATACCTATTCCGTTTTACAAGTTAAACTCCCAAGAATTTAATAAAAAATTCTGCAATAAAAAAGCCGAAAGAGCTTGGGAGTATAACAGGAGGGTCCAAGAAAGGGAAGGGAAGTAATACTAACAAAACAACAGTTGAGTCATATTATAATGACGACGTTCAGAAGCATATCCCGAAATTAGGGAACATGAATAATTTTACATAAAAATTATAAAGTTACAGCCCTGAACATCCGAAACCACGGCTATTCACTTCCAGCATCCTGCTACACTGTTAATTCCATGAAAACCATCATTGATTTGTGTCTGGCATCTTCAAACATGAGAATTTATTGCACAGATGTCAGTTCAAATGTTTACTGACTTGGGCCAAACAAAAGAATGATATTGGCGCCAATTCTGGTCTCTTCCTGGGTACTGCGCATGCACAAGTACTAAAAGTATAGACGGCCAGATACGACTTTTATTTTTTGGTATTGTATGCAAATTTTGGGGATTGGGGATTCAAAATTTGTGTTTAGCCCTTAATAATATTGAGGTTGCAAAAGCTTAGTCTGGGCCATTGGTTTTAGTCTAAAAATATTTTGAAATTTTGAAAGAATTATACTCATATTCCACTAACTTAAAATTCAGGCTTTCATGGGGAGCCCAAATATGAACTAGGGGACGTGATTTGAGCAAATTTGAAACTTACCACCATAAAGATGCCACATACCAAATATCAAAAGATTCTGACTGGTGGATCGGAAGAAGAAGATTTGATTTGAACATATCTGAATCAGACCTCATAATGATGCTGAATATTAAACTTCCCACACCTGGATCAAAAGATTTTTAAAAAATTTTTCCTCATATCACACTCATGTGGAACTCAAATATTGGAACTATCCTGAATCCAACCCCCATTAGGATGCTGTACACCAAATATCAAAAGATTCTAATAGGTGGATCAGAAGGACATTTTCATACTATATTCCTCATGTTGCATTAAGTTATTTCTGCTCCCACAGGGAGCTCAAATATGAACTTAGGGACTTGATTTGAATAAACTAGAACTGAAGCCTTATAGGGTACCCTATCACACAATGGACTGCACTTTTGTTTGCCCATTCGATTCATTTGGTCTGAAGGATGTTTCATACCAAAGTAGTTCTCTGTTCCGTAAGGTTTTGAATATATTGGGGTTTGAAAATTTTCTATCTTTAGCTCCTGAGTTGCCAATGGGATGCAAAAAAAATTTACTTATAACCCAATAATGGCAAATAACAAATTTGGTTAATACTGGCCTGTTGATTCTGAAAATAGATGTTTCAGGTGGAGCCAAAAATCTTGCCCCTCCTAGAACTGAAAATATTGCCCCCAAGTCTTCTCTTGAACAAACTTTAGTGCAAACATCAGATGGAAGTTGAATTCCACATGTCAAGTTATTTCATCCATTGAATCTTGAGATGATTTTTAAAAATTTGGGGCAATTTTCACCCACACCCTCTCTATGAAGGGCAGTACATCAATTTTAACGTAACTAAATTGCCCTTTCCGAGTTATTTTTCACATGAAATTTTATTGATATTGGTCCAGCAATTTGAAAGGAGAAGGCTCAAACACCACCTTTATGGCAGACAATAGACAATAAACAAAAAATGAACAATGAGTGATCACTTTTGCTCACCCTGACTTTCAGTCGGGTGATCTATTGAAGAGAACATCTAAGTACAAAATCACATTGTCACTTAGCAGGTGTCACCTCTTTTCACTGTAAGCATAAAGATGTGGGATTTATAATTAGGCCTATAAAAAAGATTCTTGTTTCTCAGGAAATTTTTCCTCAACTTTATGATGAGGGAGGGAGTTTTTTTTTTTAGTTTATTCACAAAACAGTTCTGAAATAGTTGGAATCAGCAATTTAACCGCTTACACTATTATGTGGCAAACCAATGTTTTCAGCAGTGAAAATGTCCTATTATGCAGTTGAAAATTTAACCAACTATATCTTGTTTGACAGAGCTCTGTCAGCTCTATCAAATAAGGTATAGTTGGTTAAATATTTGTTCTTCAAGTACAAAATAGTGCCAGAGAAGACGTTCGGAGATCAAATAGGACTAAAAACATGGAGAATTAAATGGTTGTCAGAGAAATTCTTTGATAAAGCATTGCAAAGCCTTATTGCACTCAAGGGACAAATTTATCAGTTTTATTAACTTGGGTAAAATATCAGACATAAACCATTTAATTTTTATTTTTTGAGTTTGCATTGGTTATACAAAGAGATCAAGTGGCAGCCGAAAGGACCATGTGGGAGAAACATATTTATTTTAAACTTTTTTAGGCCTACTGGATAAGGAAACTTTCCATTAGATTGAAGGAAACTAAAAAGTGTTATTCAGAAAACTAAAGTTTTGAAGACAAAGCAACATAAAATAGGGTTAGAAATGGAGAGTGAGACAGTGATTACCAAATAATTTCATTGCTAGGCATTTAGGGATTTTTCACTCTAAATGAAAGCAATAATTACCTTTAGGAGCTGGTTTTCTGCCCTTCTTTTCAGCTGCAAATCGTTGGTGAACATTACCCATCTTCTCAGCAAATGATTTCAAAAACTGTCTGCAAAATAAATTAAAAAAAAAACCAACTGTCAAACTTCATTGCATGCATAAGCTAAAAAAACCCAGTCATCTAACAATGTCATTGATTAACAGGAATAATGTAAAAGGTCCTGTGTGTGTTTCTAAGTTTATGAGCATTATGTCACTAAGATTTTACTCCAGCAGGCAAAGAGCCTCCAAACATATTCACTAGGGTTTCATTCCACTTTTGGAAAATATACAGTTTATTACAACCCTGGGAGGTTCCAAGATGGTGTATTGAAGTCAGGATCTCTTTTCTGGACATAAACAAGACCAATACCGGGTCTGGACCTGCGTCGCTGCATGCAATTGAATCGGCAAACAGGAAGTGGCTGCATGACAGATCTGAAAATTGCATACATGATACAACTGATCATTATCAGGCTCCAGATGAAATATAAAATCAATCCCTTGCATAGAAGCCGAGAAAAGTTTGACGAAAAATTTCAATGCTCAGTGGGTACAGTAAAATTTCAAAGTATCGGCAAACAGGAAGTGGCTGCATGGCAGATCTGAAAATTGCTTACACAATACAACTCATCACTATGAAGCAGCAGACCAAATATAAAATCAATCCCTTGCATAGAAGCCGAGAAAACCTTGACGGAAAAGTTAAAAAATTTATAGTAATTTATACATTTTTTATACTTACCAATGACCCAGACATAGCTGGTGCTAACTCTTAAAATATAGGGCCAAACACAAATTTTGCCCCCCAATCCCCAAAATTTGCATCTAAAACCAAAGAAAACATGTCCTGAATGGCCCTCCACACTTCAACTCTAGTGCGCATGCGCAGTATCAAGGACGTTCCGAAATTGGCGCCATTAATCATTCTTATAACCAGTGCCTGGTAAGCGCTATGTACTCAGCAGGGAGGTATGAGTTCCCAACTCCTGGGAGGGCCATCCCCGTCTGGGTCATTGGTAAGTATAAAAAATATATAAATTACTATAAATTTTTTAACATTTTTATACTGTACCAATGACCCAGACATAGCTGAATAGTAAAAAGGCTGGAGGGCCAAGGACATAGAGCAAGTTGGAATATGCTCAATTATATAAAATAGAGTCATCCCCTCTAGGGAAAAAGAAGTATTAGGCCTTACATGTATCTTTCTTATTTATGATAAATTAGAAAGATACAACACCTTCCAAAATTGAGCATCATACATCCATGTACTCTATTAATATCTAGTATAATCCTTATACTAATAATTTTTAAAGTAAGCCAATAAATAAAGTAAGTCTAGAGAATAGAGACTCTTTATACTCCTTAAAAGTGTCTGAGGATAGTATAATAACGTCCGTTGACACGTGCTATATTCAAAAGCTATACTTTAAAAACTAAGACCTGAATGAATTTTTAAAACATAAACTTCTCACTAAAAAACCATCCCAATAACAGCTCAGAATTACTAACTCCGGAGGAGGTATCCCCTTGTTTTCATAGTAAAACAGGTGACCCAAGGGAACCTCCCCCCCCCCTTTTTTTCTTGCCCTGGGTCAAATAGCCCAGAGCGAAGAGGGCAGCAGAACGGAGTCACTGCCGAAACAGACAGCCTACCTAGCTATAGTAGCAACTGTTAAGTGAATGACATTCTGAGCAGTAGATAATAGACCTAACAATAGAGGCCTCCAGAAATGGACTCAATATTTCTGAGATAAAAATTCATGAATGTGGATGGCTGAGCGCAATGAGCAGCCTTCAAAAATCTAAAATAGCGACACTATTAATGTAAGCCCAAGATGTAGAAGAACTCTTACTTCATGAGCCGAAATCTCAAGCACAACTGCTGAGTCAATGATATACCATAAGCAGTATCAATAGTTAATTGAATCCATTAGCAATAGAATGGAGCGTAACGTCCTTCTATTAGGCATCAAAGACAGAAGAAGCTTACGCCCGTAGTAATAAACAGATATCTGTTTATAAATATGTAAACTCTAACCGGACAGAGTAAAGGCCTATGCCCGTACGAAGACGGAAGGACCTTAATAACAATAGGTTCCGGATATTTATTAGGAGCCTGACTCTTATGCAAAAATCCAACCTAAATAGTAAAGGAAGTAGTGATTCCGAAACTACGAAAGTGAGAATCATCCACCGATAGTGCATGAAGCTCACTGACTCTTCAGTAAAAGAGAAGCCAACAGAATTACTGTCTAAAAGGTCAGAATTTGAAAACTACTGTTTCCAGAGGCTCAAATGATTACTTAGCTAAATAAGAACCGAAGTTAAATTCCGTATAGAAATTTAATCTAATGATTCTAAGTCTATTTATCGAAAAGTTACTAACTGACTTAGATAAAGAGACATAAGGCTCAATTGTAAACTATCATAGAGTGCATAGGTATGAGATAACATAAACCTATAACCTTAATAGTAACAGGCTGCAGTAGATCTTGTCAAACAAGTATACTAGAAAGTTGCAATGACTAGTATGGAGGGATCAACAATATCAACATAGTGATCCCTACACCAACGACGGAAGAGACTCCACTTTAGCCGCATAGTATAGCGAAGAAGAGGTTCTCCTACAGTAAGAAATCGCGTCCAAAGCTCGTCCAGTACAATGCTTACAATGCAATAAGGACCACACAATGGAATACGTGAAGGTTGAGACCTTGCGGGTTGTGATGAAGATGACACGATTTTTCCCAGCGAAAAAAGATCCTCTCATGGAGGAAGTTTTCACGTTAAGTCCCACAGTAGACATCTGAGTAAATTTACCCACGGTCTCTGTGAAGACAGAGATGCTATCAACAGAAATGTATTGTGGTTGTTTATCTTAGCAATACTTGCTGAAACAACAGCGCAGGAGGATACGCATATCCTATCATTCCGTCCTATTAGATCAATAGAGCATTAACAACATAAGCTCAGAGATCCGGACATGTAAACACATACGTCTGCAATTGATTAGCAAGTTGTGTCATAAATAAATTATCATTGGGCGCTCCCATTGATAGCAAATCTGATTGAATACTTGTTTGTTGAGATTCCATTCTGACGTCAACAAGCGACCCATAAGTGAAAGGGAGTCCGGTAATACAATCAGACGATCCGGAATATGACGGACCGAAGCAGAACTTGGTGTACTATAACAAACAGAAAGATTCTTTCCATTAAATTGAATAACGGAAACGAATGAGTGCCTCCCTGGTTCCGGAGATACGCCACTACTGTCATATTATCGGACAGGATTTGGACATGCGTTTCTGAATAATGTTCATCCAATGACATAAAGCAAGCCTAAAAAACATTATTCCGTGGAAGATAAGTGCTTGCCTAGAGACTGCGGAACCCGAAGACCCTGGCACTTCGAATCCGTTGGGATCAATATTGTATCCCAACCTGTTTGACTGGCAACCGTCATAATTATAAAACTCGGATCCGGCAACTGCAGTGGCACTCTCTGAGTCAACCACCGAATGTTTGCCCTAGTCTGAATCTCTTGCTACACTAGATAGACAAGAGAACGTGTAAATCGAGCAATTCATGGATTGCTGAAAAGTTGCCGTCGAAGAGAAGCTTCTCCAAGACCAAAGCGACTCTGAGAGAGTTCTTCACCTTACTATCCAAGCGCGTGGATGTAGCTAGGGCTGCGTCACGTCTAACCAACTCCAGGTAGCCACTGAAGGGCGGAGTTATACGTGAACAAACTACTGCCCTCAAAAGAAATCACATTGAGGATCATATCCCGGAATTCTTTCTCTTGAAGACATAATGATAACGCCTCAGTAAGGTGGATTACGTATGATAAAGTGTCTAAGTTAAGTCTATTAGACATCATTGTCGTTTCCAACATTGTGGTTGGAAAAGACATAGACGGCGAAAAAGATAATTTCCAGTCTTTAACCACGCCGTCTAGACGCATATGAACTCTCGGTATGCCCTGTTCTGCCAAAATAAATTATTCCTATAAATGATAAAAGGCAGAATTGAGCATTGCGGACAAGAAACTAAACTATCATGCTTGGTAGCAGGCTTATAAATATATATATATAGCGTCGATAAATAATACACATGTTCTAATGACATTATTGGACTGTGTCGGTAAGTCAGGGACAATGTCCCTGAACCGATCCAAAATTCTGTGTCCAATGACGCTATAAGTCTCTTATCCAACATCGCAGCAATGTAGTCCGAAGGAACAACCACTGGAAGATAATGCCGGAAGAAATGTATGGCAGCTTCCGATGTTCCGAAAGGGAAAACTCGAAATCGTCCGAATCCCTTTCGCCATCCTGTCGGACCCTATAAAGCGTTCGGTCGTCCGAACCTGATGCAACCGCGGACCGCACCGACCCAGCGCTGTCGGATAATTCCTGATCCGACCGAGAAACTGTCGATTGCTGGGATGCTGCGAAAAACTGTGCTAACTTGGATAGCACGTCCGTCACTGAGGCCTGTGGAGAAGCGGTCTTACGATGCATTGCCGCTGGAAGCTCCGTGATCGTTACCCCGTGCATACTACTATTATGCGAGCGAACGGAGTGTATAGGCCTCGTGTCCCTTGGCTACCGGATGGCGTGACCTGTTCGCCATGGAATTACTGAATGACGAAACTGGTCGGATACTCGAGGTCACGTAGCCAATGTGTGGTCGTGTGCGCTGCTGTGAGGATGAGGAAGCATTATCGACAGTCTCTCGGACTGTCAATATAACGGAGCGTCCCGAGCGGCGGACATATGCTCCGAATGCAAAATATCTGAACCACAACATGCGGTCCCCTATGTTGTTGGACGAGAGAGGGACCTCTCTCGCTCACAGCCCGGACGGACCTGGACGAGCCAGGAACCGGACTAACAGGCTTCCTCCGATCTGTCCTCAATCCGTCGTCACTGGGTGAGTACTAAAGTTATTATAGTGCTCGCATCACCCAAATCTCCTTCCTAGACCACAACGGACGAACCCGGCAGCCGAACCATTCGATGAATGTACGCTACACCGGGTGAGCTAGCGAATGTCACTCCGTCGATCCTACAAGGGACCTCTTAGGCGATAGACATATTCCATGAGCACTTATTGCCGCTAGCTCTTCATTAACTATGACGACAGAGGCACACTTTGAAAGACATCTCCGTAACTTTGCGAACAAGAAACCAGAAATGCTTGGCAATAGCAAGCATATAATAATATATATAGCGTCGTTCAATAATTCGAAAGTTTGTGTGACATTATTGGACTATGTCGGAACTGAGGGACGATGTCCCTGAACCGAACCAAAAATTTCTAAGTCCACCGACGCTATCAGTTTCTTATCCGGCATCGCAGCATTCTGGTCCGACGAAAGAACCTGTAGAAGATCAAGTCAGATGACATACACAACAGTATATGTTGTTCCGAAAGGGAAAGCTCGAAATCCTCCGAATCCCTTTCGGTATCCCGTCGGACCGGATGAAATTTTCGGACGTCTGTACCTGCTTCCGCGGAGCGTCCCGACCCAGCATCGTCGGATAAAACATTATGCGACAGATTCAGTTGTTGCTGGGATGCTGTGATAAGCTGTGCTATTTGGGATAGCACGTCCGTCCCCGAGGCCTGTGCAGTAGCGGTCTTACGATGCATTGCCGCCGGAAGCTCCGTGTACGTTGACTCCCGCACACTTTCTTATGCAAACGTCCGGAGTCTGCAGGCCTCGTGTCTCTGGCTACCGGATGGTGTGAACTGGTCGCCGATGATTCTCTGATTGGCGAAGCTGACTGGATATCCGAGGTCACGTAGCCAAGAGCGGTCGCGTGCGCTACCATGAGAATGAGGAAGCCTTATTGACAGTCTCTCCGGACTGACTATATGTTGGAGCGTCCCGAGCGGCGGACGTATGCTCCGAATGCGAAACATTTTGTACCACAACATCTGGGGCCAGATGTTGTTGTACGAGAGAGGGGCCTCTCTCGCTCGCCGTCCGGATGGACCTGGACGAGCTAGGAACCGGACTAAAAGGCTTCCTCCGTTCTCTCCTCTAATCCGCCATCACTGGGTGTGCATTTGGTTGATTTATAGTGCTCACATCACCCCAAAACTCCTTCTAGACTGCAACGGACGAACCCAGCTGCCGAACCATTCGATGAATGGACGCTACACCGGGCGAGCTAGCGGACGTCAAAGGCCGTCGAACCTACTAGGGTCCTCTTAGGCAATTGGCGTATTTACATGAGCACTTTTCCGCTAGCCCTTCATTAATTGTGACGACGGAGGCACACTTTTGGAAGACATCACGGATACATCACCCTAATCTTGATCGTCTGAAATAGAAATTGATAAAGTAGAGTGACCCTGCGGGGAAAGGACCGGAATGTCCAATTCCCCACTAACATACCGTGACACACGCTTCCCATGTTGTCATCGAAATCATCACATACAGAACAGGAGTTAGTGCGAGTACACTGACTACATATAGAATGATTATAAAAGTCAGAGGAAGATTTCCTCTTATTACAATTGACCAAAATCCTTTCAATGTGAAAAGAAAACAAAGTCCTAGTACTCGCACCAACCCCTGACAATCCAAATACATAATAAAATGATCCATTAACATAGAAAAAATAATTGAAATCAAAATATTTTGAAAAAATATTTTTTCAGAACAGCCCAAGTTTCTGAAAAGTAACGTTGAACCCCAATGGATCCCAAGCCTAAGTGTGGACAAAAATTTTAAAAATATTTTAAACAATTTATGCAACACTTACGAACAATAATAATGTATCTAGTTATGATTAAATTAACATCAAGATATTATTTTCAAGAAATCCCCCCTCACACAGAGGGCTGTTGTAAATGTAAATAATAAGTGTAAAAACACTAAAATAAGACTCCAGGCACCCAGGCCCGAAATCAGTTACCAATAATACACTAACTGATGCAAAACAGAGACTTACAGGGAAGAAACTGCAGAACATCAGATGGTAGATGCAGAACACAACGCCTAGCCACCCATAGGTGAAGACGTAAACATGGGGAAAAGAACAGAATTCATTCTGTTATTCAGCTAAAACTCCCAAGAAATTTTAGTAATAAAATTACAGAAAATATGCCAAAAGCATGAGAGAATAGCAAGAGGGGACTTAAAGGAAAGGGAGAGAGGAAAACACTGAACAATCAGTGTAACTTGATAACAAGAATGACAACAAAATGGCTGCTGCCTCGAAAATAGGTAACTTAACATAATTTCATTAAAAAATTTTAAGTTACAGCCCTGATAATTTTCTGTCACACATTTTTCCTCTCCTCCTTCTATATCCTCCTAGAATCACCATTTCACTAATATTTATGTGTCTGGCATCATTTAAACTGAGATTTACAAGCACAAAGATCAGTCAGATGTTAACTGATGAAGGGCCAAACTAAGAATGATTAATGGCGCCAATTTCGGAACGTCCTTGACACTGCGCATGCGCAGTAGAGGTGAAGTGTGGAGGGCCATTCAGGACATGTTTTCTTTGGTTTTAGATGCAAATTTTGGGGATTGGGGGGCAAAATTTGTGTTTGGCCCTATATTTTAAGAGTTAGCACCAGCTATGGCTGGGTCATTGGTACAGTATAAAAATTTTCAATGTTCAGTGGGTACAGTAAAATTTCAAAGTATCGGTAAACAGGAAGTGGCTGCACGGCAGATCTGAAAATTGCTTACACGATACAACTCATCATTATGAAGCAGCAGACCAAATATAAAATCATTCCCTTTCATAGAAGCCAAGAAAACTTTGACGGAAAAAGTGTTTTGGACAGACGGACGGACTGATGGACGGACAGACTGATGGACTGACGGACGGAGTCAAGCGGTTACTAGACCTGCTCTGCCGCTGGCGACGCAGGTAAAAAAAGGATTCTTAAGACCAATTCATCATTCAAACAAGGGACTATTTTTTTAACTTTCCAAGACCTTTTCAAACAAGCCTGATTTAACCCTTTACCCAATGCACACAATATCAAAAAATGTTTTTTTAATTATTTTTTTTCAAATGTTTCAAAAAAATTTAATAAAATAATAATTTAATATCACGTGAACCCTCATTGGAATTGGAATGATCCAGAAAATACTTGGTTTGTCAATTACTTGAGCAGATTGGGTGATTGGTTAAGGAAAGAGTTAAAAGCACTTTTCAAGTCCCCAGGAAATCAGTTCAAAACTCAAGCACTTTCACACACTTTCAAGAACCCATCTCACACATGGTTGTGAAAACGTCAACATACAATGAAAAATGAGAAAAGAAACTGAAAAGACCAAATAGCAATCAAAAAAAAGTAACAGTTTTCAATATATCTATCAGGCTTTATAAATTATACTTACGACAGATCCTGTTTAAAATCATTTGGCACATCTTCAAACAAATTTTCTAGATGGTTGTCAACAATATCAAGAAAAGCTGTCTGGTTCAGAGATGCTTCATGTCTTGTCTCATCACATGTGATAGCCTGCAACATATTGTTTGGTTATTTTAAGGTGCTATAAAATATAAGTAATAACAAATTAATTTACTATAAAAATTGCAACTTTGAAATTTCTTAAAATATACAAAATGAAGGATGTGCTGTATAGAACCACCCTCATCCAACCCCTCCCACTCCAAAATAAATGCTTATGACTGACATAGTTGATGGCAGGCACGAATGGTTCCTGAAAGTCTACTACCTCATTCAAACCTGAACTGAAAATATATTTCATCAGAATTTGTGGTCAAATTTCCTTCAGAAATCTGATGACCAAGCTGGGCTTTCAAACCATATTGAGATTCAAAAACATGGCAGCATGGAGAAAAATCCCATCACTGTCTGCTTTTTTCTCTTGAAGGATGCCATGCCGAAGTGTTTGTCATGTGATACCCCCACTTTTGAATGGGAAATGATTTGTGAATTCCAGGAAACTCAAACAAGTGTCATGATAACTTATACTTGATATGCCAACTTTGCAGTTTTCTGAAGGCAGCAGTCAGTAGTGTGAAGATGATTGGTCTTGCAATGTCCTTTGAAAAGGCATTGTATATCAGTTCATTTTTAGACTTTGCTGACTTTGACCTAAAACAAACAACAAGCATGTCAGTCTTCCCAAGAGCTAAGTGTTGGCAGTTTGCTGATGATGGCAGTCTATAGTGCGAAGATGATCGGTCTCACAATGTCATTTTAGAAGACATTGTTTTGGCCCCACAGAGTATATCATCTGTTTCTCAGGCCATTTTTTGTAAAATTGCATGTGGGCGGGAGGTTTTTTATTTTATTTTTTATTTTTGTAATTATTTCTTTGCCATCAAAAATTCATGTTGTTGGTTTGTTTTATTTTTAAGGCCACATAATCTGCAGAATAGCATGGGTGGAGGTGTATTTCATCCCTTGAGTGCAAGAAGACTTTGCAATGCTAAAGCATTGCAAGGCCTGGTTGCATTCAAAGGATAAATTTATCAGTATTATTAATTTGGGTAAAATATCAGAAATAAACCATTTAATGTGGGAGGGCCTGAGAAACATATTCTTAACTTTTTTTTAGGCCTTATCGGTGTTTTTTTATTTATCTCTGCTGACCTTCACCTAAAACTAACAACAAGCATAACAGACTTCTTTCTTTTTACGCAGCTCTTTCACTGCATCAAGTGTTTTGAATTCCAAGCGTTGCTCCTGGATATCTGAAGCTGACTTGCAGGAACTGTTTATGCCCATCATCAACAATGCAAATTAAAAGCATACATTTTTTCATGTTCCATACACCATAACCTTCATTTTGGTGTACAATTATATTGTGTATATGTATATGCATTTTATGGGATTTTACAAGCAGGATTTTTCTAGTAAATTCACTTGTCATTACGTATATAAAAGCTTAACAAACACCTAACTTAAATGTGTTTACTGTAGCTCTTGCAAAAGAATTCGTCTCCAGTAAAACAATACTCTCAGATGCACTTTTTCCTGTTACAAAGTAAAAGTTTTACCAGGAGAGTTCTTGTTTCAAAAAATAAACACAGACTCGTACACTCCTGAAAGAAAATCCAGAATTTTTAAGGTTTAAGGGCCTCTCTTTGGAAATTTTAAGAACATTCCAGGGACTTTGTCTAAAATTATTTGATTCGTCTGGGATGTGGGCATATATAATTGATAATTTTGAAACATCTATTCCACAAAAGTACCTGCACCTGACAAAGATCCTTGGGAAGTTCTCTACTGAAATAATTGATTTTTTCATTTATTGGTGTTTAAGGTCACATATTTCTACCTAATGGCTAATTGTAACCACAACATGGATACAAAGTCAAGTCCAGCCAATCGTTTATACCCATACTGCCCATTTGAAAGGAATTTCACCCCAGGCATTGGTGGCTGGGGTCCAAGTTTAACAGTATAACAGAGCTTGTTTTCCACAGTAAACAAACACTGCTTCACTTCCTGGTGTTCCCATGGGGAAATCAAAATAACATGTGAACCTAACATTGACCCTTGGGAAGCCTGGAAATAAGCAATCTTTCAACTGCAGAATGAGGTCCCCAGAGGGGGAATTTGCTGATGCTATCCCATACAGTGGGCCAATTTATCCTTTGGGTACCTCTGTCCTTTAGGCCTGAGACCTTGATTCAGTGTGAGGTTCACAGAGTAAATTTAATTTAACAGAACAATTGAGTATTCTTTAAACATTTCAAATTATAAACCCTAGGAGACTTTTGCCAGAAACCATCTCTCTAATGACGAAAGAGACACCACCAAAACCACCAGGATTGAATCAAACATCCAAAACCTTTATGCACATTTACAAATGCTTTGTGAACATCTGGGCATACTTTAAACGAATTCTATACCCTAGGAGCTTTTCAGCAGAAACCATCTCTAATGATGAAAGTGGCAAATAAGGAACCACAAGCAGGACTGGGAGGGGGCATTCAGTGAGATGGGGGGGGGGGGGGGGGGAGACAAATCAAAAGACCAAAACCTTTATGCACATCTATAAACCCCCACCTGAACACCTGAGCATACTTTCAACGTTTCGGATTATATACCCCAGGAGCCTATTTGCCAGAAACCAACTCACTAATGGCAAATGTTGCACAACTGGAACCACTGGGACAAAAAATGAAAGTGTCAATGACACTGTAGCTCAACTTGTCAAGACAAAGACATGTACATAGATAGTATGTGACACAGCAATGACAAACATCTAGGTAATGACCTGATAACAAAGGTACATATAAAGTATTGTAACGGTCTGTACAAAAATACTGACCGTTGCCTGTAACAAATGTATAGGTAAAGTATTGTAAAGGTGCGTGACAGTCAGATGCTAAACTAGAAAAGAAATCTTCGTCCCAGAGTGGGTCTGACTGAACCCCAAAATATTTGTTCTCATAGCACAGTGATAACAAAGGCACCCCAAAACACACTCGTTCCTGTCCCAAGGTGAAAACAAAAGTACCCAAGAAGTTTTGTGAAGATCAGTTCATAAATACGAGCTGTATAGAACTTGTGATAAAAAACTGATTGGACCTAATTTCAGTACAAAATGGCCACTGGCAGCCATCTTGAATTTTGGACCGTACCCAGAAACACTCATTCTCATCCCAAGGTGATAACAAAGGTACCCAAGAAGTTTTGTGAAGATCGGTTCATAAATACAGCCTCTACCCTGAGCCGTATTGACATTTGTGCTTACATTGTTTAAGTAGCACTGAATAAATCAAAGTTCATCTAATTTGCATAATTTCTGCACAAAAAAAAACCCCTTACAATATGTGATGTATTCCATGTTACTAAACATTCATACAAAAATTTATTCAAATCAGAACTTTCATACAGAAGTTCTGTACAAAAGACTGATTGCACTAATTTTGGTACAAAATGGCTGCTGGTGGCCATCTTGAATTTCGGACCACACCCCAAAACACTCGCTCTCATCCCACGGTGATAACAAAGGTACCCAAGAAGTTTCGTAAAGATTGGTTCATAAATATGGCCTCTAGTCTGAGCTGTATAGAAGTTGTGTACAAAAAACTGATTAGATCTAATTTCAGTACAAAATGGCCACTGGCAGCCATCTTGAATTTTAGACCGCACAGACCGCACCCAGAAACACTCGTTCTTGTCCCAAGGTGATAACAAAGGTACCCAAGACATTTCGTGAAGATCAGTTCATAAATACAGACTCTAGTCTGAGCCGTATTGACATGTGTACTTACTGTGTTTAAGTCGCACTGAAAAAATCAAAGTTACATCTAATTTGCATAATTTCTGCACGGGAAAAAAACCCATATTATATGTGATGTATCCCATGGTACTAAACATTCACACAAAAAATTATTCAAATTATCGCTTTCATATGGAAGTTCTGTGCAAAAATCTGATTGCACCTAATTTTGTACAAAATGGCTGCCATCGGCCATCTTGAATTTCGGACCAAACCCCAAAACACTCGATCTCGTCCCATGGTGATACCAAAGGTACCCAAGAAGTTTCGTAAAGATCGGTTCATAAATACGGCCTCTAGCCCGAGCCGTATTGGCATTTGCACTTACAGTGCTGAAAGTAACCCCAAAAAACATCCAAATTAGTCTAATTTGCACAATTTACGCACGAGAAGAAAACCTGTATTATATGTGATGTATCCCATGGTACTAAACATGCATACAAAAAATTATTCAAATCAGAGCTTTCATATGGAAGTTCTGTACAAAAAACAGATTTCTGCATCGTCGGTACAAAATGGCGACTGGCAGCCATCTTGAATTTTGGACCGCACCCAAAAACACTCGTTCTCGTCCCACGGTCATAACAAAGGTACCCAAGAAGTTTCGTAAAGATCGGTTCATAAATACGGCCTCTAGCCCGAGCCGTATCAAATTGTTGACGTACGGACAGACGACCAGACGGACGACGGGCCATGACAAAAGCTCAAATTTGGCTTCGCCAAAGTTGAGCTAAAAATCAAACCCTTATGCACATCTACAAACCCTACCTGAATGCTTGAACATACTTAAATGTTTCAAATTATATACTATGGAACCTTTTGCCAGAGGGGTGGGGAGTGTGGGGGGGGGGGGGATAAAATAAAAAATATGACACTTTTATGCATATCTGCAAACCTTACCTGAACACCTGTGCATACTTGAAACATTTCAAATTATATACCCCCCTTTCACTGGAAATCACGATTTTAGCAATATTTTCAAGTGGCACCACATGGCAAACCTGGCAACCAAAATTCAAACCACTTGTATTTTTATTGTGTAAATATCATACTTAAGAAGTGTTTCAAGGTGCAAAAATTTTATATATATATATATACACACATTTGGATATATTGACATATGGACAGATGTATGGACAGAGATCATTACAATATCCACACATTTTGGAAAATGTGTGGGATCATAAATATACTTATTTTGATTTATTTATTGGTGTTTAAGGTCACATACTTATGCACAATGGCTAATCATGACCGTGACAGTTTTACGGGTGGAGGAAGCCGGAGTGCCCGGAGAGAACCACCGAGCAACGACAAGCAGCTGTCAGCTCCCCAACATCGTAACTCCGCACTGCGGCACAGGCAGGGTTAGATTGGTTGAAGACATGCGCACCATCAACGTTCAGTACGCCTTAGTACACGGCATCATCGTGCCCCATGTGGACAATCGGGGTTAAGTGCCTTGCCCAAGGACACAACGCGGAGTCCGAATCGATCGCTCAGGTGGTCACCCATCCGAGGACTAACCGGGCTCGACGTTGCTTAATTTCGGTAATCTGACGAGAACCGGTTATCGCAATGCCCACCGCGCCCCCACTTATTTTGATACCATTTTCTTCTTTCTTTGAGATATCAATACAAAATTGCCTCTTTTCTGTGTCTTCAAACTAAATACATCAGACTGTTACATCCCCATTTTTCAAGAAGAATGGAAATTAAATTTTTAGTTTTCTTCAAAACATTAGCTTTTTACTTACCCTGATGTGATCTAAAACTCTTCTAAAATCAATGGGTTTATCTTTTCCTTCCATGTCTGCTGGGTCAAGACTATCTCCACCATAAAGAAATTGTGTTATTTCTCCTACGAATTCCTTACTGTCAAATCATAATGAGAACACAAATCTTCCAGAGACTGTAAACAGTATAACAAAAGAGATGATTAACTACTTGCACGCTGCTGGCAGATATTCCTGCCCAGGACAGGAAATCTCTTGCCACTAAAATTAGTATAATTTGTAGGCTTGCCATGATTATGCAAAAAGTCGACTAATCGTCGGTCGTGCCGAATGATCGACTTTAAATTTGAAAGTCGAGTTTTTCTACCCCCGCATGTATAATGACACCACTGCCTTGCCAGAACATGATCACGCTGTATATACATGATGGGAACTTTTCTGAATGTATAAACGACAGTGGTAGACCATATGGTGGTAAAGGAGGGCGGCCTCAGCCCCCCCTCCCCCTCCCCCCCCCCCCCACCCCTCAAATAAATCGTCATGTTTCTAAGTCCGATTTGGAAATGTTTGCGGTAATTACCTCCCACTTTAATGATTTTTTGGGGGAAAAAATATGAAAGTTATTTTCAAGTATTACTGTTCTCGTCATGTCAACAACATGTCCGTATTTTAAACAACATCATTTCCAATGACCATTTATTTTGAACAACACGAAATGAAACTCGCTGCGTTTGATGAAATTTCAGTATTTTGCATCACAAAACTAGAGTTAGCACCCTTGGGTCACTCTTCCGTGTTGGAAATCCGAAAATCACAACATTTTCCACCATTGATAAATTATCGCGAGTGTGTGTGCGGAAGGGGAGGGGTGTGTGTGTGTGTGTGTGTGACTTTTTACATCCTTAGTGCCCTTACAAGGTAGAGCAGAATAGTGCTTGAAAGTTGTAAAAAACCCTCTCCCTAGGATCAGGCCTAGTTCCATCTGGCTGATCACTGGTATATTTCATCTGAATTTCGGGCATCAGGGTGTATTACTGTTTAACGGTATGGCAGACGATCGACCAACTTAACAGAATATGGTCAACAAAACGTTCATTCCGACGTTCACCAAGCCTTATAATGTGGGAATGATGGATCGTTGACTATGTCACCATGTTATTTGAAATGTACACGGCCACACACCCGGTTACACCTACCTTTAGGACCATTCAGCCATCTCATTTTAGTCGACCATTTGTTCAAAAAACATGGTCAAAAACTCAAAATTTTTAAGTCGACTAATCGTCAATTTTGGGCTCTGATTAATCGACTATGGAATTTCATAATCGCAGAAATCCTAATAATTTGGGCACCTTTAACCCAATTTCCCCCTGTAAATTGATTGGACTTTTTGCCCAATCATGTCTTGAGTTAAATTTACAGGAATTTTTTCATCAAATCTAGTCATGGCTGCTTCAAAGCAGCCATGACTAGATTTGATAACAAGAGGCCCCAAGAGGCCTGAGGGTGCTCACCTGACATGGTAGCCTAAATATCAACCCAGAGAATTGATTTCAACAAGTTGCATCTGCTCCTCCTAAGAAAAGCTTATACCAAATATCCAAAGATTCTGACCAGTGGATCTAAAAAAAAAGAAGATTTTTAAAGAATATTCCTCATATTGAACTAAGTTATAATTCAGGCTCCCACAGGGAGCCCATACATGAACCCAGGGACTTGGCTTTAACAAACTTGAATCTCACCCCCCTAAGAATGCTGCACACCAAATATCAAAACATTCCGATTGCTGGATCTGTAGAAGAAGATTTTTAAAGAAAATTCCTCATTTTGAACTAAGTTACAATTCGAGCTCCCACAGTGAATCCAAATATGGACCTAGGGACATGAACAAACTTGAATCTCACCCCCTAAGGATGCTGCATACCAAATATCAAAACAATCCAACTGATGGATCTGAAGAAGATCTTTAAAGAAAATTCCTCATTTTGAACTAAGTTATCATTCGGGCTCCAACAGTGAGTCCAAATATGGACCTAGGGACATGGCTTGAACAAACTTAAATCTCACCCCCCTAAGGATGCTGCATACTAAATATCAAAACATTCTGACTTCTGGATCTGAAAAAGATTTTTAAAGAAAATTCCTCATTTTGAACCAAGTTATAATTCGGGCTACCACAGTGAGCCCAAATATGAACCCAGGGACTTGGCTTGAACAAACTTAAATCTCACCCCCTAAGCATGGGGCATGCCCAATATCAAAAGATTCTGCCTGCTGGATCTTGAGATGAAAGATTTTCAAAGAAATTTGCCTGAAATGCAAGTTCAAATTTGGGCTCCTATACTGAGCCCAAATATAAACCCAGGGGGCCGATTTGAACAAACTTGAATCAGATCCACCCCACAATGTTGCATACCAAATATCAAAAGATTCTGCCTGCTGGATCTGGAGAAGATGTTTTAAGAAATTTGCCTGAAATGCACTAAGTTCGAATTTGGGCTTCTATAGTGAGCCCAAATATGAATCCTGAGGGCCGATTTGAACAAACTTGAATCAGATCCACCCCACAATGTTGCATACCAAATATGAAAAGATTCTGCCTGCTGGATCTGGAGAAGAAGATTTTTGAAGAAATTTGCCTGAAAGGCACTAAGTTCGAATTCAAGCTTCTATAGTGAACCCAAATATGAATCTAGGGAGCCGATTTGAACAAATTTGAATCAGATCCACCCCACAATGTTGCATACCAAATATCAAAAGATTCTGCCTGCCGGATCTGGAGAAGAATATTTTTAAAGAAATTTGCCTGAAATGCATTAAGTTCAAATTTGGGCTCCTATACTGAGCCCAAATATCCACACAGGGGGGCCGATTTGAACAAACTTGAATCAGATCCACCCCACAATGTAGCTTATCAAATATGAAAAGATTCTGCCTGCTGGATCTGGAGAAGAAGATTTTTTAAGAAATTTGCCTGAAATGCACTAAGTTCGAATTCGAGCTTCTATACTGAGCCCAAATATCCACACAGGGGGGCCGATTTGAACAAACTTGAATCAGATCCATCCCACAATGTAGCTTATCAAATATGAAAAGATTCTGCCTGCTGGATCTGGAGAAGATTTTTTAAGAAATTTGCCTGAAATGCACTAAGTTCGAATTTGGGCTTCTATAGTGAGCCCAAATATGAATCCTGAGGGCCGATTTGAACAAACTTGAATCAGATCCACCCCACAATGTTGCATACCAAATATGAAAAGATTCTGCCTGCTGGATCTGGAGAAGAAGATTTTTGAAGAAATTTGCCTGAAATGCACTAAGTTCGAATTCGAGCTTCTATAGTGAACCCAAATATGAATCTAGGGAGCCGATTTGAACAAATTTGAATCAGATCCACCCCACAATGTTGCATACCAAATATCAAAAGATTCTGCCTGCCGGATCTGGAGAAGAATATTTTTGAAGAAATTTGCCTGAAATGCATTAAGTTCAAATTTGGGCTCCTATACCGAGCCCAAATATCCACACAGGGGGGCCGATTTGAACAAACTTGAATCAGATCCACCCCACAATGTAGCTTATCAAATATGAAAAGATTCTGAATGCTGGATCTGGAGAAGAAGATTTTTTAAGAAATTTGCCTGAAATGCACTAAGTTCGAATTCGAGCTTCTATACTGAGCCCAAATATCCACACAGGGGGGGCCGATTTGAACAAACTTGAATCAGATCCACCCCACAATGTAGCTTATCAAATATGAAAAGATTCTGCCTGCTGGATCTGGAGAAGAAGATTTTTTAAGAAATTTGCCTGAAATGCACTAAGTTCGAATTCAAGCTTCTATAGTGAGCCCAAATATGAATCTAGGGAGCCGATTTGAACAAACTTGAATCAGATCCACCCCACAATGTTCCATACCAAATATCAAAAGATTCTGCCTGCTGGATCTGGAGAAGAAGATTTTTTAAGAAATTTGCCTGAAATGCACTAAGTTCGAATTCGAGCTTCTATAGTGAGCCCAAATATGAATCTAGGGAGCCGATTTGAACAAATTTGCATCAGATCCACCCCGCAATGTTGCATACCAAATATCAAAAGATTCTGCCTGCTGGATCTGGAGAAGAAGATTTTTTAAGAAATTTGCCTGAAATGCACTGAGTTCCAATTTGGGCTCCTATACTGAGCCCAAATATAAACCCAAGGGGCCGATTTGAACAAACTTGAATCAGATCCACCCCACAAGGTTGCTTACAAAATATGAAAAGATTCTGCCTGCTGGATCTGGAGAAGAAGATATTTTAAGAAATTTGCCTGAAATGCACGAAGTTCGAATTTGAGCTTCTATAGTGAGCCCAAATATGAATCTAGGAAGCTGATTTGACCAAACTTGAATCAGATCCACCCCACAATGTTGCATATCATATATCAAAAGATTCTGCCTGCCGGATCAGGAGAAGAAGATTTTTTAAGAAATTTGCCTGAAATGCACTAAGTTCGAATTCGGGCTTCTATAGTAAGCCCAAATATGAATCAAGGGGGCCGATTTGAACAAACTTGAATCAGATCCACCCCACAAGGTTGCTTACCAAATATGAAAAGATTCTGCCTGCTGGATCTGGAGAAGAAGATTTTTTAAGAAATTTGCCTGAAATGCACTAAGTTTGAATTCGAGCTTCTATAGTGAGCCCAAATATGAATCTAGGGAGCCGATTTGAACAACTTGAATCAGATCCACCCCACAATGTTCCATACCAAATATCAAAAGATTCTGCCTGCTGGATCTGGAGAAGAATATTTTTGAAGAAATTTGCCTGAAATGCACTAAGTTCCAATTTGGGCTCCTATACTGAGCCCAAATATAAACCCAAGGGGCCGATTTGAACAAACTTGAATCAGATCCACCCCACAAGGTTGCTTACCAAATATGAAAAGATTCTGCCTGCTGGATCTGGAGAAGAAGATATTTTAAGAAATTTGCCTGAAATGCACTAAGTTCGAATTCGAGCTTCTAAAGTGAGCCCAAATATGAATCTAGGGAGCCGATTTGAACAAATTTGCATCAGATCCCCCCCACAATGTTGCATACCAAATATCAAAAGATTCTGCCTGCTGGATCTGGAGAAGAAGATTTTTGAAGAAATTTGCCTGAAATGCACTAAGTTCAAATTTGGGCTTCTATAGTGAGCCCAAATATGAATCCAGGGAGCTGATTTGAACAAACTTGAATCAGATCCACCCCACAATGTTACATACCAAATATCAAAAGATTCTGCTGGCTGGATCTGGAGAAGAAGATTTTTGAAGAAATTTGCCTGAAATGCACTAAGTTCGAATTCGAGCTTCTATAGTGAGCCCAAATATGAATCTAGGGAGCCGATTTGAACAAACTTGAATCAGATCCACCCCACAATGTTGCATACCAAATATGAAAAGATTCTGCCTGCTGGATCTGGAGAAGATTTTTGAAGAAATTTGCCTGAAATGCACTGAGTTTGAAATCGGGCTTCTATACTGAGCCCAAATATGAACCCAGGGGGCCTATTTGAACAAACTTGAATCAGATCCACCCTACAATGTTGCATACCAAATATCAAAAGATTCTGCCTGCTGGATCTGGAGAAGATTTTTTAATCTTTTTCCCATTGCCTACAGTGTTAAAAAGTGCTGACTCAGCACTTTTTCAAAAGTTATGAAAAAAGTACCTTGTGATCAAACCGATAGGGATTTTTTTTAACCATCCTATTCTACTGGATAAAAGTAAACTTTATACAAAATAAGAATTCTCTGTGCCGTGTAGTTTTGGAGATATGGCAGTTTTAAGGTTTTTCCTATTTTTAGCTCCCGAGGTTCCCACGGGGCAATGAGAGCATTTTTTTTTTTACATCAATCAACTACTTATGACCCATTATCATCTCATATCAAATTTGGTTCAAATCGACCTCACGGTTCAGAAAATAGAAATTTTAGGCGTGGCCAAAATTTTTGCCCCTGCCATAACGAAGGCAAATAATGCCCGACAAACTTCTCTTGAACAAATTTGATTCTAAACCTCAAAAGGACTCTGTATACCACATATCAAGTCTCTGCTACTGGAGGTTCATTAGAAGAAGATTTTCAAAAAATTTGGCCATTTTTTCCCCACACCTCTGCTCAATATGAGCCGAAACCTAATTTGGATAAAAATCAAAATGCCCCTATATAACCACTACTTACATGAAATTCAATTAAAATGTGGCCAGTGGTTTAGGAGAAAGAGGCTCAAACACCACCTTCACACAGGACGACGGACGACAGATGACGGACGACGGACGAAGTGTGATAAGAAAAGCTCACTCTGACTTTCAGTCAGGTGAGCTAAAAACTATTTTGAAAATACTCGGCAGGTTAAGAGTTAAGTTCCAATACAATGACAACAAACCAATTGTGACAAATTGGAATGGTGATAAAACAAGAGCTCTATGGTGCCTGAGGCATTCACCTGACCAAAGTTGTTTAAAGAAGGATTTAATTACCATCTATGGCTAGTTAACACAAGAGAGGAAAAAAGTTTTTTAATTATTTATAACTTTGCTGTCCATGCTAGATGATTTTTTTTCTAGTATTGGGATGCTATGACAAAAATAATTCCCAGATTTTCAATAATGGAAAACTAGGTAGTCCAAATATCAACCTAGTGTCTTGACAATAACAAACTTGAAGGATGTTCCATACCAAACATCAGAAGATTCTGACTGGGGTTCTGGAGAAAAAGATTTTGAGAATATTTCCAATTTTGCACTATGTTAAATGTTGCCCCTCACCCTCCCTATAATTATTTATTGATGTTTAAGGTCACATATTTATGCACAATGGTTAATCATGACAGTGACAGTTTTACGGGTGGAGGAAGCCGGAGTACCCGGAGAGAACCACCGAGCAACGACAAGCAGCTGCTAGCTCCGCAACATCGTAACTCCGCACTGCAGCACAGGCAGGGTTAGATTGGTTGAAGATATGCGTACCATCGACACGCAGTACGCCTTAGTACACGGCGTCATCGTGCCCCCATGCGGACAATGGAGATGAAGTGTCTAGCCCAAGGACACAACATGGTTGCCGCAGGTGGGATTCGAACCGAGGACCTCTCGGCTTGCTGCCTGCATCTCTACCTACTGAGCCACCATGCTCCCCCTCACCCTCCCTAAAGGGAACACAAATATCAACCCAGGTACTTTATTTGAACAAACTGAATCTGTACCCTCAAAGGATGATGTATACCAAATGTCGAAAGACTCTGATTGTATCTGAAAAAGCATATTTTTAAAGATTATTCTTCCTTTTGTACTAAGTTAAAGTTCGGGCTATAATAGGGAGCCCAAATATTAACCCAGGGACTTGATTTGAACAAACTTAGATCTGACCTCCCGAAGGATGCTGTATATCAAATATTAAAAGATTCTGACTGGTGGATCTTAGAAGATGATTTTTAAAGATAATTCCTCATAGTGCAATAAGTTAAAATTTAGGCTCTCTGAGAGAGCCCAAATATTAACCCAGGCAATCGATTTGAACAAACTTAAATATGATCTCACTAGAGATGCCGTATACCAAATATGAAAGGATTCTGACTAGTGGATCTGAAGAAGAAGATTTTTAAAGAAATTTCCTCATATTGCACTAAGTTAAACTTTGGGCTCCAACAGAGAGCCCAAATATTAACTCAGGGATCCGATTTGGACAAGCTTGAATCTGACCCACCTAGAGATGTTGTATACCAAATATGAAAACATTCTGACTGGTGGATCCGAAGAAGAACATTTTTAAAGATCTTCCCCTCACAGGATGCCCAAATATCAACAGAGGGACTTGATTTGAACAATCTTGAATCTGACCCCCATAACAATGATGTATACCAAACATTAAAAGATGCTGACTGGTGGTTCTGAAGATGAAGATTTTAAGAGATTATTTGAAGATTATTCCACATATTGCCCTAAGTTAAAAATTTCGGCTCCTGTATTGAGCCCAAATATGAACCAAGGGGCTTCATTTTAACAAACTTGAATCTGACCCCCATCCCCCCATGGATGCTGTATACCAAATATCAATGATGCTGATCAGTGGTTCCTGAGAAAATTAAAAAAAAAAAAAATTTTTTTTTTTTTTGCAAATATGCTGACTCAGCATTTTTTTGATGCTTCCCCCCCCCCCCCCCCCCAACTTCAGAACACCCTGGCACAACCAACAGCAAATATTTTTTTACCATTCAATTCTACTGGTCCTAAGGATGCTTCACATCAAATAACAGCTCTCTGTTCTGTGTGGTTTGGGAAATATGGGCATTTGAAAATATTTCTATTTTTAGCTCCTGGGGTTCCCACGGGGACACAGAAATTTTTGCTTTGTTTTTGGCATGAGTCAAATACTTATGACTCAATAATATCACATACCAAATTCAGTATAAATTTGGAAAATAGTAATTTTGGGCGGGTTCAAAAATCTTGCCCCTCCCATTACAAAGGCAAATATTGTGCCACAAACTTCATTTGAACAAACATGATTCTACACCTCAAAAGGAAGCTGCACACCAAATATCAAGTCATCGTACCCACTGGTTCATGAGAACAAGATTTTTTTTTAAATTTTGGAGCATTTCCCCCCACCCTCTCCCGATGGGGCTCGGTAAGTTAATTTTAAAAAAAAAAAAAAAAAAAAAAAAAAATGCGATTTCAGAACAAGCAATACCTCAGATTTAACTAAAATTGGTTCAGTAGTTTAAGAGGTGCAGGTGCTACCACCAAGACATGTTAAGTTTTGAAAATGACAATCAGGGAGATTTTTGCATGTGAATACTATATAACAAGACTCTTGTTCAGAGAACAATTTATTAAGTAGTAAATGAGTTATACAGTGTTGCCCACATATTTGAATATCTCTTAATCCAATAACACAGTTATTTGAATATAATTTTCAAAACACAAACCCATTTACATTATATCATACCTTCAATACAAATTCATTCTGTTAGTTGCATATGGGTTGGAGAGTGAACTATTAAATGTGCGAAAAATCATGTGATATAATATGTCCCCCCCAAAAAAACAATTACCAAATTCTCATTACTTGGCCTCAGTACATCTAATATAATCATTTAGTCTATTATATCTTGTTTTACAGAGCTCTGTGAGCTTTGTCAAACAAGATATAATGAAATAAATGTTCAGTTACTATTTAATTAACAAGTTTACACTGTTATAAATAATGAAGTATTTTTCATATAATAAATAATTTTGTGTATATACATATATTACATAGATCAGGTTATATTTACATAATTTTTAAGAGTGTTTTTTCACATAATTCTTTATATTTAGAATCATAGCGACATTTTTTTGATGGATTTTCAGACATTGCAAATTCGATTGCGAATGATCCTTTCTGGTATACATCGCCTGATATGTATATACAACTGCAGTTACCTGTGATCCATTCATCATAGAATGTTTTGAAAACAAAGTTATTTTTCAAATAAAAAGCCGATTTCTGATGAGCCGAAATCAGTATGGTTTCAAACAGTAATCAGCTGTTGTTCCTTCACATGTGGCTGTGTTTATGTTATGAAAACTGGAGCAAAGTCGCTTAAGTACTAAGAAAAAAGGTTGGTGTTTTTGTTGTGAAAACATTGCACCAAGCTATATTGTTTGATCTTCGATCACCATGTAATGACAGAATAATATCAAATAGTCCATTCTTGTATTAATTTATTTTAATTAAACACGATTTGGAACAAAGGGAAGAGAAAAAAAAAAGAGACTGAATTTCTGAAGCATACTTAAATATCCGGATCACTGAGCAGATCTCACAGATTACCGTTTGCAAACGTGAAGTATATTGGACACAATAAAGAAATGGTTGATTTCGTTTTTTTCCACTTGATAAATTCTGACGATGCGGGAGATTTATGGGTGCTACCGCGAGTGTGGGAGATCATGACCCTATCCGGGAGTCTCACGGTGAATCGGTGAGACTTAATATGTCTGCTACCACCATGTTCACAGACGACGGATGCCAGGTGACGGACGGTGAGTGATCACTACAACTCATCCTGACTTTCAGTCAGGAGAGCTAAAAAATAATAAATTTAAAGTAATTTGTATATTTTTTATACTTACCAATGGCCTGGACTTAGCTGGTGCAAACTCAATATTATCAAGGTCCAAACACAAATTTTGAACCTCCCAATTCCCAAAATTTGCATACAATACCAAAAATTAAAAGTCCTATCTGGCCCTCCATACTTTTACAACTTGCACACGCGCAGAACTCAGGAAGAGGCCAGAACTGGAGCCAATATCATTCTTCGTAGACAAGCCTACTAAAGTAATAACTCAGCAGGCAGGTATGAGTGCCCACTCATGGGAGGGCCATACCCATCTGGGCCATTGGTAAGTATAAAAAATATACCAATTACTTTAAATTTATCATATTTTTATACTACAACCAATGACCCAGACTTAGATGAATCGTAAAAAGGTGGAGGGCCTAGGACTTAAGAATTAGCAGAACAAATACATCCCCTAAGTTTGCATTCCAAGGTGAAAGGGAGATTAAATTTTTAAAGGAATTGCATGTATGTCTCTCTATACAATAATAGAGAAGACATATCATCAATAAGGAGCCATATCCAAGTAATTCCGTATTCTTAGCATGAATGATTATGCTAATTGGGTGTAACAAGCCCCCAATTTTAAGGCTAGTCCAGACTAAGCCACTTAAATCAGGATGGCGTATTCGAGAGTAAGAGACTAACCCCCACAAACACATGCCATATATATATAATAAACAACCTGTATCTAAGATCAGTAATAATCTACAGACAAAAACAGCTTCACTCACACTTATATTCAAGCCAGAAGAGATGAAGAAAAATCACCCCCCCCCCCTCCCCAGCCCCCTTTTTTTGAAGGAATGTTCTTCAAAACAAGAGGCCCCAGGGAACTGATTTCAACAAGTTGCATCTGCCCCTCCTAAGAAAAGCTTATACCAAATATCCAAAGATTCTGACCAGTGGATCTAAAAAAAAAGATTTTTAAAGAATATTCCTCATATTGAATTAAGTAATAATTCGGGCTCCCACAGGGAGCCCGAATATGAACCCAGGGACTTGGCTTGAACAAACTTGAATCTCACCTCCAGTGGGATGCTGTGTACCACTTATAAAAAGATTCTGACTGGTGGATGTGAAGAAGATTTTTGAAGAATATTTCTCATATTGAACTAAGTTATAATTCGGGCTCCCACAAGGAGCCCAAATATCAACCCAGGGACTTGGCTTGAACAAACTTCAATCTCACCCTCTAAGGATGCTGCATACCAAATATCAAAGCATTCTGACTGCTGGATCTGAAAAAGATTTTCAAAGAAAATTCCTCATTTTGAACGAAGTTATAATTTGGGCTCCCACAGTGAGCCCAAATATGAACCCAGGGACTTGGCTTGAACAAACTTGAATCTCACCCCCTAAGGATGCTGCATTCCAAATATCAAAACATTCTGACTGCTGAATCTGAAGAAGAAGATTTTTAAAGAAAAATTCCTCATATTGAACTAAGTTATAATTTGGGCTCCCATAAGGAGAACCCAGGGACTTGGCTTCAACAAACTTGAATCTCACCCTCTAAGGATGCTGCATACCAAATATCAAAACATACCAACTGCTGGATCTGAAGAAGAAGATTTTTAAAGAAAATTCCTGATTTTGAACTAAGTTATAATTTGGGCTCCCACAGTGAGCCCAAATATGAAACCAGGGACTTGGCATGAATAAACTTGAATCTCACCCCACTAAGCATGCTGCATACCAAATATCAAAAGATTCTGATTTATAGATCTGAAGAAGAAGATTTTTAAGGAATATTCCTCATACTGCACTAAATTAAACAATTTAAATATTTGGGCTCCCATAGAGAGCCCAAATATGGACCCAGGATTTGATTTCAATAAACATGTGAAACAATCTTCCAAAGATGTTATATGTGAAACTTGAAAGCTTTTGGAGCAGTGGTTTGGGAGAAAAGTAGTCTTAAATGTTTTTCTCATTACCCACAAGTGTTAAAAAATGCTGACTCAGCACTTTTTCAAAAGTCCCCAAAAAAGTACCCACAATAAAAACCGATAGCAATTTTTTTTTACCATTCCATTCTGTTTGTCCTAAGGAAGCTTCACACCAAATAAGAATTCTCAGTACCGTGTAATTTTGGCGATATGGGCATTTTAATTTTTTCTATTTTTAGCTCCTGCGGTTCCCATGGGGCAACGGGAAAAATGTTTTTGACATAAATTAAGTACTTACGACCCAATAAGCCCTCATATCAAATTTGGTTCAAATCTGCCTCACAGTTTGGAAAATAGAAATTTTGGGCGGGGCAAAAATTCTTGCCCCTCCCATAACAAAGACAAATATCGCTCCTTGAACTTCTCTTGAACCAATCTGAGTCTACACCCCAAAAGGAAGCTGCACACCAAATATCAAGTCTCTGCTACTGCTGGTTCATGAAAAGAAGATTTTTTAAGATTTAAGCACACTTTTTGGGTGTGGCCCCACCGAGGGGCAAGGCAACTTGATTTGAACAAAATCAAAATGCAATGTCATAACAAACTATTATCTCAAATATCAATTAAATTGGTTCAGCAGTTTGGGAGGAGAAGATGCAAACACCATGCTCTGAATAATGAAGCATAAAATTTAGAACCTATGCATAGACAGCCTATTGGAAATTCCATAACTGATCCAACTAATCCCAAAATTCACATGAGCTCTATAAGCAGAGCAAGAATTTTATAGAATCTGTTCAATAATGCATCTGCCTAATAAATATACACATTATGCATGCAAGCAACAGAATCCTGCATTTACTCGTCTGAATACAGCCTGTATCTGTATGACCGAGTGATACAAGTGTAACCAGGAAACAGAATGAATAATACAACGTTAATGCAGTTAAACTGAGTTATAAACTGAGTTATAAAGAAAAGGGCAGACCGCTCTGAGCGAAACTTTTCAGAGTGGACTAACTGCCACATTGGAGAATGTTGCAAAGATAACCGACATGTCAGCCACTCAGGTACACGAAGGCTAGCAATTTATTGTCCAGGAATCATATGCTCGTATATGACTTATACAGGAACAACCACAGGAAACAAACCAACTAAATAGTGAATGTGCCCATGAGGTCGCCGTTGGAACACAATCCAGCCACCAATCGAGGAGCCATGAAAGGCTTGCATATACTTGAAAGCATACGAGGCTTACGGGAGGAAAACTATGTCCTGCCCTGTAATTGCCTCTTAACCCTCCTCACCCACAATACTTGAATCGCTAGAGAAGCAAGGCTGGCGCAGTAGAATTAAGGCTATACTGCTGCTGCTATTCTCAATAAGAGTAATACATCTAAAAAGCTTATAGTCAAAGCAATCATAATAACAGTAATCTGGCGTGAGTCGTAATGGTTTTGTGTTAATTATCAAATAGTATAGGAACCGCAGGGCTCCCTCATGTCTGACCAACTCCATAATGCCAATAAGGATGGAGGGAGATGTGATGACCAAATAATACACCATGTAGACATAATATCCAATCCCTCGAGTGAAAATATAATCCATAACAATAGATTGGATAGAAATGAACAGGGAGACGAAAACAATGTTCTGACACCTAATCATAAAAACCTAGATGAACTCCTTACGTTCAATCTGATATCAGGAAATATAATTCCTAAGAAGGAGTTTAGTATAGGCGTTTGAAGAAATGGTCATTAATCACACTAGGTTAATATGGCATCATCCATAGGGCTTATCGCCTCAGATAATTAACACCAAACCATATCAGTAGGAAGAGAATAACCTTCTCTAAAATAACAGTATCATGTCCGATAGAACAATGAACTCAGCCCAGCTGAAGCAGCTAAAGGTCTTCCTATTTGTGAAGACAATTAAAAGGCTGATAACTGCAGCCTTAAAAGCTCACTAAGGAGACTTACAACGCCAGCCGTAGCTTAGAAGTCTTCATCTCTGTGAAGACATATATTTTAGTGTAAGTTGTGACCTTGAAAGCTCACAGAACGGAGACTTACAACTATCGTCACGCAAGGTAGAGAATGAAGAGCCGCTATATTAAACAGCCGTAATTCCCAAAGAGACAGTAGTCTCAAGAGATAATTATTTCAGTTATGTTATTGCATAATTACTGAAAAACATCGCTCATGATTCTAGCTAGGCTACTATGGTGTAAACAATAAGACTCAAGTCTGTGACACCTAGGAAAACAAACCGAAAAGCACTCTTTCCTTTCATGGTTTTATTCCCAAAAGACAGCTGTCTGGGCCTAGCTAACATAGCTTAGAAGTCTTCATCTCCATGAAGACAGATATCTCAGTGTAACTTGCGACCTTGAAAGCTCACTGAACAGAGATTTACAACTATCATTGCGCAAGGTATGAAAGGACGAGCCGCTATTCTAACAGCCGTAATTCCCAAAGAGACCGTAGTCTCAAGGTTGTTACTCAGTTTTGAGTCTTCTTCTGCGTGAAGACATATCTGTTTCACCTGAGGCCTCTGTAAGCTCTCTAAATGGAGACTTACAACACTAGATGCTAATGTATAAGAAAAGACCGATGCAACAGTACATAAGGCTACTATGGCTTCCACAATAGCATTAACTGGTAGAGTGCTAAATTATTTTTGGCCACCAAAATTTGTTCACATGTCTTTGCCTTGCTACAACTTATAGCAGAGTGCCTGTGGGCAATCTCCTGTAAATTGTTACAAGTCAAATCTTAACAGACTAAATAATATCACTTCAAAGATAATATGAAGCACAGCCACTGAATATGAAGTCTTTAAGTTGCAGTACCTGCACTTCAGAATAAAGCTCAAATATGGGCTTCCAGCACTATACCAGTTAAATGTCTTGCCGAGAAGGAAAAGACATACTTATTCCCTCTAATGGCTCTATTCCAAACAAGACAACTGTCTCAGCCTATCTATGCACTATCAAACCTCTATTCGTAAGGAATAGAGCATAACATTTCTTATACTATTGCTAAGGCAAGGATTGTGTCGTTAATCGGGACAAAAAGCCCTCGACACCTGAGCCAAAAAATCTGGGGAGGAAAGATCTTCGTCTTTCCATCGCCCAGTATGTTAAGCTGTTTTTTGCCTTGCAAATGCAGACTTATATTCAGATGGAACAAGATTCGAAGAGCTTATGACTAAAATTTCATAGTCTTAAGGTGACCTTCTGTGAGGGATGGAGACTCATACTCCGTAGCCCTCTCACCATCCAAATGTTCCATCTGAAAATATGGTCAACACCATCCAACTGAACGGATGACTGGACCAACACAGCACCCTCTGACAGCTCCCCATCAGAGCCTGTTAACGGAAGTACCAGCGACTACTGGGATGCTGCGATACGCAGAGCAATCTGTGGCAACCGGTCCGTGAATGAGGCTAGCAGAGCAATGATAATCCACTTGTTACCATAAGCTGCTCATGGGACAGAGATCTGGCCCCAGCTCCTCGACACATGTCCCATATAAAAATGCCTCGAACAACTAGCTATCAACCCGAACATGTGAAGTTGGATAGCTAGTCTGCGGTCAACATGCTTCATAAATGAAGCAGGGGAAGAAACCATAGCTGCAACCGGATCAGGCTGCAGTGTGGAAGGAGCATCTCAAACCGCAAGTGCGAACGGGCGTCCCAACGCAAGTTTCTTGAACCAAAAACAGTCGACCCCAACTGCTGATGGAAAAGGAGAGAGTTCTCCAGCTCGCGGTCTACTCCATACCTCGCCGAGCATTCCGTTAGAAACTTGTAGGCATCTACCCCTTAGCGTGCATATCCATGGAAAAAGAGGAAGCCGTAACAAAAGCCGACCCGGCTGAAGTGCGGAAGAAGCATCCAAACTCGTCACATTTTGGACGGATGCTACTACTTACTGAAGTTTCTCACAACACAAAACAGTCGTCCCCGACTGCTAATGGGAAGATTAATGCTTTGCATTCGCGATCTGTCGCCAGATCTCGCTGAGTATCCCGCTTAGAAACTTCTAGGCTAATCCCCTTTCGTGTGCTTCCATGTAAGCAGAAGCCATATCTGCTACCGGCCCCGACTGTTAACGGGACGGAGAGGGTTTTCCAATCGGTGATCTGAACCCAGATCTAGCCGAGCATACCATGGAGAAACTTCTGGCTTCTTCTACATGCACAAATAACCTGACCGACCCAGCACCATCTGACGGCTTACTACCATAGTCTACTGACGGGTGCCCCTTGATGGGTTTTTTAAGCTGCGATAAGCTGCACAAATTGCGATCAAGTACATTATGGAGGCTTGTGGAACAGCGCCTTATATTCTTCGGAGCATGTTGCTCCCGGGACGGAGATCTGGCAGCGGATCTCTTCGTCGATCCTTCCGATGAATCAAGCCTTGAATCACCAGTCCTTCTCACGAAGCGGGCACTATCGCTCTCGCGCCCAGGTTTTTTATTTTCCGAGTGCAAATTGATGCGCCCATCTACCATACTACGGGAAGACAGCTTGCACATGTCAGTCAAAGTGGTTCGGGCCCAGAATTATTCAGTCAGTTGAAGCCAGTGAGATGGGCGCATAATATACAGTGGAATATTTAGTGAGGTGCATGTGAATGCAGTTCAAAATCCTGACAACACAAGTGAAAATCAAAGCACCGTCTGAACTCTGAAGTTTTCATTTGGTCATTTTGGGGATCTAGAAACTGTTGCTTGATAAAAATTGCCAGGAATATCGCACATAGTGTTTATTCCTGCCAATCAGGTCATCTAAAAATGTGGGTTTACCGGGAATTCCTCATTGACGTAATCAACTTTGTGACAGTCAGTGTCATGTGATGCTAACACTTCAAAGTGTGTACATTCTTTCAGAAATTTAGTGTCAATAAATTCCATGTCGCCCTTAAATTTATCGTATTTAAAAATTAAAATGGCAAAAATTAACTTGGATTATCAACAATTTGCTCACAATAGCTTGATCCAGAGCGGAGTTTAGGTATGACAACGTCCATTTCATGAAATAATATGCGAAGGTAAAGTAAAAAATTACTGCCTATTTTCGTGATATAAACAATGAATACAAAGGATAACAGGTACCGAGAAACGTTACGTGTCCCTCACAGACCAATATTATCATTCAGTGGCATGATGTATACGGCTCAAAAAAATAGTCGACCATGAAAATTAATAGTAGACTATAGCACCTAACCTTACACTGGTTATTCGATTAATCGAATAGGCGAGGAGACAGTCAAGTGTTTACAGACGCAGTTTCTGAAACTCTGACATTGTTGACGTAAACTAAAAAATTAAATGCTTTTTATTTTCACGTGCGTGATTGATCATTCGGTGCAAATTGTAATTGCGTGATTGATGGCGCGCCACTAAAATGAAGGTCTGCATGGGTTGCTGTTTTGGAAAATTCCGGGGATAAAAAATAATCGGGTTTGATGTGGGTGAACAGAGGAGGGGGGGGGGGGGGGGGGGGGGACACTGATGTGCTTTCTAATATTGATATTTTTCACCATTGGGATCTCATTTTGAGGCAGAGATGTTTTCGTTTCGGGAAATGCACGGAAATAACATTGCAGTTGGTCAATAATAACATTGCAGTTGGTGATGTGTCATTGCGAGAGCAAATAGCTCCCGTGATTGATTTTGCGAGAGCTATTTTTCACTTCCTGTGCAATGTATTTGTGAGAATGACTGATAATCACTAGCTACCAGATGGACCAACTTCGAGGGCAAAGACTAGAGCGTCTTCACTTGGCTGCATGAACATCTGGAGTTGGGTAGCAAGTGTGCGGTCGCATGTGCTTAATTGAAGCAGAAGAAGAAACCATAACTGCAGCCGGCCCCGGCTGCAGTGTAAAAGGAGCGTCCCGAGTGGCCAGGAAGGATGTTTGCTCAGACTCAGTGCAAGTTTCTCAAAGCAATAGTCGACCCTGACTATTATTGGGTTAGAGAAGGCTCTCCCACTAGCGGTCTGATCCAGACCTCGCCAAGCTTCCCAAAGAGAAACTTGCAGACTTCTTCCCCTTATTTTGCCGTCGTCGCTGGGTGAGCTTTTGATTAAGAGGTGCTCGCTCTACCCAAATCTATACTCTTCTCGACCGCATCGGACATATCAGGTATTACGGTTCCCACTATCAGGTAACCGCCTGACTGATCGAGCTAGCTGCTGGAATAAGAGGCCTTATTCCCTTTTTATTCAAGAGCACCTTAGCAGCACATTCTGGATGGGTGTTGCAATACCATCACCATGTTCTTGTTCCTCTGGAAAAGAAAGATGTTGCAGTGATGTCGCAATACCATCACCATGTTCTCGTTCCTCTGGAAAAGAAACTGAAAACTCGAATTATCTTGCGGTGACAGCCACGACATCGGAACTACACAGCGAATACATAGCGTGACACCCGCTTCCAATGTTAGTGTCCTAATGAATCGACCTCAACCACACAAGTAGGACCTGAATCAGTTGGAGTGCAGCGACTACAGGCAAGACAACAAGAATGTAAATCCGATGAAGATTTCTTGGCCCTACACTTTGAGCAGTAATTTCATAATTAATTACAATCCAAACAAAGTTCACTGTACTCCTAACATCTAACATATAATCATACAATATAAGGATACATGGCGAAGACAATCAAAAATAATTTCAAAATAAATCGAAACAAATTTTTCCCGAGATTTTTTTTTGAAAACGCCTAAGTTTCCCAAGGGAACCACACGAGCACAAGGGCATCCCAATAGAGCCTAAGTGTGGACAAACACCAAAGTATTAAAGCTACACTACCGGAATATTAATAAATGTATCCTAATATAATTGTGATGAAATAAAACGCTGAATATTACCTGTTAAGGGCGTTGTTAAAAGTAAACAACATCAGGATAGAAAAACCGGAAACTAGACAAAAGCCACACAAAAGGCCCAAGTCGGTAAATAATTAACTGATACCTGATGCAAAGCTAGATCTTCATGTGAAGAAAAAACAACGCATCCGACAGGAGACGCAAGACAATAACGGCCCAACAACCCTAGGATGAGGATGTAACAGTGGGGATAAACAGAATAAACCTTCTGTACAACATGTTAAACTCCCAAGAAATTTAATAAAATATTTCAATAAAAAATAGCCAGAAAGCTTAGGAGTTAAACTGGAGGGTTCATGGAAGGATAGGGAAGGAACACACAACCAACAGTAGGTAAATCATTAGCAAAACTAATGACGTCAAGGCGTATATCCCGAAATTGGGTAACATGAAATAATTTTCGTATTATTTAAAACTTACAGCCCTGAACGTCTCAAACCACCATTGTTCACTTCCATCATCCATTTACTGCCTTGAATCCACCATATACTTCATTGATTTGTGTCTGGCATCCACGAAAAGAGAGATTTAAAGCACCAATGTCAGTTGAGATGTTCACTGACTTAGGGCCAAACAAAGGATGATGTTTGCATCAATTCCGGTCTCTTCCTGAGTACCGTGCATGCACAAGTAGTAAAAGTATGGAGGGCCAGATAGGACTTTTAATTTTCGGTATTGTATGCAAATTTTGGGGATTGGGAGGTTCAGAATTTGTGTTTGGCCCTTGGTAATATTGAGTTTGCACCAGCTAGGTCTGGGTCATTGGTTGAAGTATAAAAAATGAAAAAAATTGAAGTAATTTATATATTTTTTACACTTACCAATGACCCAGACTTAGCTGGTGTTAACTCAAATTATCTTGGGCCAAACACAAATTTTGCCCCCCAATCCCCAAAATTTGCATGCAAAACCGAAAATTAGAAGTCCTATCTGGCCCTCCATACATTTACTCTCCACACATGCGGAGACGCCAGGAAGTCACCGAAACTGGCGCCAACATCATTCTTTGTAAAAAAAGATTATAAAATAATAATTCAGCGGGGAGGTATGAGTGCCTAGTACTGCCCACTCATGGGAGGGCCATTCCCGTCTGGGCCATTGGTAAGTATAAAAAATATATAAATTACTTTAAATTTTTTCATATTTTTATACTGTATACCAATGGCCCAGACTTAGCTGAATCGTAAAAAGGTGGAGGGCCTAGAACTTCCGAAATAGTTGATCAACATAGATCCAATCCTTCAATCCATGATGAAGGAAATTAGAATAATTAGAATTTACATGTATGTCTCTTATACCATTATAGGGAGGCACGGTGGCTCAGTAGGTAGAGGTGCAGGCTGCAAGCCCTCGGTTCGAATCCCAGCTGCGGCAACCACCTTGTGTCCATGGGCAAGACACTTCACCCTCCATTGCCCATGTGGGGGCACAGAGGCGATGTGTACTAAGGCGTACTGCACGTCGATGGTACACCTGTCTTCAACCAATTCTAACCCTGCTTGTGTGGAGTTGGTATGTTGGGGAGCTGACAGTTGCTCACCATTGCTCGGTGGTTCTCTCCGGGTACTCCAGCTTCCTCCACCCGTAAAACTGTCATGGTCATGATTAGCCATTGCGCAGAAATATGTGACCTTAAACACCAATAAATAAATACCATAATAGAGGAGACATATCATAATATGGATCCCAGTTATGTAAATCCTAAGTCTGAGCATGAAATCATGCTAATTAGGATGTAACGAGTTAACAATTTTTAAGGCTAGTCTGGACTAAGCTCTAAAAATTGGGATGGCATATTTGAGAATGAGAGAAAATTGCCCATAAACCTATGCCATACAATAACACTACAGCTGAATGCCGAATATAGTACGGATAAAACAGCTTCCTTCATAGCTACATACCCAATAAGCCAGAGAAGTGGAGAAAATGACCACCCCCCCCCCCCCCTTTTTTTTTTTGAACATATCTTCAAAAGAAAGAGGAGAGAGGTACCAGGAAACAATATAAATAAATATCGATCAGGCACTCGGGAATTAATTCATGAATAATAAATGGTGCTTAATGCCGCTTCATAAGCCAAGGCTATAGCAACGATTTTGGTAAATAATATTGTCTGCTACAAAATATGCACTGCAGACAACGTATACTGGTACAATGAAATCAGTGATATAAAATATAACATACACATATTAAAACGAGACACATTGAACAATCTCTGCAGACTTCAAAGATCATCCTCAGGCGGCCTCTGTACAATAAAATCCAGTAAGAACACTCTCCAACGTGTACTATCTGATATCTACAACTATAAATACGTGAGAAAATGCGATTTGAGAACCGACAAAATAGAGACCAGGATCTAGAAATGGAGGTAGATATGAATAACAGGCTCCAACACAGACCACCCCCGAAAAATATATAATAATTTCAAGGTCCACCAAAGTGATAGCCTAATAAAATATTGGTCGAGTGCATTAAAATCCAGCATGTAATCATCTAAAAACCACTAACTGGTTATGCAGTCACCTATGAATTCAAACAGCAGCAATTATGATGATTTAATAAGCGCTTGTATATCAGAAATCAGAAAATAAACACCGGAAACTAATGCAACAAAAACTGCGTATATGCCTATGAGGGCACCATTCAACACGACCCCAAAAGCATAGTATGTATGTATAAATATATATATACAAGACAGAGTGTGAGTGTGTGTGGGGGCGGGGGGGGGGAGGGGGGGGATTCGAAGACATGTCGAAACCTCCTCACCCACATTACTTAATCATTGCTGGTCCAGACAGCAAAAATATAGGAACCCAAAAGGCTCCCTCATGTCTAACAGACTCCCTTATGCCACTATGGGCGGAGAATGACGTGAAGAACAAAACTTCCCCTGAAGAAGATGGTCCTCTCGAGGAGGAAGCTTTTGCGAATGTTTCAATAACAGGCACTTTAGAAAACTGATAGAAGGATATTATGACGACAGCTATGTTATTAGTAGGAATCACACTGAGATTATTAAATCTTAACGTAATCTACTGAATCAAATGAATTGAAGGATACACTTATTCTACCATTCATTCCCCTGAATACGGCTGAACGTCAACTGTATGTGCTCAAAAGTCTAACACTGGCGACACAAATGAAGGAAACTATTGTTCCTATGCGTAGCAAACTTAACTATCCTGGAGCGACCCCACATGCATGTTCGCTAATAATATAATCCAATGATGTAGCATAAACAATAAGACATCATTCTTGATGAATATGTGATCTCAAAGAACTGAGGGTCCCAAGAACCCTGCATATAGAGTCCGTCTGACTCAGGGTTGTAACCCAATTATGAACTCAAACCACTGAATATCTGCCCAAACTTGACCTTATGTTTACTATTTCTGTTAAAACAATACAGGTCCTGAGCGAAAAAACGTCTTCCCACTCCAGGTAAGAATAACTGGAGGCGACATGTGCTTAAGCGATCCATTGAAATAACATTCGTAGCCGCTCTGCACAATCCCATCCAATGCATAAAATCTTTCACTGTTAATGTGTCTGATAGAAGACAAAAGCGAGCCTAACAACTGGTTAATTCGGTCAATGAAAAAACAAACGAGCCAGCTTGTTGAAAATGAATTGTAGGCTACGTGTCTTATCATTCATCCCATGAGACATTATCTAGTTCATTCTTCAAGTGATCTTAAGAACTATAACTGCTGGACAGTCGAACATTCGAACGCTCGCTTATTCGACTGAATGATTATCCTAAATAACCGTTAGAGCCTTTTACTCTTTCTGCTGGTGTTGGTCGATTAGACCCCAACTTAAAGAGCCGAGTATTGATGCTTTCTTGTAGCTGAATCCTACATAAATGAAAGCTTACCATCAAAGACTTAGTGTCTGGAAAACTAAAGCGACCTGTAGCAAGTTTTCCACCTAGTCAAATATTAAAGTTGACGATGAAAGGCTTCGTCACATCAGAATAGCTCTCACTTAACTGGTAGAGCGCTACAATTCTCACAGTGCGCTATTAAAAACAGGTGGGTTTTTCAGAAATTAACTGAGATATTGTCTACTTATAATGTGAAGGATTCTTATGTATTAATTTTCACTTAATACATGAAGATGTATATATTTTTTTGAAGGTGTGAATCTGCTTTTTAAGATCTGACAAATTTTTTTAACATTTTCTCAAATTTTTCCAGGTAACACAGGTAAATTAACGAGAAAACAGGTAAAAAAAAATTGAAATGAAGATAAAATGCCAACACACTGTCAGAATTTCTGTTCAGTACATAACCCATGACCAACAGCAATATTAGATATTGTCAAAGGCAATAGGTTTGTGATTTTGAAGCCACATGACAGGTAGAAAGGTAGTTAACGAGGTTGACCTTTGATCCATTGCAGGTAATAAATGTAATGAAATGACACATTAAAGCTGTTTCTTTTCTTCTGATATCTGCTGCTTAATTTTTATCCCTGCCCCAAGTTTGTTCCTAGATGATGCCTATTCCATTGGTAAACCTTCCTAGAAACTTTTAATAGGTGACACGGGTACACTAACAAGAAAACAGGTAAAAGTCATGAAATGAAGGTAATATATCAACATGCGATGTTATACTTCCTCAGTACACCACCAATAATCTGCAATAACCCAATGTATTAGTACAGGTGTGACGAATCCCCACCTCAGCCCAACATTATGTTTTGAAAAAGATTATTATAGTGAGCAGAATAGCTCAATCATCTGCTGTGGTGCGATTTAAGGAATCACATCACACCGGGTGATTGAGATATTTCCGATAAAAGTATACACAACAAAATATTTCCGACCGAGCTTAACATACAATAATGGTGGATTGCAGTTTTGGTGGGCTGGCCGGAACCCCTCGAAGTTCAAGATGATGCCTGTGAGAGGCACAGACGGACAATCCAATAATCGCAGGCAAACTTTCTGTAGGGCTTGGATAACATACACACAAGTAACCCGTAAATAAGCTGTAAATATATATTTTATTTATAAACAACGATGCCAGGGCATCAGTCAAATATCCACTGGATGAACCTCTGAAGGAATTTAAGCCAACAAGATAAGAATTTCCAGACAACAAACATAAGCTTGTTGCCAAGAAATTCCTTTATAATTTGTATCAGACAACTAGGGTCTTCCTTCAATGTGACAGCATCACACAATCTCAAAAGATTGGGATTTTAAAGTACACAATAATCCATAAATGTACTACGCGCAGGTGGCCAATCACAATTCGTAAGCCACAATGTTTATGTAATGCTGTTAGTGAATTTTTCCGGGCCACATTTCCAATACCAGGCCAATATCTCAACAAGAATCCCTGCAACTATGGAAAGAATCCGCAGTTGACGGACCTAATCTAAATATGTCCTACCTCGAGGAGATCCAATCCTGAACTCACTTGTTTGTTGATCAAAACCTTCCCAGGTTAACTCTCCACGCTGAGTGATTTTCTCGTGCAAAAACTGACGCTCGACTCAAATCAAGTTCACTACGAGTTTCGGAAATCATGAAGAAACCTTCAAGCCAGCAAGGTATATAGTTTTTAAGGTAGTCGGTCAATTTTATTTGAACTCGCCAACAAAACAGCGCAAAACATTAACCCCCCAATTTCCTAAGGCAGCAAGTTCTTTAGTGAACAACGGCACACAGGCAACAGGACTGAGTGATTGAACTATGGAAAAGGTAAAACAGGTAGTTAACGAGTGTCATGTTTGATCATTTCCTGGTAATTCTTGGGACAGAAAATTAAAGCCAAAACCATTTGAGTTTCTTCTTATTTTTGTTGTTTTACTTTTGTTCCCTAACCACCCACTTTGGTTTTTGATGAAAACCACCCACTTTAGTTTTTGATAAATGAATTTGTTGTATGCATGCATAACCACTGAAAGGACAGTCATTGCCCAGGTATTTCAGGTAGGTTGGAATTTTACACCTTTTTTTACAGGTATTTGTGGAAATAAAAAACTGGAAAGTATTTTTGTTTTGTTTTTATTGTTTATTCCCCCTCTACCTCTCGAAACATTTGCATGACCATCCCATACCCCCATCACCACCAGAACATGAGAGAACACAGCAAAATGTTTCTACACAGGTGAGATGGTACATTGTGTTATGGAAAGTATTACAGGTAATAAAAGCTACCATAGTTGTCAATGAATAACTGTCTATATAGGAATCTAAGTTCTTGAACAATAACAACGTCAACATCAAATGAATAAGGAACAAGAAACTCCAACGACAGAACAGCATCTCACTAAGTCACCCAGTATTTATGAGCTTGGGAACTTGAAACATTTCTTAGTATGATATGATTCCCAACACTCTCCAGGATGGAGTGAAACCCCACATGCGGAACATTCATATCTTGTCCTTGTGACGTTTACCTGTTTTCAGGTCAGTGCAGGCTATACAGTTTCGTCTCTTGCCATCGGGAATTTTATTAGCTTTCATATGTTCTGATGGATTTGATAGTCGACTTTCAGTTGTGGTTATTGCTCGGCCTGTCGGTTTCCTGTCCATTTTAAAATTTCCAACTAACCCCTTTACACATTCAATAATGACGTGTCTACGATCAAGAATTTTGATGGCCTTGTGTTTGAAAATTTTTATATGCATTGCATGTTCTGCCTGCGTGTTGGTACAAGATATATGCATTTGGATCTAGTCTTCCAAAAAGAAATGAAAAGACTTTTCGATTCCATTTAAGAGTTCATCTTTCATCCCGAAACATGTACGACCTCATGTCTGCTAGGTCCACCCCTCCGATGTATTTATTATACTGCACAATGACGGAGGGTACACCTGTATGATCTCGGCCACGGTTTGATATGTATTCAACTGGTTTTACACTCTCTTTGGTTGACAAAATACAAACAGGCTTTCTATCATGGTAATTAGCAATCATAATGAGTCCCTTTCTAGCTGCTTTTAGTTTCCCCTTCGCTTGCTGTACTTTCAGAATCTCGGGTACCCCTTTCCTATTTGCTCTCATAGTGCCAGTCAAGTAAGTCTTTTTCAAAAATAAATATTTGGCCAATGGAACACTTGTAAAGAAATTGTCCACAAATAAATGGTATCCCTTCAAAAGGTATGGTGGTATGAGTCTTTTACACACATCAAATGTGAGGCCGTGTTCAGGAATATCTGATTTACCAGGATATGGGCTTGAGGTAAGGGTGTATCCGGTAGAACTTTAACACATGTTCCATAACTTAATTCTGAAGCGGTGGTGGTGCTTGTTTGGCATATACTGGATTGCTATGGCTCGACCTTGGAAACAAACTAGGGATTCGTCAATAGACATTTCGCGATTTGGGCAGTAATATTTTTGAAACTGTTCGTTGAAATGGTTTACAAAATACATGACTTTTTGCATTCTGCCCGGAAGCTCAGTAAGAAGTTCAGGAACATGAAACATTGACAGCAGCATAAGAAATCTATCTCTTGTGAAAACAGAGGTGAAAAAAGGAGGTGATTGTGTTGGGTCTGTATTCCAGTATTCCTTAATGTTTGCTTTCTGAATGAGTCCCATATTTAAAATTAACCCAAGAAAAGCTTTAATTTCATTGACAGTCGTATCATACCACATATGAAATTGAGACCTCGGTTTGTCAGCATCTTTCAGTTTTTTGTTGTTTTTATTGTCACCATAATTATTTGTTGAAACAACTATTTCTTCCAGAAATTTCAAACCAAATAAAAGCAAAATAAAATCACAAGAGTTCACACAATCTGGTGGAATATGTTTGCAGCCAACTGTGCTGGGAAGAAAGATGAACGAGTCATGACCAGAATCGTCTGCAAGATTGGTAACCGGTTCCCATTTATCATTTGCCAAATTTGATTTATTAATGTAGGAAATGTATTCGTCTTCACCGCAGATGGCGTATCCAGATAGGTCGAAAACCGGTGATATAAAATATAACATACACATGTCCAATCGAACCACAATGAACGATCTCTGGAGAGTAAACACACTTCCGAGGTAACCCACAGAGGACCCCATTCAGGTGTACAATAAATTCCAGTAACAACACTCTCCGATGTGTACTATCCGATAGCTATGGCACTATAACATGGGACTATACGAGATGAGTACCAACATTAATAGAAACCTGGATCTAGAAATGGAAGTAGGTATGACAGGTTCCGACACGGACCGCCCCCGAAATATTTATTCATTTATTTATTGTTGTTTATGGTCACATACTTCAGCACAATGGCTAATCATGACCACAACATGGAGATAAAGTCAAGGTCAGTCAATCGTTTATACCCCATGTTGCCTATTTTAGAGGACTCGCACCCCAAGCATTAGTGACTGGGTCCTATTTTACCAGTGAAACAGAGCTTGTTTACCACAGTAAACAAGTACTGCTTCACTTCCCGGGGTTCCCACGGGGGCGCCCCCGAAATAATTCATAATTTCAAAGGTCCATAATATACAATGAAGCGTCAGCCTAATAATTATTATGTGCAGTAATTGCCTCTAAACAGTGTGTGGGGGGGGGGGGGGGGGATTCGAAGTCATATCAAACCCTCCTCACCCGCATTACTTAATGGTACTGCGCTCAATGGTCTGGGCATGGCAACACAAACGACGGTAACTGATTGTTCTGGTGTGTTGCAAACGGATCTATCATGGGGCAATCCCTCTGGTAGCAAAACTGTCCAAATACTCGCTTGTTGAGTATCCATTCCAATTGCAACAGGTGACCTTTCCAAGACAGCAAGTCTGCTAGTACATTCAGATGACCCAGTATATGACGGATAAAAAGATGAACATGATGATTCATGACGTATTAGGAAAATCTTCTCCGTGAGTTGGCATAACGGAAATGAATGGGTGCATCCCTGGTTCCCAATGTACGCTACTACTGTCGAGTTGTCCGACAAAATTGAACATGGACGTCCATAATTAATGTGAATCCAATGTTGTAGCGCTAGCTAATTAACATCATCTCGTTGATGTTTATGCGTCTCTCCTGGAACTGAGGGTCCCAAAGACCCTGACACCTCAAGACTGTGGGACTTAAAGTTGCACCCCAACCCATCAGACTCACATCCGTCATAATCATGAAAGCCGGATCCGGCAGTTGCAAAATAACTCCCTGAGTTAACCACTGAACATCTGCCCAATCGAACCCTTTTTACAAGGTCCGTTAAAACAATACTGGTTCAAGCGAATGCGTCTTCACACTCCAGTTCTGAGTAAAGAATATCTGGAGGGGACATGCGCACCGACGAATGAGATCCACAGCCGCTCCGCAGAACTCCAACAGTCGCATGAATTCTCTCACTATTAATACGTCTGAGTGTCGACAAAAGCGAGCATAACAACTGACAAAGCTCAATCCCAAGTGAATAGACGACTTGTACAGAGATAGATCCAACTTTTTCTCGTTTACGATGACACAGAGACGTCAGTAATAGAAGCATTCTCTGAACATCGTTCTGAAGAATAATTCTGTTGCCGTATCCCTATAGAAGGTCATCCAAGTAAGCCGACGTTACCACAGACAAATGAACATGTAGGTAAGACATTGCCGAGTTCATTATTCGAGTGAAACGCTCAGGGGCCAGATTCGGACCAAAGCATATTGTTCTGAACTGGTACACCTTCCCTTATACGGCGGACCGCAGGTACTTTTAGAATGCCGGATGTACCAGGACATGAAAGTACGGATTCTTAGATCTATGCTTGCAACATAGTTGATCACTCGAATGCTCGCTTATACCGACTGAATGATTTCCATAAATAATTGTTATCCAGCTCAAGTCTATTACTGGTCGGAACGAGCCGTCTGGCTTTGGTACGAGGAACAGGTGATTGTAAAAATCTTGAGAAACCTGATTCTCCATGACCTGCATTGCTTCCTTGATAAAAGAGTTTATACCTCCGGTAGGAGAAACTCTCTTATGCAAGAAGTTAATGGAAGATTTGTCCCAAGCGGACAACTTGTTAGTGGGGTTTTACTCGGAATGATAGCCCTAAGCCATCCGAGACTACACTTCTCACCCACTGAACTTCCGTGATTGTTATCCAGTTTTTTGCGGGGCTTGATAACCTTCCGTCAACTGGCCAGCAATAGAGGTCTAAACCATCACTTGTATGACCTGCGAGGCTTACGGGAGGAGACACCACGTCCTCCCCATGAAAAACCTTGTCTCCTCGGCCTAGGGGTGTCTAACCAATAGTCCCGATCAAACCTACGCCCCTTTTCTGAGTCGCTATACTGACGACCTCCAGAGTAATTATAAGACTTAAAGAGGGTTTCTTGAACCCTTGTGAGGAGTTTCCTTTTGACGATTTGTGTCTTTACTCTTGTCTGCTGAAGCGGGTCGCTGATACACCGACTTCAAAAGCAGAGCACTAGATGCTTTCTTAGTAGCCTGTTCATAGACTAACGTAGGCTAGTCATCGAAAATAAAATGTCCGGAAATCGGAGCAACTCGTAGAGAGCTTTTCACCTTGTCATCTTATCAGTGATGATGATGCAAGGGCAGCATCACGTCTGATTAACTCCAGATTAGTCACTGTTAGGGCAGAGTTATACGTGGTATACATAATTGCCCTGGAAAGAACTCTAAGAGAGGTATGAACGTCCTCAAAATTCCTTTCCCTTCAGACGTTGCGCCATAGCTCTTGTAAGGTGATCTGCATAAGACATAATATCCAAATTCGCTCTATTTGAAGAAATTGCCGTCTCAATTGCATCTGAGCGAATAGTGAATGATACAGGTAAGGGTACCTACAGATCCCTGGCCTGCTCATCCAAATGCAGAAGAACTCTCTGGAAATCTTCCCCAACTGTTTTTAAATGAACGTGTTCCAAAAAACGGTATGTAAAGCATTTTGATTCGGCGAAACAAAAGCAGGGTAGTATTGATGGATGAAAGCCATCGCAACCATGTACTGTTCCGAAAGGGAAGGGTAATCCTCTTCCTTATCCCTTTTATCATCCGAGAGAATCAGTTGCGAATCTCGGTCCATTGCATCATGCGTGAACAGACGACTGGACCGACCCAGCACCATTCGACAGCTCAGATTCTGAATCTGAGAGAGGCAGCACCCGCACTTGCTGGGATGCTGCGATCAGCTGCGCAATCTGCGACAACAAGTCCATCACCGAGGCTTGAGGAGCAGCGGTTTTCTGTCTCTTAGCCGCTTGCTGCTGCTCGGACAGTGTTCCAGAGATGGATCTCTTCTCCGAACGTCCCGATGATCAAAGACTCAGTTCCCTAGCCATGGGATGGTCAGACTTCACAGGCGAAGAGTGGTTCCTTCTTCGTGCAGCAGGCTGGATATCCAAAGTCGGGTAGCTAGGATGTGGTCGCATGTGCTTAAATAACATAGCGGAGGAAGTCCTGACTGAAGCCAACCCTGGCTGCAGACTAGATGGAGCGTCCCGAGTGGCGGGCAGACATATGCTCCATCGCGTGCAAGTTTCCAACCAGAAAACTTCATTTCGGACTTGTGAAATGTAGCGGAGTAAGCCTTGTCTGAAGCAGACCCTGGCTGGAGACTAAACAGAGCATCCCTAGTGGAGGGCGGACATATGCTCCGGCCTGTACAAGTTTCTCAAAACAACATCTGACCCCAGACGCTGCTATATTAGAGGGGGTGCCTCTCCCGCTCGCGGTCTATCAGACCTCACCGAGTACAAGAACTTGCAGACTTCCTCCCTAATTTCCTCCCTATTTCCGTCGTAGCTGGGTGAGCTATTTATATTATATTATACCTCACGTGACTTCCTTGCAGTCTGATTGGCTGAAAGGTGAAACCCTATTTCATGTAGTTGTCCAGCACAGAGTTGAAGGGTCACTACATGTGGGCACTATATGTTTTCTATTTTTAGCACGGGCACTATATGCATTTTCTGGTTATAAAAACGTACAAAGCAACAATTTATCCAAAATGGTGGCAGAAAATCCCAGCCACCAATTAGACAATTCGATTTACATAAAAAATATACACTTCGTTTTTTTAGTGTTGCAAGAATAGCCGCAAAGTTTTCCGTGGTGATACGTTCCAATAAATAGAGATTATTACCATTATGTGGATGTACAAAATATGTATCCGAGTCGAGCTCCGGAATCTAAGGGCAGATGACGATGACTCGAAGACAAGCCGTTAGAACCTGGAGAAAGACATTGGCAGAGGCGTGGAATAGTATCACTGTGTCGAACAATTATCAATATCCACACATTATTCTCATTTGTCATTTATTGTTTAAAATAAAAACATCATTACATGTTTACAATTTGGATTGTAGATTATTTGGTTAATTTAATTTGTGCATTTTCGTGTTGTTCGATATAATATAAGGACTAGTGCATGGCTTGTCGTTGACTACTCCCATATAGTGCCCAGTGAGGTGGTGTAGTGCCTGATGCAAAGTGGAGGGAACTACACCACCTCACTGGACACTATATGGGCGCAGTCAACAACAAGCCATGCAGTATTCCTTAAATAGTGCTCACTCTACCCAATCCACCTCTTAGACCGCAACGGACCTACCAGGCGTCACGGCACCCATGAACAGAGTACCGCTTCACCAGTCAAGATAGCTGCTTGCAAAAGATTAAAACCTTTACCCAAAGGCTCTAACTCTTGCAATAAAGAGCACTGCAGCTAACTCTACATGCTCCATTGAGTGTGACGATGGTAGCACACTTGGATGGGTGTCAGAATATCATCACAATGTTCATGTTCGTCTGAAATAGAAACAGAAAGAATTTATTAAAACGTGGTAAGAGGCTCTGATCCTCAGAACCTCACCGCGAACAACATACCGCAACACACGACTCCAACATCAGTCATCCCAGTGCAACACAAGAATGACAAGAGTCCGCAGGAGTGTATCAACTAAAGTCGATATCAGTCCTCCAAACTCCACAACAATATATATATATATAACTGAGATACATGAATAATAGCAATCATAATTAGATTCAAAATATTTTTTGTAAACAAAAAAAAATTTTGTAAAACGCCCAAGTTCCCAAAGGGAACATGAAGAGCCCAAGGGCATCCCGATAGAGCCAAAGTGTGGACAAAATCCAAAATTTTTTGAGCTACATTACTGGAATAATAATCCATGTATTCTACAGTATATTACAGTAATAGAATATAAGAAACTACCTAAATATGAGGACGTTGATAATGTAAACAACGTCAATGTAAAAAAGACATCAGGCACACAAAAAGGCCCAAAATCAGAACCAATTGAAATGCTATCAAATACGAAGAAAAAACGATACACTGGATAGAAGATGCAAGATTAAATGGCCAAACACCCCAAGGATGAGAACGTAACCCTGGGGAAGAAACAGAACTATATTCTGTAATAAATGTTGAACTCCCAAGAAATTTAATAAAAAATTTCAATAAAAAACAACCAAAAAGCTTAGGAGTTTAACAGGAAGGGTTCATGGAAGTATAGGGAAGGAATACTTAACACACAGTGGAATAATCATAAAAATGATGACGTCAGGCATATGTCCCGAAATTGGAAAACATAAAATAATTTTATAAATATTATAAAGTTACAGTCCTGAACGTCCAAAACCACTGTTGAACACTTCCTTCATCCAATAACAGCCTTGTATCCACCAATTCTTGCATTGATTTGTGTCTGGCATCCTCAAAAAAGGAGATTTTAAAGCACAGATGTCATTTCATTGATGATGACTTTTAGGGCCAAACAAAGAATGATGTTGGCGCCAATTCCGGTCACTTCCTGACGTCTGCGTGGAGAGTAAATGTATGGAGGGCCAGAAATGATTTTTAATTTTTGGTTTTGCAAGCACATTTTGGGGATTGGGGGGGGGGGGGGGGGGGGGGGGGTCAAAATTTGTGTTTGGCCCTTGATAACTTTGAGTTAAGCACCAGCTAGTCTGGGCCATTGGTTTACAGGGTAAAAATATATGCCTGAAATGCCATTCATACAAAGTTTATACCTTGTTCACAGAAGAGGAGTTTCACAAGTAAAAGTTAAAAAATTTATAGTAATTTATATATTTTTTATACTTACCAATGACCCAGACATAGCTAGTGCTAACTCTTAAAAATCTAGGGTCAAACACAAATTTTGCCCCCCAATCCCCAAAATTTGCATCTAAAACCAAAAGAAATCATGTCCTGAAGGACCTCCATACTTTGCCCCTACTGCGCATGCGCAGTGTCAAGGACGTTCCGAAATTGGCGCCAATCACCATTCTTGCAAGCAGTGCCTGGTCAGCGCTATGTACTCAGCGGGGAGGTATGAGTTCCCAACTCTTGGGAGGACCATCCCCGTCTGGGTCATTGGTAAGTATAAAAAATATATAAATTACTATAAATTTTTTAACATTTTTATACTGTACCAATGACCCAGACATAGCTGAATAGTAAAAAGGCTGGAGGGCCTAGGACATAGAGGAAAATCCAATAAGCTCAACTATATAATATAGAGTCAACCCCTCAACGAGAAAAGGAGTATTAGGCTTTACATGTATCTTTCTTATTTTATGATAAATTAGAAAGATACAATACCCTTCATAATTGAGCATAATAACATCCATGTTCTCTATTAACATCCAGTATAACCCTTTATACTAATTATTTTTAAAGTAAGCCAATAAATAAAGTTAGTCCAGAGAATTGAGACTCTTTATATTCTTTAAAAGTGTCCGAGGATTGTATATTAACGCCCGTTTGACACTTGACATATACAAATGCTTCACACCGAGCTACACTTTAAAAACATGACATGAATGAATTTTTAACATTAATATTACACTTTAAAACCATCCCGGAAACGACTCAGAAATACTGACTTCGGAGGAGAAATTCCCTTGCTTTTCACTATAAAGCAGGTGACCTAAGGGAACACCCTCCCCCCCCCCCCCCTTCCCCTTGCCCTGGGTCAAATAGCCCAGAGCGAAGAGGGCAGCCGGACAGAGTCACTGCCGGAACAGAAAGCCTGCATAACTATAGTTGCAACTGTTTAGCGGATGACATTCTGAGCAACAGATAAAGGACCTAAACAATGCAGGTCTCCAGAAATGGACTCAATATTTCTGAGATAAAAATTTGTGAATGTGGATGGCTGAGACCAATAAGCAGCCTTCATTAGATCTGTAATAGCAATACTATTTGTGTAAGCCCACGATGTAGAAAGAGCTCTTACTTCATGAGCCGAAATCTTAAGCACAGACTGCTGAGAAGAAGATAAATTTTCATACGCAGTACGGATAGTTAATTGGATCCATCTAGCAATAGAATGGACTGAAATGTCTTTTCTATTAGGCATCAGAGACAAAAAGAAACGTTTCCGTCCCTTTCTGATAAACTGAGATCTCTGTTTATAAATACGTAACGCTCTAACAGGACAGAGTAAAGGCCTACGCCCGTCTGAAGACGGAAGGGCCTTAATAACAATAGGTTCCGGATATTTATTAGGAGCCTGATTCTTAGCTAAAAATCCCACATTAGTAGTGAAGGTGATAGTGTTCCCGACACTACGATAGTGAGAATCATCCACCGACAGTGCATGAAGCTCACTGACTCTTCTAGCAGAAGAGAAAGCTAAGAGAAAAGCTGTCTTATAAGACAAATATTTAAAATCTACTGTCCCAAGAGGTTCAAATGGCTTTTCCTTCAGTTTAAGAAGAACGAACCCAAGCTAAATTCCACTTAGGAATTAACCTAAGAGTTCTGGGTCTATTTATCGAGAAGTTTCTAACTAACTTAGATAAAGAGACATTAGATCCAATTTGAAAACTATCATGATGTGCATAGGTATCAGATAACATAGACCTATAACCCTTAATAGTAACAGGCTGCAGTTTGATTTCGTCAAACAAGAATACTAGAAAGTTTGCAATGTCTGGTATGGAAGGATCAAAAATATCAACAGAATGATCCCTACACCAACGACGAAAGACCTTCCACTTAGCCGCATAGTTTAGCGAAGAGGAGGTCCTCCTACAATTAGAAATCGCATCCACTGCTCGTCCTGTAAAGTGCTTGCCATGCAAGAAGGACCGCACAACGGAAAAACGTGAAGGTTGAGACCTTGCGGGTTGTGATGAAGATGACGCGGTTTCCCCTGCGAAAGAAGATCCTCCCGTGGAGGAAGCTTTCGCGGTAGGTCCCACAACAGACACCTGAGTAGGTTTATCCACGGTCTCTGTGGAGACAGAGATGCTACCAACAGAATCTTGCATTGAGATTGTTTTATTTTTAGCAATACTTGCTGAATCAACGGCGCTGGAGGATACGCATATCCTATCATTCCGTCCCAAGGGATCGACAGAGCGTCTACTGCAAATGCTCTTGGATCCGGACACGGAGACACATACGTCTGCAACTGATTGTTGAGATGTGTCGCAAATAAGTCTATCATTGGCCGCTCCCATTGGTAGCAAATCTGATTGAATACTTGTTTGTTGAGAGTCCACTCTGACGGCAACAAGCGACCCTTTCGTGAAAGGGAGTCTGCTAGCACATTCAGACGACCCGGTATATGACGAACCGAAAGTAGAACCTGATGTTCTAGGGCAAACAGAAGGATTCTTTCCGTTAGATTGAATAACGGAACTGAATGAGTGCCTCCCTGGTTCCGTATATACGCCACTACTGTCGTATTGTCGGACAGGATTTGGACATGAGCTTTGTAAATAATGTCCATCCAATGACGTAACGCAAGCCAAATTGACATCATTTCCTTGATGTTTATGTGCTTGCCTAGGAATTGTGGATCCCAAAGACCCTGGCATCTCGAATCTGTTGGCATCAATGTTGCACCCCAACCTGTTTGACTGGCATCCGTCATAATGGTAAAACTCGGATCTGGCAACTGCAGCGGAACTCCCTGAGTTAACCACTGAATGTTTGCCCAAGTCTGAATCTCTCATTTCACTTGATCTGACAAGAGAACGTCTATGTCGAGCGAATGAATTTTCACACTCCAATTCTGAGTCAAGAAAATTTGGAGAGGACGAGTGCGTAACCACCCCATCGGAATGAGATCCGCAGCGGCTCCGCACAGACCTATCAGTCTCATGAACTCCCTCGCTGTAACTTTGTCTGCGTGAAGACAAAAGCGAGCGTAACAACTGACTAATTTCGCTCTGGTTAACGGCAGACGAACAAGATTGTTGTGCGTCTCGAAGCTCATTCCCAGATGTGTGAATGACTTGGACGGCACCAGATCCGACTTCTCCTCGTTTATTATAAAACCGAGACGTCGGAGCAATAGAAGCAGATTCTGCACATCGTTCTGAAGCGTTAACTCGTTGCCGTACCTCTGAAGAATGTCGTCCAGGTAGGCCGACGTTACCGCAGACGAATGAGCTCGGAAATACATCATTACCGAGTTCATTACCCGAGTGAAAGCCCAGGGTGCCAGGTTCAATCCGAAGCACATCGCCCGGAATTGATACACCACTCCTAGGACTGCGAAGCGTAGATACTTTCTGAATGTCGGATGTACCATGACGTGAAAGTATGCATCTTTGAGATCTATGCTTGTTGCATAATCGTTCACCCGAATACTCGCTCTGACCGATCGAATCGTCTCCATATAAAACTTCGGAGCGACGATCAGCTTGTTTATCCAGCTCAAATCTATGACTGGACGGAACGAGCCGTCTGGTTTCGGAACCAGAAACAGATGGCTGTAGAATCCCGGTGTTTCCTGGTTTTCTACGACCTCTACCGCGTTCTTCATTAAAAGAGACTGCACCTCTGATAACAGAGCGTCTCTCTTCTGCGGATTTGATGGAAATTGAGTCCATTTTGGACTTCGAGTTAATGGAGGCTTTCGTTTGAAGGATATTTTCAGACCTTCCGAAATCACCCCTCTCACCCAAGGGTCGTCCGTAATCGACGCCCACTCTTGTGGAAAACTCGACAACCTTCCGCCAACCGGAACGTGATAGAGGTTGAAGCCATCACCTCCTGGACCTGCGAGGCCTGCGGGAGGAGAAACCACGTCCTCCACGACCCGCACCTCGTCCCTTCGACCTCGGGGTGTCCGACCGGTTGTCCCGGCCCGAAGGACGTCCCGCACGTGAGTCGCTGCCTTGACGGTCTCTTGAATAAGACCAAGAGGACGCACCGGAACCTCTATAGGAAGCTCTCTTGGGCGCATTAGACCCAGAAGTGCCTGTCTTACTCTTATCTGCCATGTCCGACTTCTTAGAAGCAGACTTAAACAGCAGAGAATCCGAAGCTTTCTTAGTAATTTTATCGTAAATTGCAGAAAGCTTGCCGTCGAAGAGAAGTTCTCCGGAGACCGAAGCGACTCTGAGAGAGTTCTTCACCTTACTATCCATGAGTGTGGATGTAGCTAGGGCTGCGTCACGTCTAACCAACTCCAAGTTTGCCACTGAAAGGGCGGAGTTACACGTGGAATAAGCTACTGCCCTTGAAAGAAGTCTTAAAGAGGATTGAACATCCTGAAATTCTTTCCCTTGAAGACGCAGTGATAACGCCTTTGTAAGGTGGTCTGCGTAAGATAAAGCATCTAAACTGGCTCTGTTAGACGAAATAGTCGTATCCAACACCACGGTTGGGATAGACGTAGACGACGGTAATGATAATTCTAAGTCTTCTGCCTCGTCGTCCATACGCAGAGGAACTCTCGGGATACCCTGTCCTGCCGTATCGAATTTATTCCTTGCATTAATGAAAGGCAGGTTAAGAGCATTGGCGGACAAGAAACTCGCTTTCCCTGTTCTGGAAGCAAGCTTGAATATAGCGTCGTTCAATAATTCAAATGCCCTTGTGACATTATTGGACTGAGACGGAAACTCAGGAGCGATGTCCTTGAACCGCTCGAAGAAATCAGTGTCCAATGACGCTATAATTCTCTTGTCCGGTACCGCAGCAGTCTGGCCCGATGGAACAACCTGAGGAAGAAAGTGCCGGTTGAAGTCCACGGCAGCTTTATGTTGTTCCGAAAGGGATAACTCCAAGTCATCCGTATCCCTTTCACCATCCGGTCGGACCTCATGATGCTCCCGGTTGTCCGCACCCGATGCTTCGGCAGAGCGTACCGACCCAGCGCCGTCGGATAATTCCTGATCCGACACCGTTTCTGTCAGTTGCTGGGATGCTGCGATAAGTTGTGCTATTTGAGCAAGCACGTCCGACATCGAGGCCTGCGGAGGTGCAGTCTTCCACTGCTTCACCGAGGGCAGCTCCGCATCTAGTGACTCCCGCATACTCTTCCTATGCGAACGTCCGGAGTCAACCGGCCTCGTGTCCCTGGCGACCGGATGGCGTGACCTGGTCGCCGAAGAATCCCTGGTCGGCGAAGCTGGTAAAATATCGGCGGTCACGTAGCCAAGGTGCGGTCGTGTGCGCTGGTGAGAGGAAGAAGAAGCCTGAGCAGTCTCAGCGGACTGCCTATACAACGGAGCGTCCCGAGCGACGGACGTGTGCTCCGCTAACGACACATTTTGTACCACAACATCTGGTCCCAGATGTTGTTGTACGAGAGAGGGGCCTCTCTCGCTCGCAGTCTGGATGGACCTGGACGAGCTAGGAACCGGACTAGAAGGCTTCCTCCGATCTCTCCTACTATCCGTCGTCACTGGGTGTGCACCTTGAATGTTTATAGTGCTCGCATCACCCAACATTTCCTCCTGGACCGCATCGGACGAACCCGGCTGCCGAACCATTCGGTGAATGGACGCTACACCGGGCGAGCTAGCGGACGACAGCGCCGTCGATCCTACTAGGGACCTCTTAAGCAACTGTCGTATCTCCATGAGCACTTTTGCCGCTAGCTCTGCATTCAATTGTGACGACGGAAGCGCACTTGCGGAAGATAATATGGAAACATCACCCTGTTCTTGTTCCTCTGAAATAGAAACTGATAGAGTAGAGTGACCCTGCGGAGAAAGGGTCGGCATAGCCCTCTCTCCACTAACAACATATCGTGACACACGTTTCCAATGTTTGTCATCCCAATATTGACATATTGAACGGGAGTTAGTGCGAGTACACTGACTACAATTAATACAATGATCATGAAAGTCAGAGGAAGATTTCTTCCTATTACAATTTGAACAATAACCTTTCATTGTGAAAAGTCAACAACAAGTCCTAGTACTCGCACCAACCCCTAAACACAAAGATACATAATAACATGACCCATTAATAATGAAAAACAATTGAAAATCAAAATAATTTTTGAAAAATATTTTTTCAGCGAAGCCCAAGTTTCTGAAAAGTAACGTTGAGCCCCAATGGATCCCAAGGTTAAGTGTGGTCAAAAATTTTAAAATTATATTAAATAATTAATGCAACACTTACGGATAATAATAATGTATCTTATAGTGAGATAAACTACTCCAAAGGCAAACAGCCCCCCTCAAAAGAGACTGTTGCCAATGTAAACAAATAGTGTAAAAACACCAGAAAACATGACTCCAGGCACTGACAAAACTGGCCCGAAATCAGTCATCAAAATTACACACTATCTGATGCAAAACAGAGACTCCCAGGGGAGAATCTGCAGAACATCAGATGGTAGATGCAGAACACAACGTTTAAACACCCATGGATGAAAACGTAAACATGGGGAAAGTTAAAAAATTTATAGTAATTTATATATTTTTTATACTTACCAATGACCCAGACTTAGCTGGTGCTAACTCTAACAAAACCAGGGCCAAACACAAATTTTGCCCCCCAATCCCCAAAATTTGCATCCAAAACAAAAAGAAATCATGTCCTAAAGGACCTCCATACTACGCCTCTACTGCGCATGCGCAGTGACGCAGTCGTCCCGAAATTGGCGTCAATTATCATTCTTACTGGCAGTGCCTGGTCAGCGCTATGTACTCAGCGGGGAGGCAAGAGTTCCCAACTCCAGGGAGGGCCATCCCCGTCTGGGTCATTGGTAAGTATAAAAAATATATAAATTACTATAAATTTTTTAACATTTTTATACTGTACCAATGACCCAGACTTAGCTGAATAGTAAACAGGCTGGAGGGCCTAGGACATAGAGGAAAATCCAATAAGCTCAACCATATAGTAAAGAGGTAACCCCTTAAGGAGAAAAGGAGTATTAGGCTTTACATGTATCTTTCTTATTTAATATTAAATTAGAAAGATACACTACCCTTAATAATTGAGCACAATAACATTCATGTTCTCTATTAACATCCAGTATAACCCTTATACTAATTATTTTTAAAGCAAGCCAATAAATAAAGTAGTCCAGAGAATTGAGACTCTTTATAGTCATTTAAAAGTGTCCGAGTATTGTATATTAAAGCCCGTTTGACACTTGACATATACAAATGCTTCACACCGAGCTACACTTTAAAAATAAGACATGAATGAATTTAAACATTAATATTACACTTTAAAACCATCCCGGAAGCGACTCAGAAATACTGACTTGGAGGAGGCATTCCCTTGCTTTTCACTATAAAGCAGGTGACCTAAGGGAACACCCTCCCCCCCCCCCCCCTTCCCCTTGCCCTGGGTCAAATAGCCCAGAGCGAAGAGGGCAGCCAGACGGAGTCACTGCCGGAACAGAAAGCCTGCATAACTATAGTTGCAACTGTTTAGTGGACGACATTCTGAGCAACAGATAACGGACCTAAACAATGCAGGTCTCCAGAAATGGACTCAATATTTCTGAGATAAAAATTCGTAAATGTGGATGGCTGAGACCAATAAGCAGCCTTCATTAAATCTGTAATAGCAACACTATTAGCATAAGCCCAGGAAGTAGAAAGAGCTCTTACTTCATGAGCAGAAATCTTAAGCACAGACTGCTGAGAAGAAGATAAATCTTCATAAGCAGTACGGATAGTTAACTGAATCCATCTAGCAATAGAATGGACTGAAATGTCCTTTCTATTAGGCATCAAAGACAGAAAGAAACGTTTCCGTCCCTTTCTGATAAACTGAGATCTCTGTTTATAGATACGTAGTGCTCTAACAGGACAGAGTAAAGGCCTACGCCCGTCTGAAGACGGAAGAGCCTTAATAACAATAGGTTCCGGATATTTATTAGGAGCCTGATTCTTAGCTAAAAAACCCACATTAGTAGTGAAGGTGATAGTGTTCCCAACACTACGATAATGAGAATCATCCACCGATAGTGCATGAAGCTCACTGACTCTTCTGGCAGAAGAGAAAGCTAAGAGAAAAGCTGTCTTATAAGATAAGAATTTGAAATCTACTGTCCCAAGAGGTTCAAATGGCTTTTCCTTCAATTTAAGGAGAACCCAAGCTAAATTCCACTTAGGAATTAATCTAAGAGTTCTGGGTCTATTTATCGAAAAGTTTCTAACCAACTTCGATAAAGAGACATTAGATCCAATTTGTAAACTATCATGATGTGCATAGGTATCAGATAACATAGATCTATAACCCTTTATAGTAACAGGCTGCAGTTTGATTTCGTCAAACAAGTATACTAGAAAGTTTGCAATGTCTGGTATAGAGGGATCAAATATATCTACAGAATGATCCCTACACCAACGACGAAAGACCTTCCACTTAGCCGCATAGTTTAGCGAAGAGGAGATCCTCCTACAGTTAGAAATCGCGTCCACTGCTCGTCCTGTAAAGTGCTTGCCATGCAAGAAGGACCACACAATGGAAAAACGTGAAGGTTGAGACCTTGCGGGTTGTGATGGAGTTGGCGCGATTTCCCCTGCGAAAGAAGATCCTCTCGTGGAGGAAGCTTCCGCGGTAGGTCCCACAACAGACACCTGAGTAGATTTATCCACGGTCTCTGTGGCGACAGAGATGCTACCAACAGAATCTTGCATTGAGATTGTTTTATCTTTAGCAATACTTGTTGAATTAACGGCGCTGGAGGATACGCATATCCTATCATTCCGTCCCAAGGGATCGACAGAGCGTCTACTGCAAATGCTCTTGGATCCGGACACGGAGACACATACGTCTGCAACTGATTGTTGAGATGTGTCGCAAATAAGTCTATCATTGGCCGTTCCCATTGGTAGCAAATCTGATTGAATACTTGTTTGTTGAGAGTCCACTCCGACGGCAACAAACGACCCTTTCGTGAAAGGGAGTCTGCTAGCACATTCAGACGACCCGGTATGTGACGGACCGAAAGAAGAACGTGATGTTCTAACGCAAACAGAAGGATTCTTTCCGTTAGATTGAACAACGGAACTGAATGAGTGCCTCCCTGATTCCGTATATACGCCACTACTGTCGTATTGTCGGATAGGATTTGGACATGAGCATTGTGAATAATGTCCATCCAGTGACGTAACGCAAGCCAAATTGACATCATTTCCTTGATGTTTATGTGCTTGCACAGGAATTGCGGATCCCAAAGACCCTGGCATCTCGAATCCGTTGGGATTAATGATGCACCCCAACCTGTTTGACTGGCATCCGTCATAACGGTAAAACTCGGATCCGGTAACTGCAGCGGAACTCCTTGAGTTAACCACTGAATGTTTGCCCAAGTCTGAATCTCTTGTTTCACTTGATCTGACAAGAGAACGTCTACATCGAGCGAATGAATTTTCACACTCCAATTCTGAGTCAGGAAAATTTGAAGAGGACGTGTGCGTAACCGCCCCATCAGAATGAGATCCGCGGCGGCTCCGCACAGACCTATCAGTCTCATAAATTCTCTCGCCGTGACTTTGTCTGCGTGCTGACAATAGCGAGCGTAACAACTGACTAATTTCGCTCTGGTTAACGGCAGACGAACGAGATTGTTGTGCGTCTCGAAGCTCATTCCCAGATGAGTGAATGACTTGGACGGCACCAGATCCGACTTCTCCTCGTTTACTATAAAACCGAGACGTCGGAGCAATAGAAGAAGATTCTGAACATCGTTCTGAAGCGTTAACTCGTTGCCGTACCTCTGAAGAATGTCGTCCAGGTAGGCCGACGTTACCGCAGACGAATGAGCTCGGAAGTAGATCATTACCGAGTTCATTACCCGAGTGAAAGCCCAGGGTGCTAGATTCAATCCGAAGCACATCGCCCGGAATTGATACACCACTCCAAGGACTGCGAAGCATAGATACTTTCGGAATGTCGGATGTACCATGACGTGAAAGTATGCATCTTTGAGATCTATGCTCGTTGCATAATCGTTCACCCGAATACTCGCTCTGACCGATCGAATCGTCTCCATATAAAACTTCGGAGCGACGATCAGCTTGTTTATCCAGCTCAAATCTATGACTGGACGGAACGAGCCGTCTGGTTTCGGAACCAGAAACAGATGGCTGTAGAATCCCAGAGATTCCTGGTTTTCTACGACCTCTACCGCGTTCTTCATTAAAAGAGACTGCACCTCTGATAACAGAGCGTCTCTTTTCTGTGGATTTGACGGAAGATGAGTCCACTTTGGACTTCGAGTTAATGGAGGCTTTCGTTTGAAGGATATCTTCAGACCTTCCGAAGTCACTCCTCTCACCCAAGGGTCATCTGTAATCGACGCCCACTCTTGTGAGAAACTCGACAACCTTCCGCCAACCGGAACGCGATAGAGGTTTAAGCCATCACCTCCTGGACCTGCGAGGCCTGCGGTAGGAGAAACCACGTCTTCCACGACCTGCACCTCGCCTCGTCGACCTCGGGGCGTCCGACCGATTGTCCCAGCCTGAAGGACGTCCCGAACGAGAGTCGCTATCCTGACGGTCTCTCGAATAAGACCAAGAGGACACACCGGAACCTCTATAGGAACCTCTCTTGGGCGCATTAGACCCAGAAGTGCCTGTCTTATTCGTGTCTGCTGTATCCGACTTCTTAGGAGCCGATCTGAACAACAGAGAATCATTAGCTTTCTTTTTAATTTTATCATAAATAGCGGAAAGCTTGCCGTCAAAGAGAAGTTCTCCTGAGACCGAAGCGACTCTAAGAGAGTTCTTCACCTTAGAATCCACTAGTGTGGATGTAGCTAGGGCTGCGTCACGTCTAACCAACTCCAGATTTGCCACTGAAAGGGCGGAGTTACACGTGGAATAAGCTACTGCCCTTGAAAGAAGTCTTAAAGAGGATTGTATATCCTGAAACTCTTCCCCTTGAAGGCGCAGTGATAACGCCTTAGTAAGGTGATCTGCGTAAAGATAAGGCATCTAAATTGGCTCTGTTAGACGCAATAGCTGTTTCCAACACCGCGGTTGGAATAGAAGCTGACGACGGTAATGATAGCTCTAAGTCTTCCGCCTCGTCGTCCATATGCAGAGGAACTCTCGGTATACCCTGTCCTGCCGTATCGAATTTATTCCTTGCATTAATGAAAGGCAGGTTGAGAGTATTAGTGGACAAGAAACCTGCTTTCCCCGTCCTGGAAGCAAGTTTAAATATAGCGTCGTTCAATAATTCAAATGTTCTAGCAACATTATTGGACTGCGACGGAAACTCGGGAACGATGTCCCTGAACCGCTCAAAAAATTCAGAGTCCAATGACGCTATAATTCTTTTGTCCGGAAGCGCAGCAGTCTGGCCCGACGGAACAACTTGAGGGAGAAAGTGCCGGATGAAGTCCACGGCAGCTTTATGTTGTTCCGAAAGGGATAACTCCAAGTCATCCGTATCCCTTTCACCATCCGGTCGGACCTCATGATGTTCCCGGTCGTCCGCCCCCGATGCTTCGGCGGAGCGTACCGGCCCAGCGCCGTCGGATAATTCTCGATCCGACACCGTTTCTGTCGGCTGCTGGGATGCTGCGATAAGCTGTGCTATCTGCACAAGAATGTCCGGCGTCGAGACCTGCGGAGGCGCAGTCTTTCGCTGCTTCGCCGAGGGCAGCTCCGCATCAGATGGCTCCCGCATACTTTTCCTATGCGAACGTCCAGAGTCCATCGGTCTCGAATTCCTGGCTGCCGGATGGTGTGACCTGGTCGCCGAAGAATCCTTCATCGGCGAAGCTGGTAATATATCGGCGGTCACGCAGCCAAGGTGCGGTCGTGTGCGCTGACGAGAAGAGGAAGCCTTAACAGTCTCTGCGGACTGCTTATACAACGGAGCGTCCCGAGCGACGGACGTATGCTCCGCTAAAGACACATTTTGTACCACAACATCTGGTCCCAGATGTTGTTGTACGAGAGAGGGACCTCTCGCGCTCGCGGCCCGGCTGGACCTGGACGAGCTAGGAACCGGACTAAAAGGCTTCCTCCGTTCTCGCTTACTATCCGCCGTCACTGGGTGTGCATCTATTATGTTTATAGTGCTCGCATCACCCAAAATTTCCTCTTGGACCGCATCGGACGAACCCGGCTGCCGAACCATTCGGTGAATGGACGCTACACCGGGCGAGCTAGTGGACGACATTTGTCTAATCTGCATGAGCACTTTTGCCGCTAGCTCTGAATTCATTTGTGACGACGGACGCACACTTGAAGAAGATAACATGGAAACATCACCCTGTTCTGGTTCCTCTGAAATAGAAACTGAGAGAGTAGAGTGACCTTGCGGAGAAAGAGCCGGCATCGCTCTTTCTCCAGAAACAACATATCGTGAGACACGTTTCCAATGTTTCTCATCCCAATGTTCACATATAGGACAGGGATTAATGCGAGAACACTGACTACAATTAATACAATGATCATGAAAGTCAGAGGAAGATTTCTTCCTATTACAATTTGAACAACGTCCCTTCATTGTGAAAGAACAACAATAAGTCCTAGTTACTCGCAAAAACCCCTGACACAAAGATACATAATAACATGATCCATTAATAAATGAAAAAACAATTGCAAAACAAAATAATTTTGAAAAAATATTTTTTCAGCGAAGCCCAAGTTGCTGAAAAGTAACGTTGAGCCCCGATGGATCCGATGGCAAAGTGTGGTCAAAAATTTTAAATTTATATAAAATAATTAATGAGACACTTTCGGATAATATAAATGTATCTTATAATGAGATAAACTACAGCAAAGGCAAACAGCCCCCCCTCAAAAAAGGCTGTTGCCAATGAAAACAAACAGTGTAAAAACACCAGAAAACATGACTCCAGGCACTGAAAAAACTGGTCCGGAATCAGTCATCAATTACACTCTATCTGATGCAAAACAGAGACTCCCAGGGGAGAATCTGTAGAACATCAGATGGAAGATGCAGAACACAAACGTTATACACCCATGGGTGAAAACGTAACTATGGGGAAAATAACAGAAAACATTCTGTAACCAAGCAACTCTCCCAGGAAATTTTAGAAATGAAATTTCTCAAAAATATGCCAAAAGCATGGGAGAATTGCAAGGGGGGACTTTAGAAGGCTAGGGGAGAGGAAACACTGAATAAGCAGTGCAACAATTAGCAAGAATGACAACAAGAGGCCCATGCCTCGAAAATAGGCAACTTAACATAATTTCATCAAAAAATTTTAAGTACAGCCCTGATTATTTTTTGTCACTTCTTTTTCCTCTCCTCCTTCTATCCTCCCTAGAATCACATTTTCTCCAAAAATTACGTGTCTGGCATCCTTTAAACTGAGATTTACAAGCACAAAGATCAGTGAGATGTTGACTGATGAAGGGCCAAACAGAGAAATAATTGGCGCCAATTTCGGGACGACTGCGTCACTGCGCATGCGCAGTAGAGGCGTAGTATGGAGGTCCTTTAGGACATGATTTCTTTTTGTTTTGGATGCAAATTTTGGGGATTGGGGGGCAAAATTTGTGTTTGGCCCTGGTTTTGTTAGAGTTAGCACCAGCTAAGTCTGGGTCATTGGTACAGTATAAAAATATAACAGAATTCATTCTGTAACCAAGCTAATTCTCCCAAGAGAATTTAGAAATGATCTTTCTCAAAAATATGCCAAAAGCATGGGAGAATAGCAAGGGGGGACTTAGAAGACCAGGAGAGAGGAAACACTGAATAAGCAGTGCAACTTTATAACAAGAATGACAACAACAGGCCCATGCCTCGAAAATAGGCAACTTAACATAATTTCATTAAAAAATTTTAAGTTACAGCCCTGATTATTTTCTGTCACTCCTTTTTCCTCTCCTCCTTCTATATCCTCCTTAGAACCACCATTTCTCCAATAATTATGTGTCTGGCATCCTTTAAACTGAGATTTACAAGCACAAAGATCAGTGAGATGTTGACTGATGAAGGGTCAAACAAAGAATGATGATTGGCGCAAATTTCAGAACGTCTTTGACACTGCACATGCCAGTAGGGGCAAAGTATGGAGGTCCTTCAGGACATGATTTCTTTTGGTTTTAGATGCAAATTTTGGGGATTGGGGGGCAAAATTTGTGTTTGGCCCTAGATTTTTAAGAGTTAGCACCAGCTATGTCTGGGTCATTGGTACAGTATAAAAATATATAGAATAAAAGTGCTTTTCAATGACTAATCATGACCACAACAGGGATATAAAGTGAGGTCCAGTCAATAGTTTAAACCCAAGCTGACCATTTTAGAGGATTTTCATCCAAGGCATCGGTTTCTAAGCCCCATTTTCCCAGAAATATTTTCACAGAATAACAATGTCATTGTCAAGTTTCCATTCAGTTGAGTGTAAAATAATCAATTTATGTGTGTTTGACGTTATTATGCATATTCAACCAATTTACTTTATTAACTAAAGTATTTAGGCCACACAAAGTAGATCTTCTGTTTCTCGGGCCATTATTTGCATGCAGGCAAGAGGTTTTTTATTTTATTTTTTATTTCTGTAATTATTTCTTTGCCATCAAGTGTTCATGTTCTTGGTTTATGTTTTAGGCCTCATACTCTACGGAATAGCATGGATGGTGGTGTATTTCGTCCCTTGAGAGCAAGAAGGCTTTGCAATGTTAAAGCATTGCAAAGCCTTCTTGCACTCAAGGGGCAAATTTATCAATGTTTTTAACTTGGGTAAAATATCAGACATAAACCCGCATAAACCATTTAATTTTTAATTTTTAAAAGTTTACATTGGTTATAAAAACAGAGCATGCAGTGCCAAAAAGGACAATGTGGGAGGGCCTGAGAAACAGATTTTAAATTTTTTTAGGCCTTACTCACCTTTGTGGTCACAAGCAACTTCAAACATCTCTCATCTATGCAACTCCTTCTGTGTATTGCCACATAAATGTGTTCCCTGCCCATATTAGGGCCCTTAATTTCCATCCTTATTGCATCAATTTAGTGGTGCAGCTATGGGGGTGTTTGGGGGAGGGGGTCCCCCAAAATATTTGCCACCTCCAAAACATTGTCCCAATGAAAGTTTCACACAACATAGAGCCCCAAAATGGTCTCCAATATTGGGGCAACACATGCTACAAGTCAGATACCCCCATTGGAGCACTAAATTTTGTAAAAAAATTTTCGTGGTCTGGGGGAGGAGGTAGTCCTAACTAAGACCCTCTGGTCATTGTCCCCTCCTCAAACTTACCTAAAGGGAAGGGAGGAGAGGCAACGAATGGGGTAACTGGATGCTCCTGGTTAGGACTTGGGGAGGCCTCCAAAACCCCATACACTGGCATTTCAAATATCATCTTTGCCCTTTGCCCCACACACAAAACTGGAAAGGGACCCCCCCCCCCAAGCTAGGGCACACCCTGCTTTCATTAGTCTTTAGTTTTATAGAGTAAGAATATTAAAATTTAGTTGATGTGATTTACCTTTACTAATCTCCTCTGCATATAACCTGTTTCAGCAGTCTTTACAGCTGTGTCTACTAAACCCTCTCGGCCTGCCATTGTATGAAAGAAAAATTCTGTGGGCGTTAATCCAGAATAGAAACTGTTTTCAACAAATCCTCTGGCAGCTGGATCTTTGGCTGAAGAAAAATGATAATAATAATTGTGATTTATTTAGCCTATAATTACATTTAAAATGCTTCTTGATTGTACAGTGGAGCCCACTTAATTAATTATTTATTTATTTATGAATGTACAGTGGAACCCACTTATTCATTTTATTTTTTTATTTAATGGCATTTAAAGTCACATTTCTGCACAATGGCTAATCATGGCCACAACATAGATATAAGGTCATGTCCAGCCAATCATTTATATCCATGTTGTCCATTTTAGAGGACTTCCACCCCAGGCATTGATGACTCGGTGCAATTTTAGCAGTAAAACAGCTTGTTTACCACAGTGCTGCTTCACTTCTCAGGGTCTCCAGGGGCAGCTGGAGCCCACTTAATTGGACATCTTTTCACTGAATAACCCTGTTAATTGAATATAACTTTCAAACACAAAGCTATTAACTATACCTTTAATACAAATTTGACCTATTAATTGCATATATGTTGTAGAGTAAACTCGATGTTAATGAATAAAAATCTTGAAACATGTCATTACATTAACCTGACCACCAAGTCCCCTTTTTTATAAACCTGTTTGGCCTCTGTACATCCAAAACAGGCATTTAATCTATTATATCTTGTTTGACAGAGTGCTATGAGCTATGTCAAACAAGATATAATAGAATAAATGCTCAGTTTATCTCAAAAGTACAGGAAAATGACCAAATTCCTGTTAAATAATTACTAATCTTAAATGAATAATTTTCACTGGCAAACTGGTTACTCAATTAACAGGGTTCCACTGCACTTAATGCTGACATGCATATAATACACACTTAAAGATAGTGCAGGCCAATTACTGGAAACAGTTATCAATACTATGGAAAAAGTCTTATATCATCATATCGGTTATCAGCAAAATTCTGGAGGATAATTGAAAATGTAATTCCTAGTTCAAGGTCCTTGATGAAATCCAATTTATTGGGAACACTACTCTGGAGTCAACAAAGCTGATTTTACAAATTAGTAATAAATGGCCCCTTGAAAGGATAAAGCACCATTATGCTTTCAAGGGTAAAATAATGTCATTTACATCATCACAATGGTTACAAACTTCCAGAAAGAAAAATGTCTGCATGTATCAGACCTGCACGGTATTGGAATTTGTATACTGGGGATAGTGTTGAAACCAATATTACTGTGCAGATATTTCCGAGTGCTGAGCAATTGCAGACTAAAGTTATCTTGCATAATGGAAATATGAGCTAAATGTAGCAAATGGGAGATTTAGTGATTGGAAATAAAAAAGTGCCTAACAATCCAGACTACCACTCGCTACTGTGGGCAGAAATCCGAAGATAATATAGAATACTGTTACTGTTGTACATGATATTCACAATTCGCAGAGTTTCTTTATATTTATCATACAATAATTATGTATCGAGTCCATAGTTACCCAAATACAGAAAGTACCAGTCCTTCCCATGAGACGGGCACTATTGCGCTCGCGCCCGTTCGCGCCCATCATTCCCATTTCCAGGGTGCAAAAAAACGTGCTCGTGTTTTGATCGGACATATATTATTATCAAGAAAGAAGGAGAAAGGTTTCAAGCGACACGATTACTATTTATGGTAAAATTATCGGACATTTAGCGAAAGACCGGAATCATGATAATCAAACACACCGTGTATTGCTGTCACTTAGTGTAAAACGCATTTTGATTGGGCAGCCATAAACTCATTGGCGTACGAAATGATTCGGTGGAAGTGCGAACCATCCAGAAAAAATCTTTGATGGAAAAAATCGCACAACGCATTACAGCGTCTGGATCGTTTCATCTCAAACACAGTTCGTCCCGAACACATAGGGGAGAGGGATCACTCAAGTCAGACTTCAGTTATATCTTCGCTATCATCAACATTTGTAATACCAACATATACCATTTCAGTGGGGGATAGAATATTCAGTCCCTGGAATTCGTCAATAACGTCGAAAATGCAACCACCGTAAAGCTTAGCGGAAGCATTTTCTTGCCATCGAAAGCAAGTGGAGGCTTATTTAATATTTTTTATAATATTTTTCCAAATAATTCCAAATAACCTAAGTCCTCCAAACAGGTGGGTTTTAGGATGTCAATCTACTATTAATTTGGGTGGGAAAAAAATTTTTTTTCTGCCTGCATGTTAAAATTTTCACTGGAAAATTGTAACATACTGTTAAAAAATGTCTTTTTGCCCACCCAAAATTGAAAGTAGATTGAACCCCTAAAACTCACCAGAAGGCTCCATTTGATGGTAGATTTAAAAAAGTTTCCGGTGTTTTTTGAGTGTAGACTGTACTAAAGAATTAACTAACAGTTAACGTTTGTCAACCATGTAAAATCATTCCAAAATGAGTCATCCTACCAAGTTACAATGAAATCCCTTCATAAATATAACTTGTAGACTTTGCTAAAGGAATCTAGTTCACGTGATGGCTCGGCAGTCACAGTTGACTGATTATGACCAAAATTGGAGTTACATCTAGATATCATACCAAGTTATCCTACCAAGTTACAATTAAATTTATTTATTTATTGGTGTTTAAGGTCACATATTTCTGCACAATGGCTAATCATGACCATGACAGTTTTAAGGATGGAGGAAGCCAGAGTACCTGGAGAGAACCACTGAGCAACGTCAAGCAACTGTCAGCTTCCCAACATACTAACTCCAGACAAGCAGGGTTAGCATTGGTTAAAGACAGGTGCACCATCAACGTGCAGTACGCCTTAATACACAACATCACTGTGCACCCATGTAGGCAATGGGGGTGAAGTGTAGTTAAAATGAAATTGCTTCATAAATATGAACTGTAGACTGTGCTAAACAAATCTAGGTTACATGCCTGCGTGACTATCATGGTTGACTGATCATGGCTAAAATGGGATGTTCTCATCTAAACACTACACAGAGTCATCTTACCAAGATACAATAGAATCCCTTTATAAATACGACCTGTAGACTGTGCTAAAGGTTTTTTGGATTTGGGCCCACGTAGCCATCATGTTTGACCGATCGCTACCAAAAGGGGACATTCCCATCTCGACATTATTCAGAGTTGGACAAGAACTATGGGGTGTAGCCTGTGTCAAAGAAAATGTGAACATATGTCACAGACTAAAAGACTCACAGACTTCCGCATGTGTGATGGCAATAGCTTATCTTGACTTTGTCAAGTTAAGCTAAAAATGAATCAGACAACTTTTAAAAGCCGAAAAAATGGGAAAAGGGCTATAACTCAGCCAAAATTAGTTGGACTGAACCCACATTCGAACATGACCTGCATATTCATGAGACAAACCTATGTGCAAAATTTGGTGTTGATTCAGTAACTCAAACTAAGGTTATCATCCAGACATCCAATTTTCAAAGTAAAAAACAAAACAAAAATGGGGCATAACTCCAACAAAAGTTATCAGATCCAGCCGATATTCGAAATTCACCTAATAATTTGAGAAAGAGACATATACACCAAATTTTGTTTTGATTTTCGATGACCCAAACTTTAGTTATCACTCCGGATGCATGATCGGACGCAGCTGATTACAATAGTCCTCCGACAAAATGTCAGGGGATAATTATATTATTAACCCTTTACCTAATGAACCAGAGACATCCACCCACGTAATTTACAAACTGAGCAGTTAAAAAGAGAGAAAAATTTCAATAAAATTTAATGAAACCTTATCATGAGACACCCTCTCATTGGAACGATCGCATTGAACTCTTTCTAATGAGGGGTCACATAATATGGTTTTGTCGAAACTTTAAAAAAAAAACACAAAAAAAACAACAACACTAAAATAACAAATTTTGATATTGTGTGAGATGGGTAAAGGGTTAAACATTACTTTTAACCCTTAAGGGCCTGTTAAGGCAGCCAAGACTTGACTAGAAACCACTGCCTAGGTAATTTGTCTATTGTCAGCATGACCTACCCATGATTCTCATGTTTAGGGCACCTGTTCGGAGGTCAAAAAAGTAGGGAAAAGGCCTTTAAGGGTTAAGGTTTCTGTATCTGAATCACTGGAAGCATTTATGTTGAAATAACATGCTGTTAACAAAACACAATCTTTTCAGAATGTTGAACAAGTGTGTTCATTTAGTTTATCCATCGATCAGGAAAGTTCAAGGAAGCTGTATACAGTTTCCAGTGAAAGAACCTGTGTTTTATGAGTGTGAAAATGATATCTAAACCAAAAAGACTAGTTAATCAATTTGCTGGCACTATAGTTGAGAATTGTAAGATAAATCATCATCATTATGTTGATGTATAAAAAAGTATCAGAATCTCGCTTTTGTTTCTAAGGCTATATCTTGACCTGTCAGGATATGGCCTTAGAAACATGTTCCCAACTCAAATACATTTGTACACAAACATAAATGTATATTTATTACACATGCATTAAACTTTAAACCCTTGTATTTAATGGAATAACTGCTATGACATAAATGTTTCTGTATTCAACTGGTAATGTACAAGCTGGAACTTTTTTCCCAGCACCGTTTATACCTGTTCTTTTCCCATCGAGTCATTAGTTATGCTTCAAAAAGTTTCCAAATTTTGTTATGCAATTATCAAACGCCTGTCGCAAAGGTGAAAATGAAACTGTCCAAAGCAAAATAAAGTTGGTTCACAAAACAATTAGTTAACCAATGAAAGTGTCAATGACACTGTAGCTTAACTTGTGTGTTGTGTTTGATGAAAAGGAGAATGTTCAATGTTTATGAAAGGATTGTGAAATAAGACAAGAATTGTGATAATTGGGAATATGTTCATTTCTGTTCCCTGTATGCTATGTTTTTGATAAAAAATAATATGAGGTGTACACTGTACAAAAGAGCTGAGGGGTGGGTTAATATGACCTCACAGTTAATGTGTGTGGCCCTCACAGTTAACGTAGATCAACGAAAGTTACCAAGTTACAGTGAAATTATTCCAAAACAAGTCATCCTATCAAGTTACATTGAAATCCCTTCATAAATATGGCCTGTGGACTGTGCTAAACGTTTTCAGGCTTCGGGCCCCTGTAGCCGTCAGTTTCCCAATTCTGTCCAAAGGGGACGTTCACATCTAGACATTATATGAAGTCAACCTACCAAGTTACAATGAAATCCCTTCATAAATATGACCTGTAAACTGTGCTAAAGGTTTTTGGGCTCAGGCAGCCATCATGGTTGAATGATCACACCAAAAGGGGACATTCTCATCTGGGCATCATCTGGAATGATCCTAAGAAGTTACAATGAAATCCCTTCATAAATATGACCTGTAGACTGTGCTAAAGGTTTTTGGGCTTTGGGCTCGGGCAGCCATCATGGTTGAATGATCACAACTAAAAGGGGACATTCTCATCTGGGCATCATCTGGAGTGATCCTACGGAGTTGCAATGAAATCCCTTCATAAATATGACCTGTAGACTGTGCTCAAGGTTTTCGGGCCCCTGAAGCCGTCACAGTTGACCAATCACGACCAAAAGGGGATGTCATCATCTAGGCATTATATGGAGTCAAACTAACAGGTTACAATGAAATCCTTACATAAATATGACCTATAGACTATGCTAAAGGTTTTGGGGTTTTGGGCTCGGGCAGCCATCAAAGCTGAATGATCGCGACCAAAAGGGGACGTTCTCATCTAGACATTATTTGGAGTCATCCTACCAAGGTACAATGAAATCCCTTCATAAATATCACCTATAGAAAGGTTTTCGGGCTTTGGGCTCCTGTAGCAGTCACAGTTGCCTAATGGTGTCCAAAAGGGGCTGTTCCCATCTAGACATTATATGAAGTCAACCTACCAAGTTACAATGAAATCCCTTCATAAATATGAACTGAAGACTGTGCTAAAGGTTTTCGGGCTTTGGGCTCGGGCAGCCATCATGGTTGAATTGTCGCAACCAAAACAGGACATTCTTATCTGGGCATCATCTGGAGTGATCCTACGAAGTTACAATGAAATCCCTTCATAAATATGACTTGTAGACTGTGCTCAAGATTTTCGGGCTTTGGGCACCTGTAGCCATCACAGTTGACCAATCACGACCAAAAGGGGATGTCATCATCTAGGCATTATATGGAGTCAATTTAACAAGTTACAATGAAATCTTTCCACGACCTGTAGACTATGCTAAAGGTTTTTGGGTTCGGGCAGCCATCAAGGCTGATTGATCGCGACCAAAAGGGGACATGCTCATCTGGACATTATTTGGAGTTATCCTACTAAGCTACAATGAAATTCCTTCATAATTATGACCTGTAGACTGTTCTAAAGGTTTTCTGGCTTCGGGGCCCTGTAGCCGTCACAGTTGCCCAATCATGTCCAAATGGGGACATTCTCATCTAGACATTATATGAAGTCAACCTACCAAGTTACAATGAAATCCCTTCATAAATATGACCTGTAGACTGTGCTGAAGGTTTTTGGGCTTCGGACTCGGGCAGCCATCATGGTTGAATGATAGCAACCAAAGGAGACAATCTCATCTGGGCATCATCTGGAGTGATCCTACAAAGTTACAATGAAATCCCTTCATAAATATGACCTGTAGACTGTGCTCAAGGTTTTCGGGCTTCGGGCACCTGTAGCCATCACAGCTGACCAATCACAACCAAAAGGGGATGTCATCATCTAGGCATTATATGGAGTCAACCTAACAGGTTACAATGAAATCCTTCCATAAATATGACCTTTTGCCTATGCTAAAGGTTTTTGGGCTCGGGCACCCATCAAGGCTGAATGATTGTAATCAAAATGGCCTGTTCTCATCTAGAATTTATTTGGAGTCATCCTACCAAGTTACAATGAAATCCCTTCATAAATATCACCTGTAGACTGTGCTAAAGGTTTTCGGGCTTCGGGGCCCTGTAGCCGTCACAGTTGCCCAATCATGTCCAAAAGGGGACTTTCTTATCTAGACATATGAAGTCAATCCACCAAGGTACAATGAAATTCCTCAATAAATATGACCTGTAGACTGTGCTAAAGGTTTTCGGGTTCGGGCTCAGGCAGTCATCACGGTTGGCAGATCATGCCCAAATGGGGAAATTCTCATCTAGACATCATATTATTTATTTATTTATTTATTGATGTTTAGGGTCACATATTTATGTACAATGGCTAATCATGACCGAGACAGTTTTACGGGTGGAGGAAGCCGGAGAGAACCACCAAGCAACGACGAGCAGCTGCCAGCTCCCCAACATCGTAACTCCGCACTGCAGCACAGGCAGGGTTAGATTGGTTGAAGACATGCGTACCATCGACGTGCAGGACGCCTTTGTACACGGCGTCATTGTGCCCCCACGTGGGCAATGGAGATGAAGTGTCTTGCCCAAGGACACAACGCTGTTGCCGCAGGTGGGATTCGAACCAAGGACCTCTCGGCTTGCAGACTGCACCTCTACCTATTGAGTCACCGCGCTCCCATCTAGACATCATAAGGAGTCATCCTACCAAGTTACAATGAAATCCCTCCATATTAAACATGACCTGCAGACTGTTCTAAAAGTTTTTGGGTTTCAGGCTTGGGCAGCCATCACGGCTGACAGATCATGCCCAAAAGGGGACGTTCTCATCTAGGCATTACACAGAGGCATCCTACCAAGTTATAATGAAATCCCTTCATAAATACGACCTGCAGACTGTGCTAATGGTTTTTGGGCTCGGGCAGCCATACCGGTTGACCAATCGCGACCAAGAGGGGACGTTCTCGTCTAGACATGACCCCAAACCTGCGTATGAAATTCCGTGACGATCTGACAAGAACTGCGGGGTGTAGCCCATGCTAAAGGAAAATGTGAACAGACTCACAGACTAACAGACTTTCGCACGCGTGATGGCAATAACTTATCTTGACTTTGTCAAGTTAAGCTAGAAATGAGATAATATTTAAAAAATTATAAATTTAAAGTAATTTGTATATTTTTTATACTTTCCAATGGCCCAGACTTAGTTGGTGCAACCTCAACATTATTAAGGGCCAAACACAAATTTTGAATCTCCCCAATCCCCAAAATTTGCATACAACAACGAAAATTAAGAGTCCTATCTGGCCCTCCATACTTTTAGTACTTGCACTTGCGCAGTACCCAGGATGAGACCGGAATTGGCGCCAACACCATTCTTTGTAGACAAGCCTACTAAAGTGATACCTCAGAGGGGAGGTATAAGTGCCCACTTATGGGAGGGCCATCCCTGTCTGGGCCATTGGTAAGTATAAAAAAATATACAAATTACTTTAAATTTATAATATTTTTATATAACAACCAATGGCCCAGACTAAACTGAATCATAAAAAGGTGGAGGACTTAAGGAAATTAGCAGACTAAATACAGCTCCTTAGCCTGCATTCCAAGGTGAAAAAGATATTAAATTTTTAAAGGAATTACATGAATGTCTCTCTATACAACCAGAGGCTCAAGTGAGCCTAAAACGCTCACCTGGCTCAAATTAGCAAAACAGATGAGTGTATCAGCATGTGATCAGCAGCAAGAGCAATTTTTTTGATTTGCTATGACACAACCAAAGGCAACTTTTTTGGCCATTCATTTCAGCTGGTCCTAGGAAAGCTCCCTAGCAAACTCTGTTCTGTGAAGTATTAAAAAACAACAACCGAAAGAAAGTTTTCTTTTGTTTTAATCTACTGTGTTCTCTCTAGTGCCACCACCCCTCCCCCCAAAAAAAACAAAAAGAAAAAAACAAGATAAAACAAGTTAATCGATTTGAACAAACTTGAATTCGACACCCCTAGAGATTTTACATACCAAATATGAAAGAATTCTCACTGGTTTATCTGAAGAAGAAGAATTTTCAAGAAATTTTCTCATATTGCTCTAAGTTAAACTTTGGGCTTCAATAAAAAGCCCAAATATTAAGCCAGAGACCTGATTTGAACAACCTTCAATCTAACCCTCCCAGAGGTGTTGTACACCAAATATCAAAAGAATATGACTGCTGGATCTGAAGGAGATGATTTTAAACGATAATTCCCCATATTGCACTAAGTAAATATTTGGACTCCCTTGGGGAACCCAAATATTAACCCAGGAACTCGATTTGAACAAATTTGAACCTAACACCTCTAGAGATGTCACATACTAATGAAAGTGTCAATGACACTGTAGCTCAACTTGTCAAGACATGTACATGTATAGTATGTGACACAGCAATGACAAACATCTAGGTAATGACCTGATAACAAATGTACATATAAAGTATTGTAACGGTCTGTACATAAATACTGGCCGTAGCCTGTAACAAATGTATAGGTAAAGTATTGTAAAGGTGGGTGACAGTCAGATGCTAAATAGAAAAGAAATCTTTGAGTCCCAGAGTGGGTCTGACTGAACCCCAAAATATTTGTTCTCATAGCACAGTGATAACAAAGGCACCCCAAAACACACTCATTCCTGTCCCAAGGTGAAAACAAAGGTACCCAAGAAGTTTTGTGAAGATCAGTTCATAAATACAAGCTGTATAGAAGTTGTGACAAAAAACTGATTGGACCTAATTTTGGTACAAAATGGCCACTGGCAGCCATCTTAAATTTCGGACCGCACTCAGAAACACTGGTTCTCGTCCCAAGGTGATAACAAAGGTACCCAAGAAGTTTCGTGAAGATCGGTTCATAAATACAGCCTCTAGCCCGAGCCGTATTGACATGTGCACTTACAGTGTATAAGTAGCACTAAATAAATCAAAATTCATCTAACTTGCATAATTTCTGCACGAGAAAAAACCCCGTACTATATGGGAAGTATTCCATTTTACAAACCATTCATACAAAAATTTATTCAAATCAGAACTTTCACACATAAGTTCTGTACAAAAGACTGATTGCACTAATTTTGGTACACAATGGTTGCTGGTGGCCATCTTGAATTTTGGACCACACCCAAAAACACTCGTTCTCATCCCACGGTGATAACAGAGGTACCCAAGACGTTTCGTAAAGATCAGTTCATAAATACGGCCTCTAGCTTGAGCCGTATAGAAGTTGTGTACAAAAAACTGATTAGACCTAATTTCGGTACGAAATGGCCACTGGCAGCCATCTTGAATTTTGGACCGCACTCAGAAACACTCGTTCTCATCCCAAGGTGATAACAGAGGTACCCAAGAAGTTTTGTGAAGATCAGTTGATAAATACAGCCTCTAGCCCGAGCCGTATTGACATGTGCGCTTACTGTGTGTAAGTAGCACTGAAAAAATCAAAGTTCATCTAATTTGCATAATTTCTGCACGAGAAAAAAACCCGTATTATATGTGATGAATCCCATGGTACTAAACATTCACACAAAAAATTATTGAAGTCAGCACTTTCATATGGAAGTTCTGTGCAAAAATCTGATTGCACGAATTTTGTACAAAATGGCTGCCATCGGCCATCTTGAATTTCAGACCGCACCCAAAAACACTCGTTCTCGTCCCACGGTGATACCAAAGGTACCCAAGAAGTTTCGTAAAGATTCATACAAAAAATTATTCAAATCAGCGCTTTCATATGAAGTTCTGTACAAAAAACAGATTTCTGCATCGTCGGTACAAAATGGCGGCTGGCGGCCAACTTGAATTTGGGATCGGATCCAAAAACACTCGATCTCGTCCCACAGTCATAACAAAGGTACCCAAGAAGTTTCGTAAAGATCGGTTCATAAATATGGCCTCTAGCCCGAGCCGTATTGAATTGTTGACGGACAGATGGCCAGACGGACAGACGGATGACCGACAACTGGCCATGGCATAAGCTCAAATTTGGCTTTGCCAAAGTTGAGCTAAAAATGAAAGGATTCTCATTAGTGGGTCTGAAAAAGAAGATTTTTTAAGAAATTTTCTCAAATTGTACCAAGTTAAAATTTGGGCTCCAATAAAGAGCCCAAATATTCGTCCAGGGATCCCATTTGAAGAAATTTGAATCTAAGAGATGTTGCATACCAAATATCAAAAGAATCTGACTCGTGGATCTGAAGAAGAAGATTGTTAAAGATTATTACACATGTTGCACAAAGTTAATATTCAGGCTCCCACCGGAAGCCAAATATTAACCCAGGGACTCGATTTCAACAAATTCGAATCTTAAACCTCTAGAGATGGCACATACCAAATATGAAAGGATTCTCAATAGCAGGTCTGAAAAGAAAATTTTTTAAGAAATTTTCTCATATTGCACTAAGTTAAAATTTGGGCTCCAATAAAGAGTGCAAATATTCATCCAGGGATCCCATTTGAACAAACTTGAATCGAACCCCCCTAAAGATGTTGCATACCAAATACATGTATCAAAAGAATCTGACTGGTGGGTCTGAAAAAGATTTATAAAGAATATACCCACTATTCCACCAAGTTAGCAATCAGGCCCCCATAGGAAGCCCAAATATTAATTCCGGGAGTCGATTTGAACAAATTCAAATCTTACACCTCTAGAGATGTCACATACCAAATATGAAAGGATTCTCACTAGTGGGTCTGAAAAAGATATTAACCCAAGGACTCAATTTGAACAAACTTCAATCTGACCCCTGTAGAGATGCTGTATACCAAGTATCAAAAGAATCTGACTGTATGATCTGAAGAAGATTTTTAAAGCTTATTCCCCATAGCACCCTAAGTTAATTATTTGGGCTCCTCTGTTGAGCCCAAATACGAACCAAGGGGATCGCTTTGAACACGCTTGTATTTGACCATCCTATGGATGCTGTATACCAAATATCAAAAGATTCTGATTAGTGGTTCTGAAGAAAATCATTTTTAAAATTTTTGCAAATATGCTGACTCAGCATTTTTTCAAACGCCCCTACAGAACACCATAACACAACCGATGGCCATTTTTTGTTAAATCTATTCTACCGGTCAAAAGGATGCTTCATACCAAATAACAGTTCTCTGTTCCGTGTTGTTTGGAAAATATGGGCATTTGAATTTTTTTTCTATTTTTAACCCCTGGCAGTGGCGGCACCATGGGGGGGGGTGAATATGGAGGGTACTTACCCCTCCACTTTTTTCGCCAAGCGTAGTAATTAATCATTTTAATTTTTGTATTGAACTTTGCGGTGTAAGGGTGGGAATGCTTAATTCCATATTCCCAAGTGCACGAAATCAGAGAAGTTTTTAAATTATGTTTGTGTGTGCCCCCCCCCCCCCCCACCCCACCCCACACACACATTAGCTGCAAACAACAAACAAGAGTCAAGGGCCCAAATTGCAACAAGGCGTGCTGCATTCAAACGGTCTGAAACATACCGCTTAAGAGTATTCGAGGAATACTAGAATCGAGAGCGTGCAACGCATCCGTTTGGAATGCAGCCTACTTTCATTTTCGATTTGAGTGTCGTTTGGTTCTTTGTGCTCACACTTTACAACAGCGTTCTTCCGTTAAAATGTCACCATGTATGACGTTTTCTATAACTGAAAGACCTAACCAATAAGTTTCAAAAGGATAAAACTGTTTTAATTTAATTGTCTGAGAATGCTCCAGAGTATACCATTTACAACGTAAGTTTTAAAAATTTTCTCAACTTAAGGAGGGGACACCCCTCCCGAAACCCACCCTGGCTCGGCGCTGCGCGGTGGGCAATACCCAACTGTACCCCCTCACTTCTGTAACTCTGGTGCTGCCACTGACTCCTGGGGTACCCACGGGGCAACAAAAAAAACAATTCCGGGCATCAATCAAGTACTTTGGACCCACTTATGCTACATGCCAAATTTGGTTCAAATCAGCCCATCGGTTCTTGAAACAGAAATTTTGGGCAGAGCCCAAAATGGATATGTGCCCACAGAGAGCCCAAATATTGATCTACCAACTTCTCTTGAACAAACTTTAATCTTCAACACCAAAAAGTGTTACAATTTCTCTGGTGGTTCATGAGAAGATTTTTAAAGATTTTTAGGCTTTGGCATCATTGGCCAGAGCCCGAAGAAAGCAGCCGCTCCATTTGAACAAAATAGAAAGGGAATACCCCAGGAATGGTTTGTGCAATATATGTTTGATTCGGGTTGAATGGCTGAGGAGAAGAAGCCAAGTTTGCAAAAGTTAATGGACGACGGACGCCAAGTGATGGCAATACCTCACACGGACTTGCAGTCAGGTGAGCTAATAATAGAGAAGACATATCATCAAAATAAGGAGCCATATCCAAGTAATTCCATATTCTTAGCATGAATGATTATGCTAACTGGGTGTAACGAGCCCCAATTTTAAGGCTTGTCTGGACTAAGCCACTTAAATCAGGATGGCGAGTTCGAGAGTAAGAGACGAACCCCCCACAAACATATGCCATATATATACTAAACAAGCTGTATCTAAGATCAGTAATAATTTACAGACAAAAACAGCTTCACTCATAGTTACACTTATTATCAGGCCAGAAGAGAAGAAGAAAAATCCCTCCCCCCCTTTTTTTGGAAGGAATATTCTTCAAAACAAAGAGGGAAGGCTTTGGAATCAGTGAAAAGCGGGTACCAATTAATCTATATATATATTCTCCCAACAGGCACAAAGTTATTAATTATTATTAATTATTGGTGCTTAACACCACCTCAGAAGCTAAGGCTATCGTGGTGATCCTGGTTATTAAAGTGCAAGATTCTAATGTATGCCGGAGTTGGAATACGTAGATAAGTCGAAAACCGGTGATATAATGTTACAACCTTACACTTGTCCAATTGAATCCCAATGGAAAGTATCTGTTAGAGCAAACAGGCTTCCAAGACAACCATCAGGCGACCCCGTTCAGGTGTACAGTTAATTCCAATAATGAAATTCCAAACTGAACTGTGCGAATATACGAGAATAGGAATTCTCCTGTGTACCGTCTCTGGTAGAAAACTGGATTCAGAACATGGAACAGACTATGATTAACAGACCTATCACAGACCGTCCCCCAAATAATTCACTGTTCCCTAGATCCGTCACAACCAATGATTGTTCTTAAAAAGAATATACTACTCCGAATAATGAAGCTAAAAATGATAAATTCTAAGTAATCTGTGTATTTTTTATACTTACCAATGGCCCAGACTAGCTGGTGCTAACTCAAAAATGAAAGTGTCAATGACACTGTAGCTTAACTTGTGTGTTGTGTTTGATGAAAAGGATAATGTTCAATGATTATGAAAGGATTATGAAATAAGACAAGAATTGTGATAATTGGGAATATGTTCATTTCTGTTCCATGTATGCTATATTTTTGATAAAAATAATGAGGTGTACACTGTACTAAAGAGCTGAGGGGTGGGTTAATATGACCTCACAGTTAATGTATGAGGCCCTCACAGTTAACGTATATTAACCAAAGTTACCAAGTTACAGTGAAATTATTCCAAAACGAGTCATCCTATCAAGTTACAATAAAATCCCTTCATAAATATGGCCTGTAGACTATGCTAAAGGTTTGCGGGCTTCGGGCCCCTGTAGAAGTCAGTTTCCCAATTGTGTACAAAGGGACATTCACATCTACACATTATATGAAGTCAACCTACCAAGTTACAATGAAATCCCTTCATAAATATGACCTGTAGACTGTGCTAAAGATTTTTGGGCTTTGGGCTCGGGCAGCCGTCATGGTTGAATGATCGCAACCAAAAGGGGACATTCTCATAAGGGCATCATCTGGAGTGATCCTACGAAGTTACAATGGAATCCCTTCATAAATATGACCTGTAGACTGTGCTCAAGATTTTCGGGCTTCGGGCCCCTGAAGCCGTCACAGTTGACCAATCACGATCAAAAGGGGATGTCATCATCTAGGCATTATATGGAGTGAAACTAACAGGTTACAATGAAATCCTTCCATAAATATGACCTATAGACTATGCTAAAGGTTTTGGGCTCGGGCAGCCATCAAGGCTGAAAGATCGCGACCAAAAAGGGACGTTCTCATCTAGACAATATTTGGAGTCATCCTACCAAGGTACAATGAAATCCCTTCATAAATATGGCCTGTAGACTGTACTAAAGGTATTCGGGTTTCAGGCCCCTGTAGCCGTCACAGTTGCCTAATGATGCCCAAAAGGGGCTGTTCTCATCTAGACATTATATGAAGTAAACCTACCAAGTTACAATGAAATCCCTTCATAAATATGAACTGAAGACTGTGCTAAAGGTTTTCGGGCTTTGGGCTCGGGCAGCCATCATGGTTGAATGATCGCAACCAAAAGGGGACATTCTCATCTGGGCATCATCTGGAGTGATCCTACGAAGTTACAATGAAATCCCTTCATAAATATGACCTGTAGACTGTGCTCAAGATTTTCGGGCTTCAGGCCCCTGAAGCCGTCACAGTTGACCAATCACGACCAAAAGGGGATGTCATCATCTAGGCATTATGCATTATATGGAAGCAAACTAACAGGTTACAATGAAATCCTTCCATAAATATGATCTATAGACAATGCTAAAGGTTTTGGGCTCAGGAAGCCATCATGGCTGAATGATCGCAACCAAAAGGGGACATTCTCATCTGGGCATCATCTGGAGTGATCCTACGAAGTTATAATGAAATCCCTTCATAAATATGACCTGTAGACTGTGCTCAAGATGTTCGGGCTTCGGGCACCTGTAGCCATCACAGTTGACCAATCACGACCAAAAGGGGATGTCATCATCTAGGCATTATATGGAGTCAACCTAACAAGTTACAATGAAATCCTTCCATAAATATGACCTATAGACTATGCTAAAGGTTTTTGGGCTCGGACAGCCATCAAGGCTGAATGATCGCGACCAAAAGGGGACGTTCTCATCTAGACATTCTTTGGAGTCATCCCACCAAGCTACAATGAAATCCCTTCATAATTATGACCTGTAGACTGTTCTAAACGTTTTCGGGCTTCGGGTCCTTGTAGCTGTCACAGTTGCCCAATCGTGTCCAAAAGGGGACGTTCTCATCTAGACATTATATGAAGTCAAACCTACCAAGTTACAATGAAATCCCTTCATAAATATGACCTGTAGACTGTGCTAAAGGTTTTTGGGCTTCGGGCTAGGGCAGCCATCATGGTTGAATGATCGCAACCAAAGGGGACAATCGCATCTGGGCATCATCTGGAGTGATCCTACGAAGTTACAATGAAATCCCTTCATAAATATGACCTGTGCTCAAGGTTTTAGGGCTTCGGGCACCTGTAGCCATCACAGTTGACCAATCACGACCAAAAGGGGATGTCATCATCTAGGCAATATATGGAGTCAACCTAACAGGTTACAATGAAATCCTTCCATAAATATAACCTTTTGCCTATGCTAAAGGTTTTTGGGCTCGGGCACCCATCAAGGCTGAATGATCGCGATCAAAATGGCACGTTCTCATCTAGACATTATTTGGAGTCATCCTACCAAGTTACAATGAAATCTCTTCATAAATATGACCTGCAGACTGTGCTAAAGGTTTTCGGGCTTCAGGCCCCTGTAGCCGTCACAGTTGCCCAATCATGTCCAAAAGGGGACTTTCTCATCTAGACATTATATGAAGTCAACCCATCAAGTTACAATGAAATTCCTCAATAAATATGACCTGTAGACTGTGCTAAAGGTTTTCAGGTTTTGGGCTCGGGCAGTCGTCATGGTTGGCAGATCACGCCCAAATGGGGAAATTCTCATCCAGACATCACAAGAAGTCATCCTACCAAGTGACAATGAATCCCTCCATATTAAACATGACCTGCAGACTGTGCTAAAAGCTTTTGGGTTTCGGGCTTGGGCAGCCATCACAGTTGACAGATCATGCCCAAAAGGGGATGTTCTCATCTAGGCATTATAAAGAGGCATCCTACCAAGTTACAATGAAATCCCTTCATAAATACGACCTGTAGACTGTGCTAATGGTTTGGGGGTTTTGGGCTCGGGCAGCCATACTGGTTGACCGATCGCGACCAAAAGGGGACGTTCTCATCTAGACATGACCCCAAACCTGCATAGGAAATTTTTTGAAGATCAGACAAGAACTGCGGGGTGTAGCCCGTGCTAAAGGAAAATGTGAACAGACTCACAGACTAACAGACTCACAGACAAACAGACTTCCGCACGCGTGATGGCAATAGTTTATCTTGACTTTGTCAAGTTAAGCTAATTAATCCAGAGCCAAACACAAATTTTGCCCCCAATCCCCCAAATTTGCATGCAAAACCAAAAATTCAATCTCCTATCTGGTCCTCCATACTTTTCAGATCTGCGCATGTGCAGTATCCAGGAAGACACCGAAATTGGCGCCAACCATCATTCTTTCTATAATTGCCTGTTAAATGTTATAAACAGCGGGGAGGTATGAGTGCCCACTAATGGGAGGGCCATACCTGTCTGGGCCATTGGTAAGTATAAAAAATATACAAATTACTTAGAATTTATAATATTTTTATACAACAACCAATAGCCCAGACTAGCTGAATCATAAAAAGGCTGGAGGGCCTAGGGCATAAAGGAAAATCCAAGCTCACAATCACTTCAGTAAAGGACATCTCCTACAGGAGAATAGGAGAAAAAGGAATTATATATGTCTTTCTCCTTTACGAGAAATGAGAAAGACATAACACCAACAATGTAATGGAGTATAACATAATATATAATTCTCCATTTAATGCTAGCATAACCCATTATGCTAATTCGGTGAAGGGAAGCCAATATATAAAGATAGTCCAGAGAATGAGATTCTTTGTACTCATTTAAAAGTGTCCGAAGATTATATATTAACGCCCGTTTGACACGTGACATATACAAATGCTTCACAGTGAGCTACACTTTAAAAACCATACATAAATGAGACACAGTTATTGCTTCACACCGAGCTACACATTAAAACCATCCTAACACCGACTCAGGACTACTGACACCAGAGGAGGTCTTCCCTTGCTTTTCACTATAAAGCCAGATGATCATAAAGAAAAAAAAACTGTCCCCCCCCCCCCTTTCCCCTTGTTCTGAGGTATCAGACCTCAGAACAAAGAGGGCAGCGGAACAGCGTCACTGCTGGAACAGGCTGCCTAAATAACTATAGATGTAATCATTAACGGACTACATTCTGAGCAACAGAAAGAGGACCTAAAGATCTAAGGTCACCAGAGATGGACTCTAAATTTCTCAGGTAAAACTTGGCAAATGTTTATAGAAAATGAAGTTAAGAAACCGCCTTTCTTCCTCGTACTCGAGATACTAAATATGGCGTTGTCTATATGGCCAAAGGCCTGTGACACCTGCCTAGACTGAACTGGAAATGAAAGGACCCTCTCCTTTGTCCGGATAAAGTCTGCGTCCAATGACGCCAGCGGTTTCTTTCTTGTCGTCGCAGCATTCTGATTCGACGGAACAAATGCAGGGTAGTATTGATGGATGAAATCCATCGCAACCATGTGTTGTCCCGAAAGGGAAGGGTAATCTTCTTCCATATCCCTTTCACCCTCCGAGAGAATCAGTTGTGAATCTCGGTCCCTTGAATCTGCGTGAACAGACGACTGGACCAACCCAGCACCATCCGACAGCTCATGTTCTGAGTCTGAAGGAGGCTGCTCTTGCACTTGCTGGGATGCTGCGATCAGCTGCGCAATCTGTGACAGCAAGTTCGTCACCGAGGACTGAGGAGCAACAGTCTTCTGTTTCTTCCCCGATTGCTGCTCCTAGGATGGTGTGTCGGAGATGACTCTTTTCTCCAAACGTCCCGATGATCAAGGCCTTGTCTCCCTAGCTACCGGATGGTCCAACTTCACTGGCAAAGAGTGGTCCCTTAGTCATAACTGTAGCCGAGGCCGGCTGCGATCTATATGGAGTGTCCCAAACGGCAGGTGTGGACGTATGCTCCGACTCACGCAAGTTCTTTATCACAACATCTGGCCCAGATGTTGCTGGGATAGAGAGGGACCTCTCTCGCTCGCGGTCTTTTTGGCCCTAGATTAATTTTTGAGTTAGCACCAGGTAGTTTGGGCCATTGGTTGTTATATAAAAATATAGAGAACGTATGCATAGATGGCCTATTGGAAATTCCATAACTGATCCAACTAGCCCCATAAGCTCTATAAAGAAGAGCAAGAATTTTATAAAATCTATTCAATAATGGTCTGTCTAATAAATATACATATTATGCACATGAGCAACAGCATATCACATGTACTCGTCTGAATACAGCCTGTATCCACAGTATGAACAAGTGATACATATGTAACCAGGAAACGGAATGAATAATACAACATTCATGCAGTTAAACAGTTATAAACTCATATGTCGTAAGAAAAGGGCAGACTGCTCTAAGCGAAACTTCTGAGAGTGGACTAAATACCACATTTGGAGAATGTCGCCCAGATAACCAACATGTAAGCCACGCAGGTACACAAAGGTTAGCAATATCAACCGAATGTGTTCATGAAAAAAATTCAGAATAATAAAACAGTTATTGTTCAGGAATCAAATGCTCGTATATGACTTATAGATGAACAACCACAGGAAACAAACCAACCAAAGAGTGGATGTGTCCATAAGGTCGCCGTTGGAACACAACCCAGCTGCCAATTGAGGAGCCATGAAAGGCATGCATATACTTAAATGCATACAAGGCTTACAGGAAGAAAACTACATCCTGCCCTGTAATTGCCTCTTAACATATTGGTGGTGGTGGGGGGGGGGGGGGGGGGGGGAGGGGGGGGAAGTTGACAAATAAATCCTATTGAATCCCCCTCACCCGCAATACTTGAATTGCTAGAGAAGTAAGGCCGGCGCAGTAGAATTAAGGCTATACTGCTGCTGCTATTCTCAATAAGAGTAATACATCTAAAAAGCTTATAGTCAAAGCAATCATAATAACAGTAACCTCGCAACTCGTAATGCTTTTGTGTTAGTTATCAAATAGTATAGGAACCGCAGGGCTTCCTCATGTCTGACTGACTCCATAATGCCACTAAGGACGGAGGGGGACGTGACGACCAAATAATACAATATATAGACATAATATCCAATCCCCCAAGTGGAAATATAATCCAGAACAATAGATTGGATAGAAATGAAGAGGGAGATGAAAACAATGTTCCGACACCCGATCATAAAAACCTAGATGAACTCCTTACGTTCGATCTGATATCAGAAAATATATTCCTGAGAAGGAGTTTAGTATAGGCGTTTGAAGAAATGCTCATTAATCACACTAGGTTAATATGGCGTCATCAATAGGGCTTACTGCCTCAGATAACTAACACCAAACAATACCAGTAGGAAAAGAATAACCTCCTCTAACATAACCGTATCATGTCTGATAGGACAATGAACTCAGCCTAGCTGAAGCAACTAAAGGTCTACCTATTCGTGAAAACAATTAAAAGGCTGATAACTGTGGCCTTAGAAGCTCACAATGGATAACTACTAATGCTAGCCGTAGCCTATAAGTCTTCACCTTCATGAAGACAGGTATTTTGGTGTAAGTTGCGACCTTGAAAGATTGAAAACGACGGAGACTTACAACTATTGTCGCACAAGGTATGGAATGAACAGCCGCTATATATAACAGTGGTAACTCCCAAAGAGACAGTAGTCTCAAGAGATAATTATTTCGGTTATGCTATTGCAAAATTACTGAAAAACACCGCTCATGATTCTAGCTAGGCTACTATGGTGTCAACAATAACTCAAGTCTATGACACCTCGGAAAAAAAACAGAAAAGCACTCTTTCCTTTAGCGGTTTTATTTCCAAAAGACAGCGGTCTGAGCCTAGCTAACGTAGCTTAGAAGTCTTCATCTCCGTGAAGACAGATATCTCAGTGTAACTTGCAACCTTGAAATCTCACTGAATGAAGACTTACAACTATTGTCGCGCAAGCTAGGGAATGAAGAGCTGCTATTCTTACAGCTGTAATTCCCAAAGAGACAGTAGTCTCAAGGTAGCTACCCAGGTATGAGTCTTCTTCTGCGTGAAGACATATCTGTGTCACCTGCGGCCTCTGAAAGCTCACTGAATGGAGACTTACAACACTAGCCGCTAATGTATAAGAAAAGACCGCTGTAACAGTACAAAAGGCTACTATGGCATCCACAATAGCATTAAATGTCTTGACTTCAAGGACTACAACACCAAGAAGGAAAAGACGTACTTATTCCTTCTAACGGCTCTATTCCAAACAAGACAGCTGTCTCAGCCTGTCTATGCACTCTCGAACCTCAATTCGTAAGGAATAGAGCATTTCTTATACTATTGTTAAGGCAAGGAAGGTGTCATTAATCTGGACAAAAGCCCTCGACACCTCAGCCAAAAGATCCGGAGAGAAAATATCTTCATTTTTCCATCGCCCGGTATGTTAAGTTGTTTTTTGCCTAGCAAATGGAGACTTATATTCAGATGGAGCAAGATTCCAAGAGCTTATGACTAAAAATTCCTAGTCTTAAGGTGTCCTTCTGTGAGGGATGGAGACTCACCCTTCGTAGCCCTCTCACCATCCAAATGTTCCATCTGAAAATATGGTCAACACCATCAAACTGAACGGATGACTGGACCAATGCAGCACCGTCTGACAGCTCACCATCGGATCCTGTTAACGGTAGTACCAGCGACTACTGGGATGCTGCGAGTATGCAGAGCAATCTGCGGCAGCCGGTCCATGAACGAGGCTAGCAGAGCAACGATAATCCGCTTGTTACCATAAGCTGCTCACGGGACGGAGACCTGGTCCCAGAACATCGACACATGTCCCGTATAAAATTGCCTCAAAAAACTAGCTATCAACCTGAACATGCAGTCGGGTAGCTAGTCTGCGGTCTATGTGCTCCATCAATGAAGCAGGGGAAGAAGCCATAGCTGCAACCGGACCCGGCTGTAGTGTGAAAGGAGCGGCCCCAACAGCAAGCGTGAATGAGCATCCCAACTCACTAAAGTTTATTGAATCAAAAACAGTTGAGCCCGACTGCTGATGGAAAGAAGAGGGTTTGCCAGCTCGCGGTCTGCTCCATACCTCGCCGAGTGTTCCGTTAGAAACTTGTAGGCATCTACCCCTTAGTGTGCATATCCATGGAAGAAGAGAAAGCCGTAATAACAGCCAACCGGGCTGAAGTGAGGAAGAAGCATCTAAACATTTTGGATGGATGCTCCTACTCAATTAAATTTCTTACAACACAAAACAGTCATCCCCAATTGTTAACGGGAAGAAGACCGCTCTGCACACGCAATCTGCCCCCAGATCTCACCGAGTGTCCCGCTTTAAAACTTCTAGGCTAATCCCCTTTCGTGCGCTTCCATGTGAGAAGAAGAAGAAGCCATAAACACCACTGGGCTCGGCTACAGTGTGGAAGGAACATTCTGATGCGTGTTCCGACGATTATAATTTCTCACAGTTGACCCCGACTGTCAACGGGACAGAGAGGGTTCTCCAATCAGCAATCTGACCCCAGATCTAGCCGAGTATCCCGCAGAGAAACTTCTGGCTTCTTCTACATGCACAGATGACTGGACCAACCCAGCATTATCGGAGTCTGCGGACGGTTGCCCATTGCTGGGAAGCTGCGCAAATTGCGACAGCAAGTCTGTTACGGAGGCTTGTGGAGCAGCGGTTTCTATTCTCTGATGCATGTTGCTCCTGGATGGAGATCTAGCAGCTGATCTCTTCGTCAAATGTCCCGATGAATCAAGTCTCGAATCACTATAACTACACCCAGCCCCATCTGTAGTGTAGAAGGAGCATTCCAAGTGAGCAGGGGGGATGTTAGCTCCGACTCAGTGCAAGTTTCTGAAGGCAATAGTCGACCCCGACTGTTGCTGGGTTACAGAAGGCTCTCCTGCTCGCGGTCTGATCCCAGACCACGCCAATCTTCCCAACCAGAAACTTGCAGGCTTCTTCCCCTTTTTGCCATTGTTGCTGAGTGAGCTTTTGTTTATAAGGTGCTTGCTCTATCCAAATCTACACTCTCCTCGACTGCAATGGACATACACGGTATTACGGTTCCCACTATTGGGTAACCATCTGACTGGTCGAGCTAGCTGCTGGAATAAGAGGCCTTATTCCCTTTATATTCAAGAGCACCTTTGCAGCTTGCTCCATTTGCTCCTCACAGTGCGACGACTGTTCCTCTGGAAAAGAAACTGAAAACTCGAATTATCTTGCGGTGACAGCTCCGGCATCGGAAATTCACCGCGAATACATAGCGTGACACCCGCTTCCAACGTTAGTGTCCCAATGAGTCGACCCCGACCACACAAGTAGGACCTGAATCAGTAGGAGTGCAGCGACTACAGGCAAGACAACAAGCATGTAAATCCGATGGAGACTTCTTCAACCTACACTTTGAGCAGTAGTTTCATAAATAATTACAATCCAAACAAAGTTCACTGCACTCCTAACATCTAACATATAATCATACAATATAAGGATACATGATGAAGACAATCAAAAATAATTTCAAAGAAATCAAAACAAACAATAACGACCCAACACCCCTAGGGTGAGGATGTAACAGTGGGGATAAACCTTCTGTACAACACGCTAAAACTCCCAAGATATTTAACAAAATATTTCAATAAAAAACAGCCAGACAGCTTAGGAGTTTAACTGGAGGGTTCATGGAAGGATAGGGAAGGAACACATAACAAACAGTAGGTAAATCATTAGCAAAACTAATGACGTCAAGGCGTATATCCCGAAATTGGGTAACATGAAATAATTTTCATATTATTTAAAACTTACAGCCCTGAACATCTCAAACCACTATTGTTCACTTCCATCATCCAACTACTGCCTTGAATCCACTATATACTTCACTGATGTGTCTGGCATCCATCAAAGGAGAGATTTAAAGCACCGATGTCAGTTGATATGTTTACTGACTAAGGGTCAAAGAAGAATGGTGTTTGTGCCAATTTCGGTCTCTTCCTGGGTACTGTGCATGCGCAAGTACTAAAAGTATGGAGGGCCATATAGGACTTACAATTTTCATTGTTGTATGCAAATTTTGGGGATGGGGGTGGCGTTCAAAATTAGTGTTTGGCCCTAAATAATGTTGAAGATGCACCAGCTAAGTCTGGGCCATTGGTTGTTGCATAAAAATACAATCATTTCCAACCACAATATTAACACAGTCCTGTGGCCATCTCGTCTGCAGATCCCATTATATCTAAATTGATCAACTTTATTTCGGTAAATCTTCGGACATCCTGACATGCTTCAAACTTCTTTTAAAAAATTTTCTCCCAGCTGTTTTACAAATCTGCCCAAATTTGTACTTATATTTTTACTAACAGGAATAGCCACTAAATGGTTAGGCATGAATGGACACCAGCCGAAGAGAAACAGCGATACAAATTTCAACAAACATGCCCAATAGAAAAGATAACAAATGTAATTTTGACTGGTTTCCAAAAGGTTGTTTTGATTTTTTATCAATCCTTTTGATCAGTACAGCTTCAAACAAAATAAATGGACTCTTCACCTTTGTGTTTAAACATCGGGATTAAAAATTATTTATTTAAATGAATTTTAATGCATGGGATGTGTAATAAACACAGAACATGATGTGTGTTTGAATCGGAGGTGTTTTACATTATGAGTTGGAATGGCATAGTTATATTTTGCAAGAGCCAGTAGGCTCGAGCGAAATATGATTACGCCATTCCAACAAGTTATGTAAACACCCACCGATTGAAACACATATTCCGATCTTTTTATCGGTATCATGACTATGCCAATCCAACAACTTATGTAAAACACCCACTGATTCAAACACACATCACGTTCTATTTATCTGTATTGGCTCTTCAATACTTTATTGGGAATATCAGTCAATCAGCTAAGTAATTTTAAAATATTTTTCATCAAATCTAGTCATGGCTGCTTTGAAGCATTGGTTAAAAAAGTCTACACAACTTACAGGGGACAATTTGGTTAAATATATTCAAGTTTGACTTATTATATAATACCAAGAGATTTCCTGTCCTTGGAGGGAATATCTGCCAGCAGCATGTAAGGAATTAACATGTTCTTCCCTTAGGCGACATTATTCGTCACGATAATCTTAAATGTCATTTCTATGTTAATGATACACAGCTGTATATTCACTTTGGTCCCGACACTGAAAATCATGCATGTGGCATTATTGAACAATGCACTGAGGAGATAAGGGAACAAATGTCAAATAATTTTCTCAAGTTTAATGATGAGAAAACTGAGGTACTCTACAGCTCTATAGAACCTCCTGTTCTTGCATTTGCATAGGGAAAGCTGAAGTAAACCCCATTATCTCAAGTTCGAAATTTGGGCTGTCTCTTTGACAATAACTTTATTTTTTTCGACAACCATAAATTTGTCGATCAGCATTCCTCCATCCTCGAAATATTATCAAAATACGATGCCTTATTAATAAACAGTTGTCGGAACAACTTGCCTTTGTAACCACTTGTCTTGACTACTGCAATACTTCGCTTTATGGATCTAAGCAATGTAACATTGACAAGTGCCAACAAGAACAGAACTGCACTGCCCGCTGTTTTATGTGTATGTCAGCGTTATGTACAGCCAAAGAGCATTTTTAATGGAATTTTAGGCGAAATAAATTATATCAATATAAATTAATTTACAGCATCATCTGATTGTTGGAAAAAGCAGGGCTTTAGGCTGTCCAAATTTGGGAACAACAGATGAGTGTCACAGGCTCTATCGGGCCAACCATGGTTCATTCTGGTAAAAGGAAGTTTTGAAAATATAGACCCAAAACTAGGCATTTCCTTGCATTTGGGGCACCAGATAGTATCCAGTTCAACACAATTTCAATATTTGGAGCTTGTGGAGACAGCTCTCTCACATGAAGGCATACAAAAGTCCTCTTTATTTTACTTCCATTCATTTTTCTTCCCCCCAAACAAATCATATTTCCACTCCCACTCACCGAAAATTATAAATTCTAAGTAAATTGTATATTTTTTATACTTACTAATGGCCCAGACTAGCTGGTGCTAACTCAAAAATTAATCCAGGGCCAAACACAAATTTTGCCCCCCAATCCCCAAAATTTGCATCAAAACCGAAAATTCAATGTCCTATCTGGTCCTCCATACTTTTAAGATCTGCACATGCGAAATATCCAGGTATAGACACCAAAATTGGCACCAACCATCATTCTTTCTATAATTGCCTGTTAAATGTTGTAAACAGCGGGGAGGTATGAGTGCCCACTCATGGGAGGGCCATACCCATTTGGGCCATTGGTAAGTATAAAAAATATCCAAATTACTTAGAATTTACAATATTTTTATACCATCATTCTTTCTATAATTGCCTGTTAAATGATGTAAACAGCGGGGAGGTATGAGTGCCCACTCATGGGAGGGCCATACCCGTCTGGGCCATTGGTAAGTATAAAAAAATATACAAATTACTTAGAATTTATAATATTTTTATACAACAACCAATGGCCCAGACTAGCTGAATTGTAAAAAGGCTGGAGGGCCTAGGACATAAAGGAAAATCCAATCTCTCAATCACTTCAGTAAGGATATCTCCTACAGGAGAATAGGAGAAAAAAGGAAATACATATGTCTTTCACTTTTACGAGAAACGAGAAAGATATAACACCAAAACTGTAATTGAATATTACATAATATATAATTCTCCATTTAATGCCAGCATAACCCATTATGCTAATTCGGTGAAGGAAAGCCAATATATAAAGATAATCCAGAGAATGAGACTCTTTATACTCATTTAAAAGTGTACGAGGATTATATATTAACGCCCGTTTGACACGTGACATATACAAATGCTTCACAGTGAGCTACACTTTAAAAACAGTACATGAATGAAACATAATTATTGCTTCACATCGAGCTACACATTAAAACCATCCCAGCACCGACTCAGGACTACTGACACCGGAAGAGGTCTTCCCTTGCTTTTCACTATAAAGCCAGATGATCATAAGGGAAAAAAAATGCCCCCCCCCCCCCCTCCCCCCCATCCTCTTGTTCTGAGGTACAAGACCACAGAACGAAGAGGGCAACGGAACAGCGTCACTGCTGGAACGGGTTGCCTAAATAACTATAGATGTAATCATTTAGTGGACGACATTCTGAGCAACAGAAAGCGGACCTAAAGATCTAAGGTCACCGGAGATGGACTCTAAATTTCTCAGGTAAAACTTGGTATATGTAGAGGGCTGTGTTCAGTACGCAGCCTTCATGAGATCAGTAATGTCTAAACTGTTAGAATAAGCCCAAGAAGTGGACAGCGCTCTACTTCATGCACTGTTATCTTATTTACAAAACGTTGATCTGAAGATAGATTTTCATAGGCAATGCACATTGCCAGCTGAATCCACCCAGCAACTGAATGAACAGAAATATCTTTTCTGTTAGGAATCAATGAAAGAAAGAAACTTTTTCTTCCTTTTCTTAAAAAATCTGATCGACGTTTATATATGCGCATATCCCTGACTGGACACACCAGAGGTCTCCGGTTGTCCGAGGACGGCAGAGCCTTAATGGTAATAGGCTCAGGCCGTTTATCTGAAGTCTGATTCTTAGCCAGAAATCCCACTTCTGTAGTTAGGGTAATGGTATTACCCACACTATGGTAGTAAGAATCATCAACTGATAACGCATGAAGTTCACTAAGCTGAGAAGATTGATCCACGGTTTCTGTGACGACAGAGGTGCTACTAGTAGAATTTTGCAATGAAACTGATCTTTAACAGAATCTGCTGAATCAACGGAGTTGGAGGATACGCATACCCTATCATTTCTTCCCATGAGATCGACAGAGTGTCTACGGCGTACGCTCGATGGTCTGGACATGGCAACATGAACATCGGTAACTGAATACTAGCTTGTTGAGCGTCCACTCCGATGGCAACAGGCAACCTTTCCGAGAGAGAGAGTCTGCTATTACATTCAGATGACCAGGTATATGACAAACAGAAAGCAGAACATGATAATTCATGATGTATAGAAGAAGCTTCTCCGTTAGTTTGCAAAACGGAATCGAATGAGTGCCGCCCTGGTTCCTGATGTACGCTACCACTGTTGAGTTGTCTGACAAAATCTGAACATGAGCGTCTGCTATTATGTGAATTCAAGGTTGTAGTGCTTGCCATATCAACATCATTTCCTTGATGTTTATGTGTTTCTCCAGGAACCGAGGGACCCAAAGACCCTGACACTTCAAGTCTGCTAGAACTAGGGTCGCGCCCTAACACGGCTGACTCGTATCCGTCATAATCGTGAAAGCCGGATCCGGCAGTTGCAGCAGAACTCCCTGAGTTAACCACTGAATATCTGCCCAAATCTGAACCCTTTGTTTTATTAGGTCCGTTTAAACAATACTGGTTTTGAGTGAATGCGTCTTCACACTCCAGTTTTGAGTAAAGAATATCTGGAGGGGACGCGTGCGCAGGCGACCCATCAGAATAAGATCCGCAGCCGCTCCGCACCGCCCCAACGGTCGCATGAATTCCCTCGCTGTTAATGCGTCTGAGTGTAGACAAAAGTGAGCATAACAACTGACTAATTTCGCTCTGGGTTACCAGCAGACGAACCAGATTGTTGTGAGTCTCGAAGCTCATTCCAAAGTGAATGAACAACTTGGACGGAGCTAAATCCGACTTTTTCTCATTTGCGATGAAACCGAGATGTCGGAGTGATAGAAGCAGATTCTGAACATAGTGCTGAAGAATAATTCTGTTGCTGTATCTCTGAAGAATGTCGTCCAAGTAAGCCGACGTTACCGCAGACGAATAGGCTCGGAAGGGTGACATTACCGAGTTCATTATTCGAGTGAATGCCCAGGGAGCCAGGTTCAGACCAAAGTACATTGCTCTGAACTGATACACCCTCCCTTGTATGGCGAACCACAGGTACTTTCTGAATGCCGGATGTACCAGGACATGAAAGTATGCATCCTTTAAATCTATGCTTGCCACACAGTCATTCACTCGAACGCTCGCCCTTACCAACCGAGTTGTCTCCATATAGAATTTTGGAGCCACAATGAGCTTGTTAATCCAGCTTAGGTCTATAACCGGTCGGAACGAGCCATCTGGCTTCGGTACGAGGAACAGGTGACTGTAGAATCCTTGAGAATTTTGATTCTCGACACTCTCTATTGCTTCCTTTGATAAGAGAGTTTGTACCTCCGCTAGGAGAGACTCTCTTTTGCAAGGATTTGACGGAAGATTTGTCCAATGCGGACATCTTGTTCGTGGGGGTTTCACTCAGAATGATAGCCGTAGGCCGTCTGAGACTACACTTCTCACCCACTGGTCTTCCGTGATTGTTATCCAGTTTTTTTGCAAAGCTTGATAACCGTCTGCCAACTGGTAAGCAATAGAGGTCTAGATCATCACCTGTACGACCTGTGAGGCTTACAGGAGGAGAAACCATGTCCTCCCCGCGAAGAACCTCATCCCGTCGGCCTAGGGGCGTCTCACCGATAGTCCCGATCAGACCTCTGACCCTTTCCCGTGTCGCTGTACTAACGACCTCCAGAGTAAGAATAAGAGGGTTTCTTATAAAGGAGCTCCTTTACACTTGTCTGCTGCAGTGGGTTGCCGAGACGCCGACTTTAAAAGCAGAGCATTCAACGTTTTCTTGGTAGCCTGGTCATAGACTAATGAAAGCTTGTCGTCGAATATAGTATGTCTGGACACTGGAGCGACTCGGAGAGAGTTTTTCACCTTGTCATCTATCAGTGATGATGACGCAAGGGCACCATCACGTCTGATTAACTCCAAATTAGCCACTGTTAGGGCGGTGTTATACGTGGTTTTCATAATAACCCTGGAAAGAACTCTTAAAGAGGTACGAACGTCCTCAAATTCCTTTCCGTTGAGACGTTGCGCCATAGCTCTTGTAAGGTGATCTGCGTAAGACATAGCGCTCAAATTCACTATCAGGTAACCATCTGACCGGTCGAGCTAGTCTCAATTGTGGCTGAGTGAATTGTGAATGATCCAGGTAAGGATACCTCTAGATCCTCGGCCTGTTCATCCAAATGCAGAGGAACTCTCTGAACATCTTCTCCGACCATTTTAAATGAACGTGGTCCAAGAAACGGTATGTTTACAGAAGACGAAGGTAAGAAACCGCCTTTCTTTCTCGTACTTGAGAGATTAAATACGGCGGCATCTATATGGCCGAAGGCCTGCGACACCTGCCTGGACTGAACCGGAAAAGAAAGGACCTCCTCCTTTGTCCAGATAAAGTCTGCATCCAACGACGCCAGCAGTTTCTTCCTTATGGTCGCAGCATTCTGATTCGACGGAATGAACTCAGGGTAGCATTGATGCATTAAATCCATCGCAACCATGTGTTGTTCCGAAAGGGAGGGGCAATCGTCTTCCATATCCCTTTCACTATCCGAGAGAATCAGTTGTGAATTTTGGTCCCTTGCATTTGCGTGAACAGACGACTGGACCGACCCAGTTCATGCTCTGAAGGAGGCCGCTCTTGCGCTTGCTGGGATGCTGCGATCAGCTGTGCAATCTGCGACAGCAAGTCCGTTACTGAGGACTGGGGAGCAGCAGGCTTCTGTTTCTTCATTGCTTGCTGCTCCTGGGTCGGTGTGTCGGAGATGGCTCTTTCCTCCGGACGTCCCGATGATCGAGGCCTCGTCTCCCTAGCTACCGGATGGTCCGACTTCGCTGGCGAAGAGTGGTCCCTTCTTTGTGTAGCAGGCTGTATCTCCAAAGTCGGGTAGCTAGGATGTGGTCGTGTGTGCTTAGTAGATGTCGAAGAAGCCGTAACTGTAGCCGAGGCCGGCTGCGATCTATATGGAGCGTCCCGAACGGCAGGTGTGGACGTATGCTCCAACTCACGCTATTTCTTTACCACAACATCTGGCCCCAGATGTTGCTGGGATAGAGAGGGGCCTCTCTCGCTCGCGGTCCTTTCAGACCTCGCTGAGCTTCCCACAACACTTGCTGGCTTCTTCCCTTGTTCCATCGTCGCTGGGTGAGCATGTTTATGTTTTAAAGTGCTCGCTCTACCCAATCCACTTCTTATGACTGCAACAGACGTACCCGGCATCAAGGTACCCATGGACGGAGTGACTGCTTCGCCGGTCGAGCTAGCTGCAGACAAGGAGACATGAAATAATTTTGATAAAAATTATAAAGTTACAGCCCTGAACATTCCTGACTACCGTTGTTCACTTCCATCATCCAATTATGTCCTTGGATCCAACAATTTTACCACTGATTTGTGTCTGGCATCCTCAAAAATGAGATTTAAAGGCACAGATGTCAGTTCATTGTTGCTGACTTCAGGGCCGAACAAATAATGATGGTGGTCACCAATTCCGGTGTCTTCCTGGATACTGCGCATGCACAGATCTGAAAAGTATGGAGGACCAGATAGGACATTGAATTTTCGGTTTTGCATGCAAATTTTGGAGATTGGGGGGGAAAATTTGTGTTTGGCCCTGGATTCATTTTTGAGTTAGCACCAGCTAGTCTGGGCCATTGGTTGTTGTATAAAAATATGGTATTTCACTCCCAGCATCGTATTCCACTTTCAGTGAGGTCCGACTTTTTTTTTCATTGTTTACAAATTGGTTGAGTTGAATCAATTATAAAGGGTTGTTTTGTGTTTTGGAAATACAAATAAGGAGAAAATAAAATAAATACAAAAGTTCAATTTCAAGTATGATTTTATCCTCTCGTGGGCAGCACAGATTATTTTACTTGGCTAACGCCTCGTGAAATAATCCTTCACGCAACTCACTCAAGGATAAAAGCCGTACTTGAATCCAAGCAGGGAACTATTGTCTATGTGTGTGGGAAAAGTGGGCTTGCCAGTACAAGGCTTAACAGAGCCAATGTACACTGAACAGAATGGGAGTAATATGATATGATCTTCTAGTTCAAGTGATGATATGAACTTAAAAATATTAAACTTGTTGGAGATTTCAATGTTATATTTCTCAGCACAAAACTAAACAAGAGGGATGTTACTGCTCACCTACATTTGTGCTTGATACAGTCAATCCAATGTCAAGAAAGTTCCCTGAAGCTGCATTTTGATGTCCCCTGACTTAAACTGGGTGGCATATAGTGATTGATGTGTGAGTGTGTCTGTCTGTCCATCTCTGTCTGTGTGTGTGTGTGTGTGTGTGTGTGTGTGTGTGTGTGTGTGTGTGTGTGTGTGTGTGCGTTTGTCTTACCAACTTGACGAGGTAACTAGACAAAAGAGTTTGCGTGTTTCGCCTTACCGAGGTACAAAAGACAAAAGAAACCCTTTACCTTGGTTGTTTTCCCAGAACTGTACCGGCAAAACGAGGTAGAAACCGTTAGTCTACACAAAGGACAAACAATGGGGTACCTCGGTATGTAGGGTAAACAAGACTCTGTGTGTGTGTGTGTGTGTGTGTGTTGGTGTGTGTGTGTCTGTGTGTGTGTGTTTGTGTTTGTGTGTGTGTGGTGTGTGTGTGTGTGTGTGTGTGTGTGTGTGCGTTTGTCTTACCAACTTGACGAGGTAACTAGACAAAAGAGTTTGCGTGTTTCGCCTTACCGAGGTACAAAAGACAAAAGAAACCCTTTACCTCGGTTGTTTTCCCAGAACTGTACCGGCAAAACGAGGTTGAAACCGTTAGTCCACACAAAGGACAGACAATGGGGTACCTCGGTATGTAGGGAAAACAAGACTGTGTGTGTGTGTGTGTGTGTGTGTGTGTGTGTGTGTGTGTGTGTGTGTGTGTGTGTGTGTGTGTGTGTGTGTGTGTGTGTGTGTGTGTGTGTGTGTGTGTGTGTGTGTGTGTGTGTGTGTCCGAGCAAGACTCTGTGTGTGTGTGTGTGTGTGTGTCCGAGCCAATAACTCAAAAACTGTTAGGGCCACAGTCATCAAACTTCACACAATTATAAAGGACCATGGGAGGATGAGTCACACACCATAGCCTGGTTCATACCTTCAAGGTCAAGGTCACATTTCAAGGTCACACTAAAAATTGGTCAATACTCGTGTCTCAGCCATAACTCAGAAACAACTCATAGTACAATTGTTAAACTTTTTACAAATGTTAAGGGCAGTCAGAAGGTGTGTTGCGTATAATAGTTTCCACCACATCTGCAAGGTGGAGGTCACAATTCACCTTCATATGTTCAGGGTCACAAATCGTGTCTCAAGCATAACTCCAAAACTATTAGGGCTACAATCATCTAACATCGCTCAATTATAAAGGACAACGGGTGGATGTGTCACGCACCTCAGCCAGGTCTGTAAGGTCAAGGTCACACTGAACACGGTTAGGGCCACAGTCATCAAACTTCACACAATTATAAAGGACCATGGGAGGATGTGTCACACACCATAGCCAGGTTCGTACCTTCAAGGTCAAGGTCACATTTCAAGGTCACACTAAAAATCGGTCAATATGAGCCATAACTCAGAAACGAATCATAGTACAATTGTTAAACTTTTTACAAATGTTAAGGACAGTCAGAAGGTGTGTCGCGTATAATAGTTTCTGCCGCATCTGCAAGGTGAAGGTCACAAGGGGATGGGGGGGGGGGGGGGCATGTGTTACCTTAGTAACATTTTTCTTGTTATTGTTTATATCACTCCAAATAATGGATATCTTCATTTTTAATGGGATATATTTTAATTATCACAAAGTTAATATTACTGCAATGAGTCTCAGTAAACCAAGTCTACTATATCAATGACCTGGATAGACCCACAGAAACAAAACTCACCTTAACACAAAGTTTCACAACCTACAACTGACTATCCCCACCTGCAATTGACTATCCCCTACCCCTCCCTATGCACCCCAAAAATATTTTGATTGGAAATGATTGGAAGGAAATAAAAATTCAAAACAATTTGTATACACAGAAGGGTTAATACCTAAAGATGTTATTCGGAGAGAAAAAACTTTGACATAGACAGTGTCAAAGTGTAAAAAAATGTATAAAAAGCCCCAGGCCCTTACAGGTTAAATGCCTGAATATCTAGACACTGTTGGATAATACTTACAATGTCTCTCAAAGTGTGGTAAAGCTCTGTCAGCAAATCCATTGGGTACTCTTATTCCACTGATAGCTTGTTGTCCCACACATGCTATCATCTGAGAAATATTAATAAATGAACCTGGAATTTAAGTAAGTTGAGTCATATATTTATGTTATATATACAGAGAAATCCCAATAACACAAAGTCTGAGGTACAGTTAATATTTGTGGCCCCCACAGTTAATGTATGTGGCCCCCACAGTTAATGTATATCAATGAAAGTTACCAATTTACAGTGAAATTATTCCAAAACGAGTTATCCTATCAAGATACAATGAAATCCCTTCATAAATATGGCCTGTGGACTGTGCTCAAGGTTTTGGGGCTTCGGGCCTGTGTCGCCATCATGGTTGACCAATCACATCCAAAAGGGGACGTCCTCATCTAGACATTATACCGAGTCATCCTACCAAGTTACAATGAAATCCCTTCATAAATATGACCTGGAGTCTGTGCTAAAGCTTTTTGGGTTTTTGGCTCGGGCAGCTGTCATGGTTGAATGATCATGATCAAAAATAGATGTTCTCATCTAGGCATTATCTAGAGTCATCCTACCAAGTTACAATGAATTCCTTCATAAATATGACCTGAAGACTGTGCTAAAGGTTTTCAGGCTTTGGGCCCTTGTAGCCATCACAGTTGACCAATCGCGACCAAAAGGGGATGTTATCATCTAGACACTATATGGAATCAACCTACCAAGTTTCAATGAAATCCCTCCATAAATACTACCTGTAGACTGCTAAAGGTTTTCGGGTTTTGGGCTTGGGCAGCTGTCACGGCTGAATGATCGTGACCGTAAGGGGACGTTCTTATTTAGACATTATCTGGAGTCATCCTACCAAGTTACAATGAAATCCCTTCATAAATATGACCTATAGACTGTGCTAAAGGATTTCGGGCTTTGGGCCCCTGTAGCCATTACCGTTGACCAATTGCGACCAAATGGGGACATTGTCATCTAGACATTATCTGGAGTCATCCTACCAAGTTACAATGAAATCCCTTCATAAATATGACCTATAGACTGTGCTGAAGGATTTCGGGCTTTGGGCCACTGTAGCCATTACAGCTGACTAATCATGTCCAAAAGGGGACGCTCTCATCTAGACATTATATGGAGACATCTTACCAAATTACAATGAATTCCCTCTATAAATATGACCTGTAGAGTGTGCTAAAGGTTTTTTGGTTTTGGGCTCGGGCAGTCATCACGGTTGACAGATCGTGACCAAATGGGGAAGTTCTCATCTAGACATCATTCGGAGTCATCCTACCAAGTTACAATGAAATTCCTCCATACTAAATATGACCTGCAGACTGTGCTAAAAGTTTTGGGGTTTCAGGCTTGGGCTGCCGTCACGGTTGACAGATCATGACCAAAAGGGGATGTTCTCATCTAGATGTTATACAGAGGCATCCTACCAAGTTACAATGAAATCTCTTCATAAATATGACCTGTAGACTGTGCTAAAGGTTTTCAGCTCGAGCAACCATCACAGTAAACCGCTTGCGACCAAAAGGGGACGTTCTCATCTAGACATGACCCCAAATCTGCACATGAAATTTTGTGTGACGATCGGATGAGGACTACGGGGTGCAGCCTGTGCTAAAGGAAAATGTGAACAGACTTACAGAGTCACTAGTTAAGCTAAAAATCAGATAATATTTGTGGACTCTGTACTTACTGGGCACTAAAGGAGTGAAGTTTTGCAAAAAATACTTTCTTCACAGACAATTTTCTAAAGCATTTGGGAGGTATTTTAGGACAAACTAAGTACTGTCAATATCAAGTTAATCACTACACTTCGTTCAAAAGACAAACATTCATCGAGAAGTTGGATGGTATCACATATATTTTGTTGAGTTCTACTAATAAATATACAGGAGGGTTGTTTTGTTGTTGCTTTTAATCTCAGATAACTGAAGCTTTGAAAAAAAAATTGTGGAAAAACAACAATGAAATTTCTTCTGTGGTTCAGCTGTCCTGAAATCACTTGTTACAATGAAACCTTGACTGATTTTTACAAATCATCTTTGTCATATTCAAATGTTGAACTTCACAATTATTCCCCCAAAATATTTTACCTTTAGATCCACAGACGGCCATATTCAATGGAGTATTACTTTTATGCAATTCAGTTAAGCAGGCTTTTCCAGCATGATCTCTGATGACAGACAGTTCCCTCAATATCATTGCCTATAAAAGAAAGTTCTTAACTTTAAAACACAAAATGAGAGCCTACTGGTGAATATAAAGCTTGGCAAAACTCAACAAAAATAAGAATTCAACCACCAAAATATACAAAGTGCCTCCACATGGGCAATCCGGATAAGTGTCTTGTCCAAGGACACAACACAGTTACTCATGGTGGGTATCAAACCGTAGACCTTTTGGTTTGAAGTCCAATGCCATGACCACTGAGTCATCACACTCCCAAGCATATATTATTTATTGGTATCATTCGAAAGAATTTAATTTATCGCCAGGTGGGCAAATCTATTTTATATTCACTGGGAGGATCAGTAATAAAAGGGCTGAAGAGTTGAATTACTACAGATCCTCCTGAACAATTTGCTATGCATTGTCATATCATTAACTGCTGATATTTTCTTTATGTAAGAATTTATGCATAAGAGGTTATTTATTCATTTATTGGTGTTTAAGGTCACATTTCTGCACAATGGCTGAGCATGACTACAACATGGACATAAAGTCAAGTTTAGTCAATAGTTTGTACTCATGTTGCCCATTTTAGAGGACTTCAGCCCCAAACATCAGTGACTGAGTCCTATTTTACCAGTATATTTATTGGTGTTTAAGGTCACATACTTATGCATGATGGCTAATCTTGACCGTGACAGTTTTACGGGTGGAGGAAGCAGTAGTACCCGGAGAGAACCACTAAGCATCGATGAGCAACTGTCAGCTCCTAAAAATTCTAACTCTGTTCAAGCACCGTTCAAGCAGGGTTACAGCGGTTGAAGATATGTACACCATCGACATGCAGTACGCCTTAGTACACGGTGTCATCGTGCCCCCATGTAGGCAACCGGATAGAGTGCCTTGTCCAAGGACACAATGTGGGTTTCCCGGAGGAAATCGAACTCGGGACCTGTAGCATAGAAGTCTAACAGTCTACCACTGAGCCACCGCACTCCCTATATTACCAGTAAAACAAAGCTTGATTACCATAGAAATCAACATTGTTTACCATAGTAAACAAGCACTGCTTCACTTCACAAGGTTCCCATGGGAGACATGAGGTTGAATGGGTTTAAGTCACTTCCACCATCATTCTGTGACTATATCATGACAACAAAAGTACAATGTCTAGTTTAACCAATAATAGTCATCTTTTAACATTGAAGTTAAATTGTTTACCACAGTTAACAAGGACTCCTTTACTTGCGCACAGGGAAGCATTAATTTATGAATTCATTTATTTCATACAGAAATCAATATTAAACCCTAGTGCAATTGAGAATATTTTTAAAAAGTAGCAGCTTAAAACATTAGAAGTGTGAATGTTTTTTCTTGGCAGTGATCATTTACAGAAAAAAGAGAAAAAAAAGATTTAACTGACTGTGGTTCTCAAATCCCATAGTCGATTAAAATAAGAATTATATTTGGAAATCAATATTAAATCAAGCTCAACGAGACAATTCAGCTAAAAATTGTCACCACTTGAAAAATTTGAAGTATGATGTGCATATCTGCTTGTTAGTGACCATGTATGAAAAGTTTTATTAAAATTAGTTCATTAGGCCTAAAAAAGTAAAAAAATCTGTTTCTCAGGCCCTCCCGCATGGTCCTTTTGGCCAACGCTTGCTCTCTTCTTATAATCAATGCAAACTTCAAAAAATAAAAAATACTGATAGAATCACTGATCCCATGTCGAGTTGTGACAGCACAAAAGTGGGTTTAATCAGTATCAACTTATCATCGGAGAACCAATTGTTTACGATTTACTATGTGAGGGGTCACTGTGACCTTCACCTTTGACCTACTGATTCCAATATAAATTGGGTTCTTCCTCTCATCAAGACCAACCTACCTATGAAGATTAACAAAAGTGGGCTGAACGATTTTCATGTTATTGTCCAAAAACCAATTGTTCATGATTTACTATGTTCAGGGTCACTGTGACCTTGCCCTTTGACCCAGCACATCCAATATACAGAGGGTTCTTCCTCTCACCAAGGCCAACCTCCCTGTGAAGTTTCATAAATGTGGGTCCAACCATTACCAAGTTATTGTCCGGAAACCAATTGTTTTGATTACTATGTTCAGGGTCACTGTGACCTTGACTTTTCACCTAGCAAGTCCAAAATAAATAGGGTTCTCCCTCTCACCAAGGCCAACCTACATTTGAAGTTTCATGAATGTGGGTTCAACCATTATCAAGTTATCATCCAGAAACCAATTGTTTATGATTTAGTATGTCCAAGGTCACTGTGACCATGACCATTGACCTAGCGAGTCCACGATAAATATGGTTCTTCCTCTCACTGAGGCCACCCTACCTATGAAGTTTCATGAATGTGGGTCGAACCGTTATCAAGTTATCACCTGGAAACCAACTGTTTACGCCTCCCTGCCAGCCCACCCATCCAACTGCCTGCCTGCCATTCATCAAACTGTAAGTCGAGTTTGACTTCGTCACAACTTGACTAAAAATGAAATGGTTTATGTCTGATATTTTACCCAAGTTAATAAAATTGATAAATTTGTCCTTTTAGTGCAACAGGGCTTTGCAATGCTTTAGCATTGCAATGCCTTCTTGCACTCAAGGGACGAAATACACCACCACCCATACAGTTCTGGACTGCAGATTATGAGGCCTATGACATAAAACAACCAAGAACATGAACTTTTGATGGCAAAGAAATAATTACAAAAAATAAAAAATAAAATAAAAAACTGCCCACCCACCCAAAATAAAAGTTATTTTCATCACTGAATAACTACTACTGATACAGAAGCTAATCAATAAACTTTTTGATATAATATGAATAAACTATATTTTTATGAAGAAAATAGCATATACTCCAAACCACTTGCCTTTTACATCTGTAGTGACAATTTTTTACACCCCTAACAGGGCACCTTAATAATTTTAGGTGAAATATTTTTTACATGCCTTGTTTTGAGAAACAAATGAAACTGTGAATTCTCTTGATGTTTATGAAGAAATTTATACTTCATGCTTAGGTCTTATTAATAACTTATTTATTTTCATTAAATTCAGAAAGTTGGACATAAACCCTCTGCCGACCAAATCGGCTTCATTTGCATGCATAATTTACAAATTGAGCAGTTTTAAAAACATTTTCACAATTTTAACCCAAACCATATCATGTCATTCCTCATAGAACAAGCCACTTGAACTTAATCCAATGAGGGATCACATGATATTTTTTTGTTGACATTTATTGAAAAATTTGAAAAAATATAATTAAAATAATAAAATTTGATATCTTGTGCATTCGGTAAAGGATTAATCAAAACAACATTCTGTTTTTGTATGCAGTCATTTGGGACAAACTTCAAAATGAAGAGCTGGAAAACGTCCGTCTTAACTCTAACACACAAACATAAAACCTTATACGATCATTATTAATGTCTGCAAGACTCCATTCAAATTTATTTATTAGGGTTTAGGGTTACTTTCAGCAAAGCACAATCAAAGTTGGATCATGAATGGTAGAGAGCTTAATGAAGTTTCATCATCAGAATTTGTTCTCGTCTTTTGCCTTAGTTCAGTTTATTGGAGAGTCCCCACAACTTCCCAATAAATTGTAACAAGACAAATCAATACAAACTAATTTTGTGTCTAACGGAATATGAAGCACATCCACGGAATATCAAGATTTTTAATTGTGTTTGATTTGAGCCCAAAGATGTGCTTCCGCTTAAGATTTTCCTACCACTTAAGATTTCCTACCTCTAAAGTCTCCTCCTCTGTACAGCCTGGCTGTGCTGCAAGTTTGCCCTCTTCCAAATTCTTGATGTACGCATCACAGTTTGTATAACCATCTTCTAACAGCTTGTTTTTTGCTTTAATCAGTCCAGCACCTGGTGTTACATCACCAATACCAATCGAAAAACCACGATTGGCTGTAAATTGTAAAAGGAAATCAGTTGAGAGAACACATATCTCTAAACAGTAGAGTGAAACTATTAACTGAATAGTCATACAGCCAGTGAAAAATATTCAATTAAGAGGAATATGATAAATTTTATGTAATTTTATATTTTTTATACTTACCAATGGCCCAGACTAGCTGGTGCTAACTCAAATTTAATCAAGGGCCCAAAACAAATTTTGCCCCCTAATCCCCCAAATTTGCATGCAAAACCGAAAAAATCAAATCCTAGATGGTCTTCCATACTTTTCAGATCTGCATATGCGCATTATCCTGGAAGGTACCGAAATTGGTGCCAATCATCATTCTTTCTACAGATTGCATGTTAAATGTTATAAACAGTGGGGTGGTCTGAGTGCCCACTCATGGGAGGGCCATACCCGTCTGGGCCATTGGTAAGTATAAAAAAATATACAAATTACTTAAAATTTATATTTTTATACGACAACCAATGGCCCAGACTAGCTGAATCGTAAAAAGGCTGGAAGGCCTGGGACTTAACCCTTAAGTCCTCAGATTAATTTTAAAGTATTTATGGCCTTTTTCTGCTTACATAGTTATTGATGACTTGGCAGTGGTTCTACATCACTGCTGGCTGCCTATACAGACAGCCAGCAGTGATGTAGAACCACTGCCAAGGAAAATTCAGTCTACACACAAGAGTAATAAAAAAGATTACACGAGAGAGAACCTGCTTCAATGTAATATAAAAGTGGCGGTTTGGGGCTATATGGGGGCTTAAGGGTTAAAGGAAAATCCAATCTCTCAATTACTTCAGTAAAGAATAGCTTCTACAGAATAGGAGAAGATAGGAATTATATATGTCTTTTTCTTTTACTAGAAATGAGAAAGGCATAACACCAACAATGTAATTGAGTATTACATAATATATAATTCTCCGTTTAATACCAGCATAAGCCATTATGCTAATTCCGTGACGGAAAATCAAAATGTAAAGACAGTCCAGAGAAAGAGACTCTTAAAACTCATTTAAAAGTGTCCAAGGATTGTATATTAAACGTCCGTTTGACACGTGACATATACAAATGCTTCACAGTGAGCTACACTTTAAAAACTGTACATAAATGAGATATAGTTATTGCTTCACACCGAGCTACACATTAAAACCATCCCAGCACCAATGCAGGACTACTAACACCGAAGGAGGTCTTCCCTTGCTTTACACTATAAAGCCAGATGATCCTAAGGGGGAAAAAACGTCCCCCTCCCCTTCCCCTTGTTCTGAGGTAAATTTCCTCAGATCGAAGAGGGCTGCGGAACAGCATCAGTGCATGGTACGGACTGCCTAAAGACCTTATAGATGTAATAATAATGGACGACATTCTGAGCGAAAGAAAGAGGACCCAAAGATCTAAGGTCACCGGAGATGGACTCTAAATTTCTAAGGTAAAACTTGGTAAATGAAGAGGGCTGTGTCCAGTACGCAGGCTTCATGAGGTCAGTAATGGCTATACTGTTAAAATAAGCCCAAGAAGTGGACAGTGCTCTAACCTCGTGCGCCGAGATCTTATTGACAGAACGTTGATCCGAAGATAGATTTTCATAGGCAATATGTATTACCAAATGAATCTATCTAGAGACAGCATGAACAGAAATATCCTTTCTGTTAAGAATCAACGAAAGAAAGTAACGTTTTCTTCCCTTTCTAACAAAATCTGATCGACGTTGATAAATGCGCATAGCCCTGACTGGACACAGCAAAGGTCTAAGGTTATCTGAGGTCGGTAAAGACTTAATGACAATAGGCCGCTATCTGGAATCTGATTCATAGCCCAAAACCCCACTTCTGTAGTAAGGGTAATGGTATTACCCACACTACGGTAATGAGATTCATCAACAGATAATGCATGAAGTTCACTGACTCTTATAGCAGATGCAAAGGCTTAGAGAAATGCCGTTTTATAGGTCAAGAATTTGAACTCTACGATGTCCAATGGCTCAAAAGGAGCTTCTTTGAGCTTCAACAGAACCCAAGCCAAATTCCACTTAGGAATTAATCTGAGTGTTCTAGGTCTATTGATAGAGAAGTTACTAACTAGCTTGGATAAAGAAGTATTTGATCCAATAGCCAAGTTATCATGATGAGCTTAAGTATCTGATAACATAGACCTATAGCCCTTAATAGTGACAGGCTGCAGTTCGAGAACGTCAAACAAGTAGACCAAGAAATCGGCAATATTTGGTATGGACAGATCGTATACGTCTATCGCCTGATCCCTACACCAACGGGAGAAAACCCTCTACTTCGCTGCGTAGTTCAACGAAGAGGAGGACCTCCTTCAGTTAGAAATTGCATCCACTGCACGTCCTGTAAACTGTTTTCCGTGCAGGAAGGACCACACAACAGAAATACGTGAAGGTTGAGATCTTCCGGATTGTGATGCAGTGCGTGGGACTTCCCCTGATAAAGAAGATCCTCTCGTGGAGGAAGCTTCCTGGGAATGTCACATAACAGACACCCGAGAAGATTGATCCAAGGTTTCTGTGATGACAGAGGTCCTACTAGCAGGATTTTGCAACAAGACTGTTTGATCTTTAACAGAATCTGCTGAATCAACGGAGTTGTAGGATATGCGTATCCTATCATCCCATCCCATGAAATTGACTGAGTGTCTACTGCGTACGCTCGATGATCTGGACATGATGACACGAATGTCGGTAACTGATTGTTCAGGTGTGTCGCAAAAAGATCTATCATGAGACGATCCCACTGGTAGCAAATCTGTCTGAATATTTGCTTGTTGAGAGTCCACTCCGATGGTAACAGGCGACCTATCCAAGAGAGCGAGTCTGCTAATAGGATAAGACGACCCAGTATATGACGGACAGAGAGATGAACGCAATGATTCATGACATATAGGAGAATCCTCTCCGTTAATTCGCGTAATGGAATCGAGTGAGTGCCGCCTTGGTTCTTGAGGTAAGCAACTACTGTCGAATTGTCAGACTAAATTTGAACGTGGATGTCCGCTATCAGCAAATCCAATGCTGTTGTGCTAGCCATATTGACATCATCTCTTTGATGTTTATGTGCTTCTCTAGGAACCGAGAGTCCCAAAGACCCTGACACTTCAAGTCTGCGGGAATTAGGGTTGCACCCCAGCCCGCCTGACTCGCACCCGTCATAATCGTGAAAGACGGATCCGGCAGCTGCAGCGGAACTCCTTGAGTTAACCACTGAAGATCTGCTCAAATCTGAACCTTTTGTTTTACTAGGTCCGTTAAAACAATACTGGTTTCGAGCAAATGCATCTTCACACTGCAGTTCTGAGTAAGAAAAATCTGGAGGGGATGCATGTGCAGACGGCCCATCGGAATAAGATCCGCAGCCTCTCCCACAGCCCCATCAGTCGCATGAACTCCCTCGCTGATACTGCATCTGAGTGTAGACAAAAGCGAGCATAACAAATGACTAATTTCACTCTGGGTAATGGCAGATGAACCAGATTGTTGTGAGTCTCGAAGCTCATTCCCAATTGAGTGAAAGACTTGGACAGAGCTATATCCGACTTTTTCTCATTTACTAGCAGACTCTGAACGTCGTTCTGAAGAATAATTCTGTTGCCGTATCTCTGCAGAATGTCGTCCAAGTAAGCTGACGTTACCGCAGATGAAGGAACTCGGATGTATGACATTACCGAGTTCATTATTTGAGTGAAAGCCCAGGCAGCCAGGTTCAGAAAAGGACATTACTCTGAACTGATAAACCTTCCCTTGTACGGTGAACCGCAGGTACTTTCTGAATGCCGGATGTACCAAGACATGAAAGTAAGTGTCCTTTAGATCTATGCTTGTCACACAGTCGTTCACTCGAATGCTCGCTCCCACCGACCGAATGGTTTCTATATAGAACTTTGGAGCCACAATTAGCTTGTTTATCCAGCTCAAGTATATTACCGGTCGGAATGAGCCATCTGGCATCGGTACGAGGAACAGGTGACTGTACAAAATCTTGAAAATTTTGATTCTCGACGACCACTATTGCTTCCTTTAATAAGAGAGCCTGTACCTCCGCTAGGAGAGACTCTCTTTTGAAAGGATCTGCCGGAAGATTTGTCCAATGCGGACATCTTGTTCGCGGGGGTTTCGCTCAGAATGTTAGCCGTAGGCCGTCCGAGATTACACTTCTCACCCACTCATCTTCCATGACTGCTATCCAGTTTCTCGCGAAGTTTGATAACCTTTCACCAACTGGCAAGCAATAGAGGTTTTGGCCAACACCTGTAGGACTTGCGAGGCATACGGGAGGAGAAACTACGTCCTCCCCTCCAAGATCCTTGCCCCGTCGGCTTAGGGGTGTCTGACCAATAATCTCGATCCGACTTACGCCCCTTTCCTGAGTCGCTGTATTGATGACTTCTGGAGTAATTGTATGAGGGATTCTTGTACCCTCGCGAGGAGTTCCGTTTTGAAGATTTTGATTTGGAACGTCCTCGCTTACCCCCGGTCTGCTGAAGCAGGTTGTTGAGACGCCGACTTCATAAGCAGAGCACTGGAAGCTTTCTTAGTAGCATGTTCATATACTAATGAAAGCTTGTCATCAAAGATAGTATGTCTGGAGACTGGAGTGACCCGGAGTGAGCTTTTCACCTTGTCATCTATAAGTGAGGACGATGCAAGGGCAGCATCACATCTAATTAACTCCAGATTTGCCACTGTCAGGGTGGATATATTCGTGGCATTGCCCTGGAAAGAACTCTAAGCGAGGTACACACGTCCTCAAATTCCTTCCCGTTGAGATGTTGCGCCATAGCTCTGGTAAGGTTATCTGAATAGGACATTGCGTCCAAATTTGCTCTATTCGATGAAATTGCTGTTTCCACTACATCTGAGCGAATGTTGAATGAAGCAGGTAAGGATATGTCTAAATCCCAGCCTGCTCATCTAAACAATGTGGAGCTCTCTGCACATCTTCTCCAACCGTTTTAACTGAACGTGGTCCAAGGAACGGTATATTTATGGAAGATGTTGACAAGAAACTGTCTTTTTTCCTCACACTCGAGAGGTTAAATATGGTGTCGTCTACATGGCCGAAGGCCTGCAACACCTGCATAGACTGAACCAAGAAAGAAAGAACTTCTTCCTTCTTCTGTATAATGTCTGCGTCTAGAGATGCCAGAGGTTTCTCCCTTGTTGTCGCAGCTTGCTGAATCGGTGGAACAAACTCAGAATAGTATTGATGGATAAAATCCATCGCAACCATATGTTGTTCCAAAAGGGAAGGGTAATCCTCTTCCTTATCCCTTTCACCATCTGACTGAATCAGATGAGAATCCTGGTCCATTGCATCTTGAACAGACGACTGGACCGACCCAGCACCGTCCGGCAGCTCACTTTCTGTGTCTGAGGGAGTCTGCTCCCACACTTGCTGGGATGCTGCGATCAGCTGCGCAATCTGCGACAGTAAATCCGTCACGGAGGCTTGAGGAGTAGCGGTTTTCTGTTTCTTAGCTGCTTGCTTCTCCTATGATGGTGTTCCGGAGATGGATCTCTTCTCCGAACGTCCCAATGATCGAAGCCTCGGTTCCCTAGCTATGGGATGGTCAGACTTCATGGACGAAGAGTGGCTCTGACTTCACACAAGCTGGCTGGATATCTGCAGTTGGGTAGCTAGGATGCGGTTATGTGTGCTTAGTGATCATAGCGGAAGAAGCCGTGACTGAGGCCGGCTGCAGTCTGGACGGAGCGTTCCGAGCAGCAGGTGCGGAAGTATGCTCCGGCCCATGTAAGTTTTTCATAACGACATCTGGCACCAGAAGTTGCTGGGTTAGAGAAGGACCTCTCCCACTCGTAGCTTTTTCGGACCTCGCCGAGCCTCCTGACAAGAAACTTGCTGGCTTCCTCCCTAGGTCCGTCGTCGCTGGATGAGCTTTTGTTTTTAAGGTGCTCACTCTACCGACTACACTTCCTTCGACTGCAAAGGACATCCCCAGTGTTACAGCTCCCACAGACGGAGTAACCGCTTCACCGATCGAACTAGCTGCCTGCAAGGGATTAAGACCACTGCCCAGTGGCCTTATCCCTTGCCTAATATTCATGAGCACCTTAGCAGCTAGCTCTGTTTGCTCATCAGAGAGCGATGACGGTAGCACACTTTTGGTGGGTGTCACATTACCATCACCATGTTCTTGTTCCTCTGAAAAAGAAACTGAAAAACTTGAATTACCTTGCGGTGAGAGCACCGACATAGGCATCTCACCGCTAACAATGTACTGTGACACCCGCTTCCAACGTTTGTCATCCCAATCGACACATGTAGGACAAGAATCTGCAGGAGACATCGACTACAGGCAAGGTAACACGCATGTAAATCTGAAAAAGACTTCCTCGCCTTGCATTTTGAGCAATAAGCTTTCATGATAATCAAAACTAAGTCGATCGTACTCCCACAAACTCCACAATAAATATATGATAAAGATGCATAATAAACAACAATCAAAATCAAAATTGAAAAATTAAATTCAAAAAATTTTTTGAAAAAATTTTGACAAAAGCCACAAGGGTATCCCGATAGAGCGTGGACAAAATTCAAATTTTTATTGCTACACTACAGGAATATTAAATAATGTATCTTACAACAATCCTACAGTAATAATAACTAAATAATACATATATTTAAGGATGTTGCCAATGTAAACAACGTCAAGGAAAAAAACGGAAACAAGACATCAGGCACAGAAAAAAGGCCCAAAGTCAGTAAGGGATTTTAAAGCTACTAGATGTAAAGCAAGATCTTCAAACGCAGAAAAAACGATACATCAGATACAAGATGCATGACCCAAACGACCCAACACCCCTAGGGTGAGGATGCAACCATGGGGATAAACAGAATAAACATTCTGTTACACATGTTAAACTCCCAAGAAATTTAATAAAAAATTTCGATAAAAATAAGCCAAAAAGCTTGGGAGTTTAACTGGAGGGCTTCAAGGAAGGATAGAGAAGGAACACTTAACAAACAGTAGATAAATCATTAGCAAGAATGAGGACGTCAGGCACATGTCCTGAAATTGGGAAATATGAAATAATTATTATAAAGTTACAATCCTGAACATTTCTAACCACTGTTGTTCACTTCCATCATCCATTTATGTCCTTGGATCCACCAATTTTACCATTGATTTGTGTCTGGCATCCTCACATGAAAGTGTCAATGACACTGCAGCTCAACTTGTTAAGGCATGTACATGTATAGTATGTGACACAACAAACATCTAGGTAATGACCTGATAACAAAGGTACATATAAAGTATTGTAACGTCTGTACATAAATACTGACCGTAGCCTGTAATAAATGTATAGGTAAAGTATTGTAAAGGTGGGTGACAGTCAGATGCTAAACTAGAAAATAAATCTTTGAGTCCCAGAGAAGTTTCGTGAAGATCGGTTCATAAACACAGCCTCTAGCCCGAGCAGTATTGACATGTGCACCTACTGTGTACAAGTAGCACTGAATAAATCAAAGTTCATCTAATTTGCATAATTTCTGCAAAAGAAAAAAACCCGTACTATATGTGATGTATTCCATGTTACTAAACAATCATACAAAAATTTATTCAAATCAGAACATTCATACAGAAGTTCTGTACAAAAAACTGATTGGACTAATTTTGGTCCAAAATGGCTGCTGGTGGCCATCTTGAATTTCGAACCACACCGAAAAACACTCGTTCTCATCCCTCGGGGATAACGAAGGTACCCAAGAAGTTTCGTAAAAAATGGCCCCTGGCAGCCATCTTGTATTTTGGACCGCACCCAGAAACACTCATTATTGTCCCAAGGTGATAACAAAGGTACCCTGGACGTTTCGTGAAGATCGGTTCATAAATACAGCCTCTAGCCCGAGCCATATTGACAGATGCACTTACTGTGTACAAGTAGCACTGAATAAATCAAAGTTTATCTAATTTGTATAATTTCTGCACGAGAAAAAAAAACTGTATTGTATGTGATGTATCCAATGGTACTAAACATTCACACAAACAATTATTCAAATCAGCGCTTTCATATGGAAGTTCTGCACAAAAATCTGATTGCACCTAATTTTGTACAAAATGGCTGCCAGCGGCCAACTTGAATTTCGGATCGGACACAAAAACACTCGTTCTTGTCCCACGGTCATAACAAAGGTACCCAAGAAGTTTCGTCAAGATCGGTTCATAAATACGGCCTCTAGCCCGAGCCGTATTGAATTGTTGACGGCCAGATGGACGACTGGCCATGGCATAAGCTCAAATCTGACTTAGGTCAAAGTTGAGCTAAAAAGGAGATTTAAAAGCACAGATGTCAGTTCAATGTTGCTGACTTTAGGGCCAAACAAAGAATGATGGTTTGCGCCAATTTTGGTACCTTCCTGGATACTGCACATGTGCAGATATCAAAAGTATGGAGGACCATCCAGGACTTGATTTTTGGGGTTTTGTATGCAAATGTTAGGGATTGGGGGGCAAAATTTGTGTTTGGCCCTGGATTAAATTTGAGTTAGCACCAGCTAGTCTGGGCCATTGGTTGTCGTATAAGAATATTCAAACAACAGAAATTTGGTCACATTTTCCTGAATTCTATTGATAAACAGAGCATTTATTCTACTACTTCTTGTTGGACGGATCTCATGAAGCTCTGTCAAACAAGATAGGATAGATAAAATGAACATAGGGAAGTACAGTGGAACCCTGTTAATTGAATAGCCACTTTGCTAATGAAAATTATTCAATTAACAGGAGTATTCAAGTAACAGGGATTGTGTCACTTTCCTGTATTCTAGAGATAAACTTAGCATTTATTATATTATATCTTGTTTGACAGAGCTCCAAGATATAATAGATTAAATGCCTGTATTGGATGTACTGAGGCGAAATAGGTCTATAACCAAAGGAAAACTGGGGAGAGTCAGGGTAATTTCTCGACATGTTACAAGAATTTTTATTCAATGAACAGGAGTTTTCTCTTTCACCTATATTCAATTAACAGGTCAAATTTGTACTGGAGGTATGGTAAATGGTTTTGTGTTGGGAAATTATATTCAATTAACAGGGATATACAATTATGAGATATCCAATTAAGTGGGTTCCACTGTAATGTGATAAAAGAATCTATAAACAGGGTGAACTCAGTAGTTTTAATTCTTTAATAAACAACAAACATTTGTCATTCAGTTAACAAGACAAGAAAATTAAATAATTAAACCACAATGTTTTCAACATTTTTCATTCAATGAACAAGATTTTACTATGTATCTAACAATCATATTGATTTTGGCCTGAAAAACATGAAAAACCATATGTATCACATAATGTGTTCCGATTCCATATCATATAGACGACTCGTTTCTGGTAATGCGACAGGCTATCATAACAGGTGCATGAATACATTCTATGTGCGTTTCAGTGATTGACCCAACACTATGTCCCAAAACTGTTTTAATAATTTAAGATTTAATCCGTTTATGTGACAGAATTGTTAGATAAATGAATTATCATAGTAATGTGTATGGCCAATGATTTGCATCAGATTCTCGGTGGTGTCCAAAAATGGGATCACAACTCGCCAGGAAAGCCGGCTCGTTGAGATCCCATTCTGGACAGCACCTTAAATCTGATACAAATCACAGGACATGCATCATGATAATCTGCATATATCCAATAGGTGCTTAATGTTTTTCTAGAATGTATTTCGATTTTGCTGTTGTTTCCAAAGAAGCACAACACTGATAAATGGTGCTAACTTCTTAGCCTACTTTCGAACAAAGAATAAAAGTTCCACTTTCAAGTGCTACTATCAGGAATCCATGCACATACAGCTTGTGGACTGGAACTTAATTTTATATGGAACAGTTTTATGGTCTTTTGTTTTTTGTGTCATGCAGTGCATGTAATGGATATGGTGATCTTTTAAATCCAACTTACAAATAGCATGTGAATGATCATTTAAGTTACATGGGGGTTATATAAATTGTAAAATATGCAAATGCAGTACAGGTAACGATAAAATAACACATCATAAATTAACTTCCTAATTTCGAATGTTTTGCCAGTAAGAACAAACTTGACTCAAGGTTGCATATTGCATCAAAATATGACAAGAGTGGCATGTTGTTTACATTTTAACAGAATTTCACTCAAAATAAATAGCAATAACTAACGTGTGATCTTGCAAAAACAAGATCGCCCATTAGTTGTTGCTATTGATTCTGGCAGAAATTCTGCCAAGCTGGAAACAACATGACTTTCCAAGTAAAAACAGAGAAAGAAGAAAAGTATAACAAAAAGTTTCCTATAGGTTACCACCATGTTATTGAGTATATTCTACTAACAGGTTATGATGTTAGCTCTTTATTTCCGGGCCTGTTGAATAATATTAAGTTGTTTTTTTCTGTCCTTCCAACAGGCTTTGAATTAACAACAAAAATAACTGAATGACAGTTTATTTATTTCTGATTGCAAGAGAAACTAGATCGAGCTATTTGTGTGCAAAGCACACAATGGTGTATCCCCGCATTTCCTTAGCAACACCTTAGCATAGTTTTAACCTTTCAAATTAAATACCCAAGGAGCCTTTCGATGAAAACTGATTTCCTAACGATAAAAGTGGTTCCACTGGAACCACCTGGCGCCAAATCAAAATTCCGAAACCTTTATGCACATCGAGAGAGGTTACCTGAATACCTTTAGCATAGTTTAAACATTTCGAATTAAATACCCTAGGAGCCTTTCGATGAAAACTGATTTCTTAACGATAAAAGAGGTTCCACTGGAACCACCTGGGGCCAAATCAAAATTCCGAAAGATTCATGCACATCTAGAGATGTCACCTGAACACCTTAGCATAGTTTTAACATTTCGAATTAAATACCCTAGGAGCCTTTCAATGAAAACTGATTTCCTAATGATAAAAGTGGTTCCACTGGAACCACCTGGGGCCAAATCAAAATTCCGAAACCTTTATGCACATCTAGAGATGTTACCTGAACACCTTAGCATAGTTTTAACATTTCGAATTAAATACCCTAGGTGTCTTTCGATGAAAACTGATTTTCCAACGATAAAAGTGGTTCCACTGGAACCACCTGGGGCCAAATCAAAATTCCGAAAACCTTTATGCACATCTAGAGATGTTACCTGAACACCTTAGCATAGTTTTAACATTTCGAATTAAATACCCTAGGTGTCCTTCGATAAAAACTGATTTTCCAACGATAAAAGTGGTTCCACAGGAGCCACTTGGGGCAAAATCAAAATTCCAAAACCTTCATGCACATCTAGAGTTGCTATCTGAACACCTTAGCATAGTTTAAAGGTTTCAAATTAAATACCCTAGGAGCCTTTCGATGAAAACTGATTTTCCAACGATAAAAGTGGATCCACTGGAACCACCTGGGGCCAAATCAAAATTCTGAAACTTTCATGCACATCTAGAGATGTCACCTGAACACATTAGCATAGTTTAAACGTTTCAAATTAAATACCCTAGGAGCCTTTCCATGAAAACTGATTTTCTAACGATAAAAGTGGTTTCACTGAAACCACCTGGGGCCAAATCAAACTTCTGAAACCTTCATGCACATCTAGTGATGCTACCTGAGCACCTTAGCATAGTTTATAAGTTTTGAATTAAATACCCTTGGAGCCTAGACATTAGCATAGTTTAAACGTTTTGAATTAAATACCCTAGGAGCCTTTCGATAAAAACTAATTTTCTAACGATAAAAGTGGTTCCACTGGAACCACCTGGGGCCAAATCAAAATTTGGAAACCTTCATGCACATCTAGAGATGTTACCTGAACACATTAGCATAGTTTAAACGTTCCGATTTAAATACCCTAGGAGCCTTTTGATGAAAAGTTAAAAAATTTATAGTAATTTATATATTTTTTATACTTACCAATGACCCAGACATAGCTGGTGCTAACTCTCAAAAATGTAGGGCCAAACACAAATTTTGCCCCCAATCCCCAAAATTTGCATCTAAAACCAAAGAAAACATGTCCTGAATGGCCCTCCATACTTCACCTCTACTGTGCATGCACAGTGTCTAGGACGTCCCGAAATTGGCGCCATTAATCATTCTTATAATCAGTGCCTGGTAAGCGCTATGTACTCAGCGGGGAGGTGTGAGTTCCCAACTCCTGGGAGGGCCATCCCCGTCTGGGTCATTGGTAAGTATAAAAAATATATAAATTACTATAAATTTTTTAACATTTTTATACTGTACCAATGACCCAGACATAGCTGAATAGTAAAAAGGCTGGAGGGCCTAGGACATAGAGGAAAATCCAATAAGCTCAATTATATAAAATAGAGTCATCCCCTCGAGGGGAAAAGGAGTATTAGGCCTTACATGTATCTTTCTTATTTATGATAAATTAGAAAGACACACCACCTTCCATAATTGAGCATCATAACATCCATGTACTCTATTAATATCCAGTATAATCTTTATACTAATAATTTTTAAAGTAAGCCAATAAATAAAGTTAGTCTAGAGAATAGAGACTCTTTATACTCCTTTAAAAGTGTTCTGAGGATTGTATAATAACGCCCGTTTGACACGTGACATATTCAAAAGCTATACTTTAAAAACTATGACCTGAATGAATTTTTAAAACATAAACTTATCACTTAAAAACCATCCCAGTAACAGCTCAGAATTACTAACTCCGGAGGAGGTATCCCCTTGTTTTCATAATAAAACAGGTGACCCAAGGGAACACCCTCCCCCCCCCCCCCTTCTCCTTGCCCTGGGTCAAATAGCCCAGAGCGAAGAGGGCAGCAGGACGGAGTCACTGCCGGAACAGAACGCCTACCTAGCTATAGTAGCAACTGTTAAGTGAATGACATTCTGAGCTGTAGATAATAGACCTAACAATGCAGGCCTCCAGAAATGGACTCAATATTTCTGAGATAAAAATTCATGAATGTGTATGGCTGAGCCCAATGTGCAGCCTTCATAAAATCTATAATAGCGACACTATTAATGTAAGCCCAAGATGTAGAAAGAGCTCTTACTTCATGAGCCGAAATCTCAAGCACAAACTGCTGAGTTAATGATATACCATAAGCAGTACCGATAGTTAATTGAATCCATTAGCAATAGAATGGAGCGTAATGTCCTTCTATTAGGCATCAAAGACAGAAGAAGCTTACGTCCTTACTAATAAACTGAGATCTGTTTATAAATACGTAAACTCCAACCAGACAGAGTAAAGGCCTATGCCCGTACGAAGACGGAAGGACCTTAATAACAATAGATTCCGGATATTATTAGGAGCCTGGTTCTTAACCAAAAATCCATCCAAAGTAGTAAAGGAAATAGTGTTTCCGAAACTACGAAAGTGAGAATCGTCACCAATAGTGCATGAAGCTCACTGACTCCTCAGTAAAAGAGAAGACTAAGAGAATTACTGTCTTAAAAGGTCAGAATTTGAAAACTACTGTTTCCAGAGGCTCAAATGATTGCTTAGCTAAATAAGAACCGAAGCTAAATTCCGTATAGGAATTAATCTAAGGATTCTAGGTCTATTTATCGAAAAGTTTCTAACTAACTTAGATAAAGAGACATAAGACTCAATAGTAAACTATCATGGAGAGCCTAGGTATGAGATAACATAGACCTATAACCTTAATAGTAACAGGCTGCAGTTGATCTTGTCAAACAAGTATACTAGAAAGTTGCAATGTCTAGTATGGAGGGATCAAAAATATCAACATAATGATCCCTACACCAACGACGGAAGAGCCTCCACTTTAGCCGCATAGTATAGCGAAGAGGAGGTTCTCCTACAGTAAGAAATCGCGTCCATAGCTCGTCCTGTACAATGCTTGCCGTGCAAGAAGGACCACACAACGGAATACGTGAAGGTTGAGACCTTGCGGGTTGTGATGAAGTTGACACGATTTCCCCAGCGAAAGAAGATCCTCTCATGGAGGAAGTTTTCGCGGTAAGTCCCACAGTAGACACCTGAGTAAATTTACCCATGGTCTCTGTGAAGACAGAGATGCTATCAACAGAATTGTATTGTGGATGTTTATCTTAGCAATACTTGCTGAATCAACAGCGCTGAGGATACGCATATCCTATCATTCCGTCCTATTAGATCAATAGAGCGTTAACAACATAAGCTCAGGGATCCGGACATGGAAACACATACGTCTGCAATTGATTAGTGAGTTGTGTCGCAAATAAATTATCATTGGGCGCTCCCATTGATAGCAAATCTGATTGAATACTTGTTTGTTGAGAGTCCATTCTGACAGCAACAAGCGACCCTTACGTGAAAGGGAGTCTGCTAATACAATCAGACGACCCGGAATATGACGGACCGAAGCAGAACTTGGTGTGCTATAACAAACAGAAGGATTCTTTCCGTTAAATTGAATAACGGAAACGAATGAGTGCCTCCCTGGTTCCGGAGATACGCAACTACTGTCGTATTATCGGACAGGATTTGGACATGCGTTTCTGAATAATGTTCATCCAATGACATAGTGCAAGCCAAAATAACATCATTTCCTGGAAGTTAAGTGCTTGCCTAGAAACTGCGGAACCCAAAGACCCTGGCACTTCGAATCCTGTTGAGATCAATATTGTAGCGCCCAACCTGTTTGACTGGCATCCGTCATAATCATAAAACTCGGATCCGGCAACTGCAGTGGCACTCTCTGAGTCAACCACCGAATGTTTGCCCCAGTCTGAATCTCTTGTTACACTTGATAGACAAGAGAACGTGTATATCGAGCAATTGATAGATTGCTGAAAGGCTGCCGTCGAAGAGAAGCTTCTCCGAGACCGAAGCGACTCTGAGAGAGTTCTTCACCTTACTATCCACGCGCGTGGATGTAGCTAGGGATGCGTGACGTCTAACCAACTCCAGGTTGCCACTGAAGGGCAGAGTTATACTTGGAAAAACTACTGCCCTTGAAAGAAATCACATTGAGGATCATATCCTGGAATTCTTTCTCTTGAAGACGTAATGATAATGCCTCAGTAAGGTGGTCTACGTATGATAAAGCGTCTAAGTTAAGTCTAATAGACATCATTGTCGTTTCCAACATCGTAGTTGGAATTGACATAGACGGCGAAAAAGATAATTCCCAGTCTTCAGTCCCGCCGTCAAAACGCATAGGAACTCTCGGTATGCCCTGTTCTGCCAATATAAATTATTTCCTAGAATTGATGAAAGGCAGAATAGAGCATTGCGGACAAGAAACTAGATTATCATGCTTGGTAGCAAGCTTATATATAGCGTCGTTAAATAATTCGAATGTTCTAATGACATTATTGGACTGTGTCGGCAAGACAGGGACAATGTTCCTGAACTGATCCAAAACTCCGTGTCCAATGACGCTATTAGTCTCTTATCCAGCATCGCAGCAATGTAGTCCGACGGAACAACCTCTGGAAGATAATGCCGGAAGAAATGTATGGCAGTTTCTGTTGTTCCGAAAGGGAAAGCTCGAAATCGTCCGAATCCCTTTTGCCATCCTGTCGGACCCTATAAAGTGTTCGGTCGTCCGTACCTGATGCAACAGCGGAGCGCACCGACCCAGCGCCGTCGGATTATTCCTGATTCGACCGAGAATCTGTCGTTTGCTGGGATGCTGCGATAAACTGTGCTATTTTGGATAGCACGTCCGTCACTGAGGCCTGTGGAGAAGCAGTCTTACGATGCTTTGCCGCTGGAAGCTCCGTGTTCGTTACCCCGTGCATACTTCTATTATGCGAGCGAACGGAGTGTATAGGCCTTGTGTCCCTTGGCTACCGGATGGCGTGACCTGTTCGCCGTGGAATCACTGAATGACGAAGCTGGCCGGATACTCGAGGTCACGTAGCCAATGTGCGGTCGTGTGCGCTGCTGTGAGGATGAGGAAGCATTATCGACAGTCTCTCGGACTGTCAATATAACGGAGCGTCCCGAGCGGCGGACATATGCTCCGAATGCGAAATGACTGTACCACAACATCCGGTCCCATATGTTGTTGTACGAGAGAGGGACCCCTCTCGCTCGCAGCCCGGACAGACCTGGACGAGCTAGGAACCGGACTAACAGGCTTCCTCCGATCTGTCCTCTAATCCGTCGTCACTGGGTGTGTACTAAAGTCTATTATAGTGCTCGCATCACCCAAATCTCCTTCCTAGACCGCAACCGACGAACCTGACTGCCGAACCATTCGATGAATGGACGCTACACCGGGTGAGCTAGCGAATCTCAACTCCATCGATCCTACTAGGGACCTCTTAGGCGATTGACGTATTCCATGAGCACTTATTGCCGCTAGCTCTTCATTATCTATGACGACAGAGGCACACTTTTGAAAGACATCTCAATAACTTTGCGAACAAGAAACCAGACATGCTTGTTAATAGCAAGCATATAATAATATATATATAGCGTCGTTCAATAATTCGAAAGTTTGTGTGACATTATTGGACTGTGTCGGAACTGAGGGACGATGTCCCTGAACCGAACCAAAAATTTCTGTGTCCACCGACGCTATCAGTTTCTTTTCCGGCATCGCAGCATTCTGGTCCGACGAAAGAACCTCTAGAAGATAAAGTCAGATGACATACACAGCAGCTGATGTTGTTCCGAAAGGGAAAGCTCGAAATCCTCCGAATCCCTTTCGGCATCCTGTCGGACCGGATGAAATTTTCGGACGTCCGTACCTGCTTCAGCGGAGTGTCCGACCCAGCGTCGTCAGATAATACATGATGCAACAGAGATTCTGTCGATGCTGGGATGCTGCGATAAGCTGTGCTATTTGGGATAGCACGTCCGTCACCGAGGCCTGTGTAGTAGCGGTCTTACGATGCTTTGCCGCTGGAAGCTCCGTGTACGTTGACTCCCGCATACTTTCTTATGCGAACGTCCGGAGTCTGCAGGCCTCGTGTCCCTGGCTACCGGATGGTGTGACCTGGTCGCCGATGATTCTCTGATTGGCGAATTTGACTGAATATCCGAGGTCATGTAGCCAAGAGCGGTCGTGTGCACTACCATGAGGATGAGGAAGCCTTATTGACAGTCTCTCCGGACTGACTATATATCGGAGCGTCCCGAGCGGCGGACGTATGCTCCGAATGCGAAACATTTTGTACCACGACATCTGGGGCCAGATGTTGTTGTACGAGAGAGAGGCCTCTCTCGCTTGCAGTCCGGATGGACCTGGACGAGCTAGGAGCCGGACTAAAAGGCTTCCTCCGTTCTCTCCTCTAATCCGCCGTCACTGGGTGTGCATTTGGTTGATTTATAGTGCTCGCATCACCCAAACTCCTTCTGGACCGCAACGGACGAACCCGGCTGCCGAACCATTCGAGGAATGGACACTACACCGGGCGAGCTAGCGGACGTCAAAGGCCGTCGAACCTACTAGGGTCCTCTTAGGCAATTGGCGTATTTACATGAGCACTTTTCCGCTAGCTCTTCATTAATTGTGACGACGGAGGCACACTTTTGGAAGACATCACGGATACATCACCCTGTTCTTGATCGTCTGAAATAGAGATTGATAAAGTAGAGTGACCCTGCGGGGAAAGGACCGGAATGGCCATTTCCCCACTAACATACCGTGCCACACGCTTCCCATGTTGTCATCGAAATTAACATATACAGAACAGGAGTTAGTGCGAGTACACTGACTACATTTATACAATGATTATGAAAGTCTGAGGAAGATTTCCTCTTATTACAATTGAACAATATCCTTCATTGTGAAAAGAAAACAAAGTCCTAGTACTCTCACCAACCCCTGACAATCAAAATACATAATAACATGATCCATTAACATAGAAAAAATAATTGAAATCAAAAAATTTTGAAAAAATATTTTTTCAGAACAGCCCAAGTTTCTGAAAAGTAACGTTGAGCCCCAATGGATCCCAAGCCTAAGTGTGGACAAAAATTCTAAAAATATTTAAAAAAATTAATGCAACACTTACGAACAATAATAATGTATCTAGTTACGATTAAATTAACATCAAGATGTTATTTTCAAGAAATCCCCCCTCACACAGAGGGCTGTTGTAAATGTAAACAATAAGTGTAAAAACACCAGAACAAAACTCCAGGCACCCTGGCCTGAAATCAGTTACCAATAATACACTATCTGATGCAAAACAGAGACTTCCAGGGAAGAAACTGCAGAACATCAGATGGTAGATGCAGAACACTACGCCTAACCACCCATAGGTGAAGACGTAAACATGGGGAAAAGAACAGAATTCATTCTGTTATCCAGCTAAACCTCCCAAGAAATTTTAGTAATAATATTACAGAAAATATGCCAAAAGCATGGGAGAACAGCAAGAGGGGACTTAAAGGAAAGGGAGAGAGGAAAACACTGAACAAGCAGTGTAACTTGATAACAAGAATGACCACAACAGGCTGTTGCCTCGTAAATAGGTAACTTAACATAATTTCATTAAAAAATTTTAAGTTACAGCCCTGATTATTTTCTGTCACTCATTTTTCCTCTCCTCCTTCTATATCCTCCTTAGAATCACCATTTCTCTAATATTTATGTGCCTGGCATCATTAAAACTGAGATTTACAAGCACAAAGATCAGTCAGATGTTAACTGATGAAGGGCTAAACAAAGAATGATTAATGGCGCCAATTTCGGGACGTCCTTGACACTGCGCATGCGCAGTAGAGGTGAAGTATGGAGGGCCATTCGGGACATGTTTTCTTTGGTTTTAGATGCAAATTTTGGGCATTGGGGGGCAAAATTTGTGTTTGGCCCTACATTTTTGAGAGTTAGCACCAGCTATGTCTGGGTCATTGGTACAGTATAAAAATCTGATTTTCTAATGATAAAAGTGGTTCCACTGGAACCGCCTGGGGCCAAATCAAATTCCGAAACCTTCATGCACATCTAGAGATGTTACCTGAACACATTAGCATAGTTTAAGTGTTTCGAATTAAATACCCTAGAAGCCTTTCGATGAAAACAGATTTTCTAACGATAAAAGTGGTTCCAAAGGAACCACCTGGGGCCAAATCAAAATTTTAAAACCTTCATGCACATCTAGAGATGTTACCTGAACACATTAGCATAGTTTAAGCATTTCGAATTAAATACCCTAGGAGCCTTTCCATGAAAACTGATTTTATAATGATAAAAGTGGTTCCACTGGAACCACCTGGGGCCAAATCAAAATTTTAAAACCTTCATGCACATCTAGAGATGTTACCTGAACACATTAGCATAGTTTAAGCATTTCAAATTAAATACCCTAGGAGCCTTTCCATGAAAACTGATTTTATAACGATAAAAGTGGTTCCACTGTAACCACCTGGGGCAAAATCAAAATTCCGAAAACCTTCATGCACATCTAGAGATGTTACCTGAACACATTAGCATAGTTTAAGCATTTCGAATTAAATACCCTTGCAGCCTTTCGATGAGAACTGATTTTCTAACGATAAAAGTGGTTCCACAGGAACCACTTGGGGCCAAATCAAAATTCAAAAAAACCTTCATGCACATCTAGAGTTGTTACCTGAACACCATAGCAGAGTTTAAACGTTTCGAATTGAATACCCTTTTCAGGGTGTGACGTATGGATGGACGGACGTACGGACGGAGATCACGACTATATCTCTGCATTTTTTAAAATGCGGGGATGATAATCTGAGATGTAGACTGTACTAAGGAAATGAGGGGGTAGGTTAATATGACCTCACAGTTAATGTATGTCATCTAAAGTTACCAAGTTACAATGAAATTATTCCAAAACGAGTCATCCTATCAAGTTACAATGAAATCTCTTCATAAATACAGCCTGCAGACTGTGCGCTAGGCAAAGCAGCACCCAAGAAAGATTCCATCTTGGGATAAGCTGCAAAGTCCTAGGCCTTTTCAAGGACAAGCTTGGAGAGGTATGGATTAGTGCCGATACGATGCTGTCCCACATACGAAAAGGTCTCCAAAAGCATGGACCTGTACCCTTTGATGGTAACACGCTGGAGACCCCGAGAATCAAACAGACATACCAGAAAACTCCACAATCTGTGAAATCGGATTGGCATAATCAACAGAAAGATCGGCCCACACCATCTACAGAATACCTTCCACTTAGCCGCAATGGGCTAAACCAGTGGAGTACCTCCTTGAAGAAGAAATGCACTCCACTGCTCGTCTCGAAAAACCTCTATGGAGGAGACAGAACCTGACAAAAAATATGCGTGAAGGCAAAAAGAAGTCGGGTCAATGTGAAACCTCCTCGAGTGACCTTGGCAATGAAGGTTGTGATGTAGAGGGAGATGTGCCGGAACCGCTGCCAATGGAGAGCGGAGCTGATTGATCCACACCCACTGCAGCGACAGGGGAGCGATCAAAATGATTGGACAACTGCAGGTTCGTATCTTGGTTAGAACCTGAGACAGAATCGGAGCCGACAAGACAGTTCCAATCGAGTGACACGGCAAAAGCCAGAGGATCTGGAAACAGGGACACGAAAGTGTCCACCTGATGGTTCCAACGAGTCGCAAAGAGATTGATGTGGGGACGACTCCAGAGATCCGTCACTGAACCACAGAGGCAGAGCAGCCAGAGAAGACTCTGGGACTGGGACAGTCAGGGCAAAAACTGACAGAATCACAGCCCTTGCCCAAGGAACCACCACCGTATTCAGCTGAGTACGGAAGTTCATCCCCAGATGACAAAACGACTGAGAAGGGACCAGGTCCGACTTCTCCTCGTTGACTCTGAACCCTAGCGATGTGAGCAGGTTCAACAGTGTGTCGACATCGGAATCCAGAAAGGCAGCATTGGAATGCCTCTGGAGGATATTGTCAAGATATGCCGAAGTAGTCACCCTGGACTGTGTGTGATGTAAGGCTAACACATGCGACATCAGTCGGGTGAAGGCCCAAGGAGCCAGGTTTTGGCCGAAGGGCATGGCCTTGAACTGGTAAACTCGCCCCAGAAAAGCGAACCTGAGATACTTTCGCAATGTCTGATGAATCGGAAAGTGAAAGTAAGCGTCTTGCAGGTCGATGCTGGAAGCGAAAACTCCCTGGTGAATAGATCGGCAAACCGACCTGAAAGTCTCCTGAACTTAGGAGCAATGATAGACTGGTTCAGGATACTCAGATCGATAACCGGTCGGAGTCGGCTATCCTTCTTCGGCACCAAGAACAGGTAGGAATAAAATCCCATTGATGAATGTTCTTGACGACCTCGATAGCCCCCTTTGACAGGAGATTGCCTATCTCCGTGATCAAAAGTTCCCAATGTGTAACGTCTAAAGGAACTTGTGTTGGAAGAGGCACTCTCGACAGAGTTGGATACCTCAACCAGGGACGAATCGAGGTGACGACTGCCGACACCTACCCTTACCCCGTGAGTAAGTAGAAGCGGTGGCCGGAGGATCAGGCCTTGGCTTCGCAGAGGAAGCAGAAGGGCGCTTGTTAGGCTTTGGATGGCTCCTGCCTCCAACAGAAGGCTGATCAAGCTGACGAAGCAGCAGTTGATCTATGGAATGACATAGGACGTCATCCAAGACCCATGGAATAGTTGCGGACCCGCCGAAGAAGCAGATCGAAGAGCAGCACGCTGCTCCTCAGGAATGGAATGGCATGTGTCCAACACAGCGTCTCTGCAAACTAATTCCAAGTTAGCCGTGTTACAGGCATGCATGTGCATCAGCGCCTTGGAAAGCACACACAAAGGAGCCCGTACATCGTCAAACTTATTTAGAGGCACATAAGCAGCTAAAGCTGACACAACGTGATCCGAGAGAGAAAGCATGCCCAGCATCTCTCTCGATAAGCCCAACAGGGACTCCAGAATCGCTATAGGAATAACGGCTGACATGGGCTTGGAAAGCCTGAGGGAGGTGGAGTCCTGATCGAAGACCATCAAAGTCTGGCAGACTGACGAAGTGGCGGAATTGTAGGAACAATAACGCACTGGAGGCAAAAAAGTATCAATCCTGGTGAAGAACGAAGTCTTCATAGCCTTGGAACTCAGCTTAGAGTCCAAAGCTATAAACGCTTCAACCATCTGTACCAACAGGCACGGTCGAAGGCGCCCAGAAGCAGGTTGCTCCACAGGCTGTAGGCGTGCGACCGATGATCGCGGCCTGGCTGACACTGTCAGCTGGTTTGACGGTTTGAGATCTGGAAGGAACCCAAACACAAAGTCAAGAGCTTCCCCCAAGTCTGTTGGCTCTCGACGTCAGGTATGTCGGCCTCATCCTCTGAGTCAGAAGACACATAGCCCATCATGGGCAAACCAGCTGATGCCTCCCATGGTGTAGGCACACCTGAGGGAGCAAGGAGAGGGCCTCCCAAACTCACGGCCCGTGTCGGCTGGTTCGACGTGGGAATGAATCGGCAAAGTGGCTTCACTCCTGACCCTTTTAACCAGCAAAGGATCACGATCCTCAAATATACCTGACGTGGGGCGACGGGTGGCTGCCGAAACATCTGAAGGCAGATGTGTATAGGGATATGACATACCCCAAGGATCTACAGAGCGGGAACTCAGGAGAGTCGCCGTGGACCTCTGAGGGACAGAAGGTCAAGGCTGCACAAAAGGTGTTGGTCCCGTAAAACTGGCCATGGGACCAGAGTGCGTGGACGGAAACGCCATGGAGTTCATGGTGGAGACCATGAACATCCGAATCCAATGAGAAAACTGTGGTGCTCGACGGCTGAGAGACCACAGCAGAGGGCGGCAGCCCCTTCCGACTTTGCCGAGTTAAATTCAGGGAAGGCTGAGGCTGATACCCCACGTCTACACTACCAGACATATCTGCAGACCCCTACAGGGATAAAACTGCTGTGCTCAACAGCTGAGAGGCCACAGCAGAGGGTTCAGTCGGCAGCCCCTTCCGACTTCGCCGAGTTGAAGTCAGGAAAGGCTGAGGCCGATACCCCACATCTACACTACCAGACATCTCTGCAGACCCCTGCAGGGATAAAACTGCTGTGCTCAATGGCAGAGAGGCCACAGCAGAGGGTTCTGTCGGCAGCCCCTTCCGACTTCGCCGAGTTGAAGTCAGGGAAGGCTGATACCCCACATCCACACTACCAGAGATGCATCACTGCAGACTTCTACAGGGATATGCCGAGGCCGGCTGAAACGGTGACCGATAATGTTGCAGATGGAACAGCTGAAGCAGCAGATACGATGGGAGCTGTTGAAACTGGTGGAAAAGGGGAGTGAACAACCTAGCTCGGCTCCAAAGGAGGAGTCACAACCCTAGTGACAGCCTCAGATGTCGACTGGAGAGGGACCACAGTCCCGGAACCAGGCATCTCTTCACCAGACAACTCAACAGCTCCCGCAGTATCCACCACAGAAAAAGACTGCACATTCCCCATGGAGGGGGGTATAAATCTCACCAGACGTGGTCGTGTCGGGAGGCCCTGAATGACACCGTTCCCCATCCCCACGGGTGCGGGAGTGCGGGAGTAACTGACACGAAAATGCACCACATGTTTGGGCAAAAGGCACTGCCCACAACGAACAGTCCTGGGCTAACAGAGGTGAGAGCAGTAGAAGAAAAAGGTGAATTCAACAGATGTAGAAAGTAGAAGAACACCCCCAACTACGAGAGAAAGGTGGCAGAAAAAAGGACCGGCGGGAACACAACTGAACCCAGACAGCCGACAGTGATCAAAAACCAGAAATTCTGCCCTCAACAGAGAGGAGAAATCCTGTCCACTCAGCCCACCACTGACACCTAACTGCAATAATAATAACAAGAGCTGCACTTTCGTCCAGTGCATAACTCCACGTGGTGTACCGCCTATAACCAACAAATATTATTTATGAATATTCTCATACGGACTGACGGATAGATGCACAGATGGATGGACGCAATCCAGTAAACACCCCCCCCCCCCCCCCCCCCCACACTTCCATTTTCTTCAAAAGCTTTCAACAATTTCCAACAATTTCTAAGTCAAAAGGTATGGTAAATTGTTTGGTGTTTGGAAGTTTTATGCAATGAGGCAGAAGCCTTTGTCATAGGCAAACTACAAGCCATATTTCACTGAAATCTGATAACCCCAATCCAGTATCCCACCCCCCCATTCTCATCGAAAGTTTTCTACAATTATCAACAATTTCTAAGTCAAAAGGTATGGTAAATTGTTTGGTGTTTGGAAGTTTTATGCAATGAGGCAGAAGCCTTTGTCATAGACAAACTGCATGCCAATATTTCAATGAAATCCGATAACCCATTCCTGAGATACAGGCTGAACAGACAAATAATGTCTATTTCCTACAATTTCTAAGTCAAAAAAGAGAGATAACTCTAAAAAGGAGAATGTGAGAAATATCGTTGAATCCATTTTTTAAAGCCTATACCATAAGCAGTGTTCATGGCAAATTTCATTGCAATAGAATATTCGATACCTGAGATACAGGCTGAACAGACAAAATTTGGCTCGGACGGACACAATTTCTAAGTGAAAAAGTAATAAAAAAAAATAATAATAATAAAAAAAATAACTAGTGTGGGCATACCTATAACCAACAAATATTATAAAAAGTAATAATTTACTTAAGTTATGAATAGTCTCGGACGGACTCACACACAGACGCACAGACGGATGGGAGGACGGATGGGCAGACGGACGGACGGACGGATGCATGTAATCCAGTATACCCCCATTTTCTTCGAAAGTGGGGGTATAATAATAATATCCAAAAGGACAACATAAATTTATCAACCAAAAAATTTTATGTCCGAACCGCATAGTACGCGAAAGTTGCACGCGAACACAGAGAATATATCAAATACAATGAAAATGTGGTTGAAAATAATAACGAGAATATATAAACACAGTCCTGTTATTATACGATCCTCAGATCCATAATTCCAGCCACAGGAAACCATTATCAACGAGTTGAATTATCACTGTCTCTGAATACAAATGGACATCCTGCCACATGGGCGGACGAAAAAAGAATGATTCATTAGTTACTGCCTGCGCACTGGTTCCCGGAAGTCGTGGATTTGTACGAAGAGAAGAGCGTCCCCTACTGGGTGTGCGTCGATGGTGCTCGACCCAGTTTTGACTTATTTTTTCTTGGTGCTTTTGCACCACTTTTCTTTCCCAAATCGCTTCGGAAAGATCAAAATAGAGAGTATATTTTCTGAGTTAGGGTCTTCCACTGTAGTGCAAGCCTGTAGTAAACAATTGTAAGGTAGGTTGATAAGAAATGCGTGAAGGTTGAGACCTTCTGGGTTGTGATGAAGTGCATGGGACTTCCCCTGATATAGAAGGTCCTTTTGAGGAGGAAGCTTCCAGGGAATGTCCCATAACAGACACCTGAGAAGATTGATCCAGGGTTTCTGTGACGACAAGAGGTGCTACTAGCAGGATTTTGCAGTAAGACTGTTTGATTTTTAACAGAATCTGCTGAATCAACGGGGCAGGAGGATATGCATATCCTATCATTCTGTCCCATGAGATTGATAGAACAACTACTGCATATGATCGATGATCAAGGCATGGCAACACAAACGTCGGTAATTGATTGTTCAGGTGTGTCGCAAAAATATCTATCATGGGGCGATCCCCCTGATAGCAGATCTGACTGAATACTCGCTTGTTGAGAATCCACTCCGATGGTAACAGGCGACCTTTTCGAGAGAGCAAGCCTGCTAGTATGTTCAGACAACCTGGTATATGATGAACTGAGAGATGAACTTGATGACTCAGAGCAAATAGGAGGATCTTCTCCGTTAATTCGCATAAAGGAATCAAATGAGTGCCACCCTGGTTCCTGAGATAAGACACTACCGTCGAGTTGTCCTACAGAATCTGAACATGGACGTTCGCTACTTGGGCAATCCAATGTTGTAATGCTAGCCAGATAGACATCATCTCCTTGATGTGTATGTGCTTCTCTAGGAACCGAGGGTCCCAAAGACCCTGACATTTCATGTCTGCAGGACTTGGGGATGCACGCCAGCCCGTCAGACTCGCATCTGTCATAATCGTGAAGACTGGTTTCCGGACTTTTTTTGGAAACGCTTCAACGGAATGATTTCATTTTTGGTAACCTACTATAGAACGATGACTTACAGATCAAGTTTCATTTGCACTCTGTCCATCCGTCAGTCTGTCAGTCAGTCTGTCAGTCATACTTTAGTTTTCCGGACTTTTTTTGGAAATGCTTCAACCAAATGATTTCATTCTTGGTAACCTACTATAGAACGATGACTTACAGATCAAGTTTGAGTTTCATGCTGATTGCATTATTCTTGTGTGAGTTATGGCCCTTGGAAATATGGAAAAGCGTCAAAATATCAGTTTTCTGGACTTTTTTTTGGAAATGCTTCAACAGAATTCATGCTGATCACATCTAGGTTATAACATTTGTATAATTATTAATGATCATTAGTCCGGTAGAGGACATTGTATATTGCTCTTGTTATTTTCTACTCTTCATTCCAATATTGTCTAACTGCTCGTTTAATGTATTATTAACGTTCATGCTGTTTATGAGAATGATGTATTGTTGAATAAAAAATATGAAATCAATATCAAATCAAAAGTTCTATATGGAAACCATTCAGTCAGCAAGAGTGAGCATTTGAGTGAATGACTATGCAGCAATCATAGATCTAAAGGACACGTACTTTCATGTCCTTGTACATCCGGCATTCAGAAAGTACCTGCGTTTTGCCATGCAAGAAGAGTTTTATCAGTACAGAGCGATGTGCTTAGGTCTGAACCTGCCTCCTTGGGCTTTCACTTGAATAATGAACTCGGTAATGTCATACTTCCGAGCTCATACGGCAGTGGTAACGACGGCTTACTTGGACAACATTCTTCAGAGATTCGACAACAGAATTATTCTTCAGAACGATGTGCGGAGAAGCTGCGGATCTTATTCCGATAGGCCACCTGCGTACGCGTCTCCTCCAGATTTTCCTTACTCAGAACTGAAGTGTGAAGACACACTCGCTCAAAACCCAGTTTGTTTTAACGGACCTAGTAAAACAAAAGGTTCAGATTTGGGCGGATCTCCTGTGGCTGACTGAGGGAGTTCCGCTTCCACTGCTGAATACTGATATTTTGGCGCTTTTCCATATTTCCAAGGGCCATAACTCACACTAGAATAATGCAATTAGCATAAAACTCAAACTTGATCAGTAAGTCATCGTTCTATAGTAGTTTACCCAAAATGAAATCATTCCGTTGAAGCGTTTCCAAAAAAAAGTCCGGAAAGTTAAAAAATTTATAGTAATTTATATACTCGCCCAAAAAAGAAAGAGTGCATTGCAGAAATTGATCAAGCTCCAAAAAAATAATTTTGTAGGTGTAAAGAGTGTTAACCTCTTCATGAATAAGATATATTGAACACAAAAACAGCTTTCCCCGTTAAAATTGCATGAACGTTAAATGACGTGCTGCACGTTTGTGAAAAGGCATGTTTTGCACGTGGAGAGTCTGAAAATTCATGCAGCAGTGTGAATCCTTGGGTATTGAAACATTAAAGTAAGGCCTTCCTATCGTTCACATTCAAACTTGAGCTGGTGTTAAAATGACTCCACATTAGCATGCCAAGATTGACAATGAATCAACGTCTTCTTGCCCTGGGTATGATTAGAGCTAGCAGAACACACAGAGGTTGCCCAGCATTTGAACTGCCACCTTAACACTGTAGACAGGCTAGTCCATCGACATGCACAACATGATGACGTTCGAGACCGACCCCGCTCGTGTTGTTCAACAGTATCTGCTGCAACAACAAGTGGATGTTCTTCCCTGGCCCGCAAATTCGCCCGATGTCTCACCCATTGAGCACGTATGGGATGAAATGAAATGTCAGCTATGCCGGCTTCCCCATGCACTGTCAATGCTTGTGGAACTCCAAAGACAGCTTATCAGAATATGGAACAACATCCCACAACACTTCCATGCTAACTTGTTCGCTTTCATGAGGCGTAGATGCACAGCAGTAGTCGATGCAGACGGAGGTCATACCAGATATTGAGTGTGTGACTTTTGTGTTTGACCCTTAGTATCTTTGACTCTCCATGGCACCAAGAGTATTCGTCGTAGCGTAATGAAATTTCTCGTGTTGATCACAAATTGATTCATCTGTGATTGAATAAAATTTCCATGAATGAAAATGATATATATCTTTTTTTAGTGTTATATTTTAGCATGCACACTTTCTTTTTTTGGAGAGTATATATTTTTTATACTTACCAATGACCCAGACTTAGCTGGTGCTAACTCTTAAATATCTAGGACCAAACAAAAATTTTACCCCCCAATCCCCAAAATTTGCATCTAAAACCGAAAATTACATGTCCTATATGGTCCTCCATACTTTTACTCCACTGCGCATGTGCAGTGTCAAGGAGGTCTCGAAATTGGCGCAATTTTCATTCTTACAACCAGTGCCTGGTAAGCAATATGTACTCAGCGGGGAGGTATGAGTTCCCAACTCATGGGAGGGCCATCCCTGTCTGGGTCATTGGTAAGTATAAAAAATATTTAAATTACTATAAATTTTTTAACATTTTTATACTGTACCAATGACCCAGACTTAGCTGAATAGTAAAAAGGTTGGAGGGCCAAGGACATAAAGGAAAATCCAATAGACTCAATTACATAACTATCCCCTGAAGGAGAAAATTAGAGACGGGCTTTACATGTATCTTTCTTATTTGTATCAAAAAGAAAGACACAACATCCTTCTGTAATTGAGTGCAATAACATCAATGATCTCTATTAACATCCAGTATAATCCTTTATACTAATATTTTTTAAAGGAAGCCACTAAATAAGGAAGCCCAGTAAAATGAGACTCTATATACTCATATAAAAGTGTCCGAGGATTGTATATTAACGCCCGATTAATACATGATATATACACATGTCTCACACTGAGCAACACTTAAAAAAATATTACATAGATGAGTAAACATTAGCTTTACTTTAAAACCATCCTGGTACCGACTCGGAATTACTGACTCCAAGGGAGGTATTCCCTTGCTTTACCCTATAAAGCAGGAGACCTAAGGGAACACCCCCCCCCCCCCCCCCTTCCCCTTGCCCTGGATCAAATACTCCAGAGCTAAGAGGGCAGCAGGACAGAGTCACTGCCGGAACCGAAAGCCTACATATATATAGTTGCCACTGTTTAGTGGACGACATTCTAAGTGAAAAATAACGGACCTAAACAATGCATATCTGCAGAAAAGGACTCAATATTTCTCAGAAACAAATTCGAGAAAGTGAAGGGCTAAGAACAATATGCAGCCCTCACTAGATCTGTAATAGCAACAAAATTAGCGTAAACCCATGATGTAGAAGAGCTCTTACATCATGAGCTTAAAACTAAAGCACAGATTGCTGATTGAAGATATTATCATAAGCAGTACTGATAGTAAATTGAATCCATCTGACCATAGAATGGACCGAAATGTGGAGGAAGCTTCCACGGCATGTCCCACAACAGACGTCTGAGTGGATTAAACCACGGTCTTTGTGGAGATAGAAATGCTACCAACAGAATTTTACAATGAGATATATAACTTGAGCAATATATGCTGAATCAACGGCACTGGAAGATATGCATATCCTATTATTTCGTCTCACAAGATCGATAGAGCGTCTACTGCAAACACTCGAAGATCCAAACATTGTGACACGTACTTTGCAACTGATAGTTGAGATGCGTCACGAAAAAGCCGCCCATATGCTGCTCTCCTTGGTAGCAAATCTGATCGAATACTCTTTTGTTGAATATCCATTCTGGCGCAGCTAATTAACATCATCTCGTTGATGTTCATGCATTTCTCCAGGAACCGAGGGACCCAAAGACCCTGACACCTCAAGACTGTTGGACTTAGGGTCGCCGCCCAACCCGTCAGATTCACATCCGTCATAATAAACAATTGTGGTAGGTATAATAAAAAAGGAAATTTATCATAAAATTTAAATTTCTTATCAACCTACCCACAATTGTTTACTACAGGCTGAATAGACAATAGGCTGGAGGGAATCGCATAACCAACCCTACACATAACCCAAGTGCACTGGAACAGTGAACAGACGGAAGAGGTCCCGAGGCTTATCAACCATAGCATCACAAACATTAGTAACAGACAATGAAAGTTGAGGCGTATGGTTCTGTGCGATGCACAGACAGAAAGGGCAGGAACAGCATGGAGCTGGAACTGACAATGTAAAAAGCTGAATGGCTGGAATAGACAACAGCCTGAGCCGAAGAAAGAGGGCCCCTAGGACAAAGGTCCTCTGTCGGCTCTTGCAACTGTCGCAGATAAATGGAGAAGGTAGCATTTCTCCAGTAGGCTGCCAGTATAACATCCGACAACACTCTGTCTAGGATAAAGGCACGAACGCCCCCTACCCCCAAGCAGAGCAGTGCCCAAGAAAGTGTCCATCTTTGAGTAAACTGCAAAGTCCTAGGCCTTTTCAAGGAAAAGAGCTGAACAAGCTTGGAGAGGCAAGGATGAGTGTCGAAACAATGTGGTACCAGATATGAAAAAGGTCTCCGAAGCATGGACTTGTACCCATTGCTGGAGACCCCCAGAAACAAACATATACCAGAAACTTCGCAAGCGGTGTGATCGAAGGAGTGACAGAAGCAACAGAGTGATCGCACACCATCGACAGAAGAACCTTCCACTTAGCCACAGAGGCTAAACCAGTGGAGTGAGTGTCTCCTTGAAGAAAAGTAACTCCACTGGCAGGAAGGCGTAGCCGACAAGACCATCCCAAAGGAGGGCCATAGCGTCCATGGCGAAAGCCAGAGCATCTGGACACGAGGACACAAAAGTGTCCACCTGATGGTTCCAACGAGTTGCAAAGAGATCGATGGAACACCACCATGTGGAGCATCCACTCGGTGGAAAAGAACCTGCCCCGTCGGAACAGGGAGTCAGCTAGGACGTTCAGACGACCGGAAATGTGACGAACAACCACCCCAGCGTTGACATCCTGAGCGAGCAGTAGAAGATCCCGCGCCAATTCGTACATTGGAACCGAGTGCATGCCGCCCTGGTTCCGAATGTAAGCAACCACTGTCGAATTGTCAAACAACAGAAGGACCCGACGGTTTGACAGGTGAGGAATCCACTGCCTGAAACTCAGAAGAAGAGCAAGAAGCTCCTTCTGGTTGATGTGTAGAGATGCCCGATCCTGGTCCCACATCCCGTGAAGGGAAAGACCTAGAGGATCCAACGTTGCACCCCATCCGAGATCGCTGACATCTGCCGTCAGAACATGATCGGATGTGGGTAAGTCCAACGGGACACCCTGCGTGATCCACTGAACATTCGTCCAGTGGATAAGGTGAGGATAAGAGATTCTGGTAACTGAAGCACCAGATCCAGAGAATCGACATTCGGCCTCGAACGACTGAGCAGAAAGTGTTGGAGAGCTCTGACATGCAGCCGACCTAAGGGAATGAGATCTGTCACCGAACCGCAGAGACCGAGAAGCCGGAGAATACCCCGTGCTGTCGCGGAAGTGGACTAGGAACAGAGTCAGAGCAAAAGCTGAGAGAATCACAGCCCTGGCCTGGGGAACCGCCACCGTATTGAACTGAGTGCGGAAGGCCATCCCTAGATGACGAAAACTACTGAGAAGGGACCAGATCCGACTTCTCCTCGTTGACTCTGAATTGTAGCGCCGTGACAAGCTCAACAGAGAGTAGACATCCAACTCCAGTAAGACAGCATTAGAATGCCTCTGGAGGATATCGTCTAGATATGCCGAAGTTGTCACCCTGGACTGTGTGCGATGGAAGGCTATCACATGCGACATCAGTCGGGTGAAGGCCCAAGGAGCCTGGTTGAGGCCGAAAGGCATGGCCTTCAACTGGTAAACTCGCCCCAGAAAAGAGAACCTGAGATACTTCGCGACAACCGATGAATCGGAACGTGAAAGTAAGCGTCTCGCAGATCGATGCTGGAAGCGAAATCTCCCTGGTGAATGGAATGGCGGACCGACCTGAAAGTCTCCATGCTGAACGTGGGAGCAATGATAGACTGATTCAGGATACTCAGATCGATAACCGGTCGGAGTTGGCCACCCTTCTTCAGCACCAAGAACAGGTGGGAATAAAACCCCACAATGGTCCCTGCCTCTCCTAGAAGGCTGATCAAGCTGACGAAGCAGCAGCTGATCTTTGGAATGACGTAGGATGTCATCCCGGACCGTCAACACAGAACCCATGGAACAGTAGCGGACCTGCCAAAGAAGCAGATCGAAGAGCAGCGCGCTGCCCCCAGGAAGGGATCGGCCTGTGTCCAGCTCAGAGTCCCTTCGAACTAGTTCCCAAATAGCCGTGTCACAGACATGCGTGTGAGTAAGATGCATGAGCGCCTTGGACAGCACACGCAAAGGAGTCTGTACATCGTCAAACCTATCTGGAGGCAGATCCGACGTGATCGGAAAGAGAAAGCATACCCAGCATTTCTCTTGATAAGCCCAACATGGACTCCAGAGTCATCATAGGAATGACGGCCGCCTTGGGCTTGGAAAGCTCGAGGGAATTGGAGTCCTGATCCAAAACCGTCAAAGTCTGGCAGACTGACGAAATCGTAGAAACAATAATGCACCGGAGGCAAAAAGGTGTCAACCCTGGTGAAGAAGGGAGCCTTCATAGCCTTGGAACTCAGCGTAGAGTCCAATGCTGAAAATGCTTCAACCATCTGGCTCTCGACATCAAGGATGTCTGACTCCTCCCCAGAGTCGGAAGACACATAGCCCATTATCCGCAGTATCCACCACGGTAAAAAAAACTGCACATTCCCCACGGAAGGGGAATAACTCTCACCAGACATGGTCGAGCCGGGAGGCCCCCGAAACGACAGCGTTCCCCACCCTGCACGGGTGAAGGAGGTGCTACACATCCCCCCAAGGAGGGGGAGCAATTCTCACCAGACGTGGTCGAGTTGGGCGACCCGAAATGACAGCATTCCCCCCACCCCCATGGGAGCGGGAGGAGCTGCACATCCCCCATGGAGAGGGAATAACTCACACCAGATGTGGTCGAGTTGGGAGGCTCCCGAAACGACAGCGTTCCACACCACCCGCGGGTGCGGAAAAAACGGACAGGAGAACGCACCAAGGCGAGGGAAAAAGGAATTGCCCTAAAGGAACTGAACTGGAAATAACAGAGGTGAGAGCAGTAGAAGAAAAAGGTGAACTCAACAGAAACAGAAAGTAGAAGAACACCCTCAACTATGAGAGAAGGTGGCAGAAAAAAAAACGGTGGGTACACGACAGAACCCAGACGGCCGACAGGGACCGAAAAAAACAGAAATTCAGCCCTCAACAGAGTGAAGAAATCCTGTCCAGACAGTCCCTGATTGACACCTAACTCCAATAACAATTAAATTTATCAACCGAAAAATTAATTCGAAAACAAAACATTCGCGAAAATGGAATAGTAAATAATATACAATGAGAATGTGGTTGAAAATATTAATGAGATTATACAAAACACAGTCCTGTTATTATACGATCTTCAGATCCATAATTCCAGTCACAGGAAAACCATTATCGACGAGTTAAATTATCACTGTTTCAAAATGCATATGGCGGAGACACATCTTTCACGTGTCTCGGATAAAAAAAAGAATGAGTCATTAGTGACGCATATGTGCACTGGCAACGGAAGTTGTGGAGTTGTACTTGGAAGAGAGCGTCCCGTACTGGGTCTGCTCCAGTTGCACTCGACCCAGTTTTGGCTTATTTTTTCTTGGTGCTTTTGCACCACTTTTCTTTCCCAAATTGCTTGGGGAAGACAAAAATAGAGAGTATATTATCCGAGTTAGGGACTTCCACTGTAGTGCAAGCCTGTAGTAAACAATTGTGGGTAGGTTGATAAGAAATGGGAAACATGAAATAATTTTTATAATTATTGTAAAGTTACAGCCCTGAACATTTGAAACCACCGTTGTTCACTTCCATCATCCATTTACAGCCTCGTATCCACCAATTCTTTCATTGATTTGTGTCTGGCATCCTCAAAAAAGGAGATTTTAAAGCACAGATCATTGTTACTGACTTTTGGGCCAAACAAAGAATGATGTTGGTGCCAATTCCGGTCTCTTCCTGACTGCTGCGCATGCGCAGATGGTAAAAGTATGGAGGGCCAGATAGGACTTTTAATTTTTGGTATTGTACGCAAATTTTGGGGAATGGGGGGTTAAATTTGTGTTTGGCCCTTGATAATATCGAGTTTGCACCAGCTAAGTCTGAGCCATTGGTTATTAGTATAAAAACATGGGAAACATGAAATAATTTTTATAATTATTGTAAAGCTACAGCCCTGAATGTCTCAAACCACCGTTGTTTACTTCCATCATCCATTTATAGCCTTGAATCCACCAATTCTTTCATTGATTTGTGTCGGGCATCCTCGAACAAGGAGATTTAAAGCGCAGATGTCAGCTCATTGTTTACTGACTTAGGGCCAAACAAAGAATGATGCTTTGCGCCAGTTACGGTACCTTCCTGGTTACTGTGCATGCGCAGTAAACAGAAGTATGGAGAACCAGATAGGACTTTAATTTTTCGGTTTTGTATGCAAATTTTGGGGATTGTGGGGGTTCAAAATTTGTGTTTGGCCCTGGATTTTATCAAGTTTGCACCAGTCAAGTCTGGGCCATTGGTTGAAGTATAAAAATATTAAGAATTCTACTGTTTAAAAAGGAAAAATTTTGTTTGGTACAAGCCATGTGAAGGTCTGTGAAATATTGGCTGTAGAATTACAACATGATGTGACAAATAATATTTATCTTGTATAAACTCTTGGGTGAAATTCACTTAGATGCACAACACATTTACCTTGTAACCATTTCAACTGATGGAACTATAATATTGAGTAATAATGAGCAAACCAATACATACACAGATAAGCAGGACATAACTTGGCTAATCGTGCCATGGCACTAGCAGCATATTCTTCACCATAGTCTCGGAGTATTACATAAAATATATTGTTCTTAGAGCCAGAGCCAAGAGTTGCTTTGTCCATGGAACCACACAACAGCTGGCTATTTCGTATAACAACAACTGAAATGAAAAAAATACTTCACATGTACAAAAAACAAGAGGGGGGTGTCCATCCCCATTAGCTCACCAACGCATGACATGTAATAAACGTAGGCTTATTACAAATCTGCAAAAAATGTCCAGTCAAGGGTTAATGTTGATTTATATTCATGCATTTAACACATATATGAAATATAAAAGCCACAGCATACCGTTGGTAGTATCCACTAACGTTCATGTATAGCAAAACAGGCCTGAATTTTTTTTAAGTCCACACTGACAAAAAAGTCAAACACTGCAAAAACACTCCAAAAATATCACTGGTTAAGGTTCAAACATTGCATTAAAAAATCCAAAATCTCCAAAAAATGTCTGGCTAGGGTTATGTCTGGCCTAGGGTTAATGTCATCTTATATTGATGCATTTAACACATATATGAAATATAAAAGCCATAGCCTACCGGTGGTAGCCTCCACTCATGTACATGTATAGCAAAACAGGTCAGAAAGTCCACATTTACAAAAAAGTCAAACATTGCATTAGAAAAAGTCCAAAATCTCCGATAAATGTTCGGCCAAAGGTTGATGTCATTTTATATTGATGCATTTAACACATATATGAAATATAAAAGCCACAGCATACAAGTGGTAGCCTCCACTCATGTATAGCAACACAGGTCAGAAGTCCACACTGACAAAAAAGTCTAACATTGCAAAATCACTCTAAAATTCGAAAACATATCACTGGGTAAGGGTCTGTGGGTAACTATAAGCCACAGAAACAGTATGAGGTGCATAGTAACAGGTGTGAAAGTCAAAAAGGACTCTTACAATAACTTTAACAAAAGTGTTGACGCAGACGTCGATGTGCCTCGGGTCATGACATAAGCTCACATAACTGCGTTGATGAGCTAAAAACTGAAATTAAAATATAAAAACACTCTTCTCTTTCATATCAATCTTAAGACCTAAAATATTCTGGGAAATTATGTCTTTACTGACAAGGAAAATGATGTTTCATTTCCAGTGGAAATTCTGCATTCAACAGATCAATGCCTAGAATGGTTACATACTTCCTTGAAAGATTGTGTTCCTCTCAGCAACTAGAATTATGTACTTGTCCATTTGTGTTTTACCAACAGAACAAGGTTCTAACATAGAATTTATCTATATATCAAGCATAAAAATGATAACTGAAGCTAAAAAAAAAAAATCTCTTTCTCAAGCTCTCTCATATGGCCATTTTGGTTGCTGTATGCACTCTTTTTATTAACTCTTCAAACACAAAAAATAATAGAACTATCACTGAAGGTGATTAATACCATCCACTTCTGGCTTACTAGAATGCATATCTGAATGCTGAGCTTGACAAAAAAACAAAAATAAATCTAAGTTAATGGGAGATAACCTGGTTAAAATTGTCACAAATTAAAAATTTTGGAATATGCATAAGTCTACTTGTTCGTCATAATGTTTGAGAAGTTTGATCAAGATTGGTTCATTAATGAAGGAAGTGTTCCAAGCACAAAAATCTCATATACAAATCTGTATTAAATTAAGTTGAAGAGGAGATAACCTAGTAAAAATCATCACAGATGGAAAATTTGGAAATATGCGCATGTTCACTCATTAGTGACTATGTTTAAGAAGTTTCATCAAAATCGGTTCCATAATTTAGGAGGGGATGCACACACAAGAATGACATTTGAAAATTTAGTCATAATGTTTGAGATGTTTGATCAAAATTGGTTAACCCTTTACCTAACATGAAAAGCAGACATAGGTTATGACCCCTCATTGGAACGAGCTCGACGTGCTCGTTCGAATGAGGGACATAACCTATGTTTTTGAGACAAAAAATGAAAATATAATGAAAATTAATTAGCGATTTTTGAGAATAGCGCTGGCCGGTTTTGGCCGTTACGTTGGGTAAAGGGTTAAACTAGAGTGATGTCATGCATGCAGGCCGACTGTCCCAGCAATGGCAATGCTTAGACACAAAATAGTCGGAGCCATTTTTTGTTAACCATTTAGCCAATGAATCTGCCATATCTGCACTTGTGATATACAAAATTTGCTATTCAAATTTTATTTTTGGTGGTGGTGTTTGTCTGGGTTTTTAACCACAAACTTTAAGCAAAACTGTAAAAATGCATTTTTGATGAAAGTGTGGGGGGGGGGGGGGGGGGGGAGGGGAGGGGGTACATGAGACTAAAAAAAAGTTCTGCATGTAGTGACTGTAAATAGTTCAAAATGTATATTGGAGGAAAGAAAAATGCCTAATTGACAGGGGCTGGGCAGGCCAATAACTTCAACAATTTTCATTGGATAATAGTGGTCATCAAACTTGCCATAGAGACATGTACTGAAAAGAATTGAAATCTGTTAACTTTTGTTTAAGTTATGGCATAAAGAAAGTTCGTACAGACGGATGGACTGACGGAGAGACTGACAGATAGACGGACGAAGCGAGCTCTGTGCTATATCCCTCCCCTGTGGGAGGGGATAAAAAGTAACAAAGTCAGTGGTAGAAGCCTAATTTGAAATTTAGAGAAGCTAAGTTCGAAAAGCATTGTGAAAAGGGTTAAATTAATGCCAATATTATTTGAAACCACTGTGTACATCTTCAGTAGACCTTGACCAAAATGAAAAAAAGAAATGATGTTGTAACTGAGTGTTTGGAGAATGAAAGGTAGAACCTTGAAAAGCAGAACTTTAATCCGAAACTTTAAGCTGGGAATACTGAGTAAAATTGATTGGCAAAAAAGAGTTAAATATTTCCTAAAACCAATAAAAGAAATCATTGATGTAAATGGAATCATTAAGTTGTATAGACCATGCAAGAATTAGAGCAAGAAAGTATGTGGAAAAGTCTAATTTCAAATACAAAGAAAGTAAGTCTGTAAACATGTTTAAAAGGGGTTAAAATCATGCCAATATTAATGACTAGAGTGATGTCACGCATGCAGCCCAACTGTCCCAGGAATGGCAATGCTTAGACGTAAAATCGTCGGAGCCATTTTTTGGTGTTTGGGCTTTTAACCAAAACTGTAAACAAGTATTTTTGACGAAAGAAAAAAAAAGTGCCTAATTGGGAGGGAGGGGGGGGGGGGGGGGGGAGAGGGGGGGGGGGGGGGTTTACGTAAGTTTAAAAAAAGGTTCCGCATGTAGTGACTGTAAATAGTTCAAAATGCATATTGGAGAAAAGAAGAAAAAAAAGCCTAAATGGGGGGGGGGGGGGGAGGGGTGGGTAGGGGGTGGTTGTGTTTGTCTGGGTTTTTAACCACAAACTTGGAGTCATCCTACCAAGCCACAATGAAGTCCCTTCATAATTATGGCCTGTGAAATATTCTAAAGGTTTTCGGGCTTCAGGCCTCTGTTGCCATCACAGTTGCCCAAAAGGGGACGTTCTCATCTAGACTTTATATGAAGTCAACCTATCAAGTTACAATGAAATCCCTCCATAAATATGACGTGTAGACTGTGCTAAAGGTTTTTGGGCTTCGGGCTCAGGCAGCCATCATGGTTGAATGATCGCAACCAAAAGGGGACATTCTCATCTGGGCATCATGTGGATTGATCCTACGAAGTTACAGTGAAATCCCTTCATAAATATGACCTGTAGACTGTGCTGAAGGTTTTCGGGCTTCGGGTACCTGTAGCCATGACAGTTGCCCAATCACGTCCAAAAGGGGACTTTCTCATGTGTAGAAATTATATGAAGTCAACCTATGAAGTTAGAATGAAATCTCTCCATAAATATGACCTGTAGACTGTGATAAAGGTTTTCAGGTTTTGGGCTCGGGCAGTCGTGACGGTTGATAGATCACACCCAAATGGGGAAATTCTCATGTAGACATCATACCGAGTCATCGCATCAAGTTACAATGAAATCCGTCCATATTAAACATGACCTGCAGACTGTGCTAAAAGTTTTTGGGTTTCGGGCTTGGGCAGCCATCACGGTTGACAGATCATTCCCAAACGGGGACGTTCTCATCTAGGCATAAAACAGAGGCATTCTATGAAGTTGCAATGAAATCCCTTCATAAATACGTGTAGACTGTGCTAATGGTTTTCGTGTTTTGGGCTTGGGCAGCCATCCCGGTTGACAGATCACGACCAAAAGGGATCATTCTCATGTAGACATGACCTATAACCTGCATATGAATTTTTGTGATGATCAGACAAGAAATACCGGGTGTAGTCTGTACTTGAAGGTTGAATAAAAAACTTTAATCACAAACTTTAACCAAAACTCCAAATGTCAACTAAACAGGAATAAGAAAAAAAAACAAAAAAAAAACATTTGAACCTTCAGCAAAAAACTTGTTAAATGTTAACAGAAAAAGGCAGACAGACAGACGGATGGATGGACGGACAAAAGTCATTACTATAGCCCTCACTGTAAACAGTCGGGCTAAAAAGGAGCCCAGTTCAAGTAATTCTGTATTCTTAGCATGAAAACTATACTAATTTGGATGTAACAAGTTCTCAATTTTTAAGGCTAGCCCAGGCTAAGCCCCAAAAATTAGGATGGCGTATTTGAGAATGAGGGACTATCCCCCACAAACATACGCCATATACAATAAAACTCCAGCTGTATGCAGGACAGACAAAACAGCTTCACTCATAGTCACATACTTATCAAACCGGAGGAGAGTTAAAAAATCCCCCCCTCCTTTTCTTTTGAAGGAATCTTCAAAAAGAAAGAAGGGAGAACTCTGGAATCAGTAAAAGCGGGGTACCAAAAAACAATATAAATAGAATATAAAAAAACTACCTATATATGAGGACGTTGACAATGTAAACAACGTCAATGTAAACAGGACATCAGGCACACAAAAAGGCCCAAAGTCAGAAGCAATTAAAATGCTATCAGATGCAAAGCTAGATCTTCATATGAAGAAAAAACGATACATCGGATAGAAGATGCAGGACTAAATGACCTAACACCCCTAGGGTGAGGACGTAATCCTGGAGAAAAACAGAATAATATTCTGTAATACATGTTAAACTCCCAAAAAATTTAATAAAAAATTTCAATAAAAAATAGCCAAAAAGCTTAAGAGTTTAACAGGAAGGGTTCATGGAAGGATAGGGAAGGAATACTTAACAAACAGTGGAATAATCATTATCAAAAATGATGACGTCAGGCATATGTCCTGAAATTGGGAAACATAAAATAATTTTATAAATATTATAAATATATATATATATATAAATATTATAAAGTTACAGCCCGAACGTCCAAAAAAACCATTGAACACTTCCTTCATCCATTAACAGCCTTACATCCACCAATTCTTGCATTGATTTGTGTCTGGCATCCTCAAAAAGGAGATTGTAAAGCACAGATGTCAGTTCATTGTTTCTGACTTTAGGGCCAAACAAAGAATGATGTTGGCGCCAATTCCAGTCACTTGCTGACGTCTGTGCATGCACCGAGAGTAAATGTATGGAGGGCCAGATAAGACTTTTAATTTTCGGTTTTGCAAGCAAATTTTGGGGATTGCAGGAGGGGGGGCGTTTGGGGGGGGGAGGTTCAAAATTTGTGTTTGGCTCTTGATAACTTTGAGTTAGCATCAGCTAGTCTGGGCCATTTTGTTATAGTGTAAAAATATAGTTCCTCCACAAGCCAACAAACTTAATAATGATTCAACTTTCAGTATTGTGTAATTCCATCTCCACCGTGCTCATCGCACTACTTTCCCAAATAAAACGATAAAAGTACAGATGATTACACAGAATAACATACACTTAATTAGAAGTTTTTGATATATACTGTTGTACCCTGTCAATTGAATAACATTTTATTAGGCCCCACAAAGTAGAGCTTCTGTTTCTCAGGCCATTTTTTAAAAATTGGTCAGGCGTTTTTTTATTCTATTTTTTTTTTTTTTTATTTATTTCTTTGTCATCAAACGTTCATATTCTTGGTTTGTTTTATGTTTTAGGCCTCATAAATTACAGAATAGCCTGGGTGGTTGTGTATTTCATGCCTTGAGTGCAAGAAGGCTTCGCAATTCGAAAGCATTGCAAAGCCTCTTTGCACTCAAGGGACAAATTTATCAGTTTTATTAAGTTTATTGAGCATATTCCATTAAGTGGTTATAAGTCAGGTTTTTAGGCCAAAAAATAAACAATATCTGTCTGCACTTCATATTATTGTGGATTGATTTTGCAGGTATTTATGAAGAAAATATCAGATTTCCTATGCTTTATCTATACCATCAGGAATTAAAATTGAGATACTAAGTATATAATCATCATAACTTGTTTGACAGTGCTCAGGAGCAAACAAGATTTTTTTGTTTTTATTGGGGTTTAATGACATTTTTGACAGCCATGGACCCTCATGTCAGAGAGTTTTAAGGGTGGAGTAAGCCGGAGAAAGCAGAGATAACCACCGAGCAGCAGCAAGCAACTGTCAGACTCCCCAATGTACTAAATTCACACAAGAAGGGTTAGCTTTGGTTGAGTAACTGTTAGTAATTGGGCAATCAGGGGATCAAATGATGAACCTTTCAGTTTGAAGTCCAATGCCATAACCACAGAGCCACCACGTTCCCAGAGCAAACAAGATAAAACAAATTAAAGTTTTGTTTTATCATAAGAAAATGGGTACCAATATATGATGGAATGCTGAAAAACTGATTATAATTTTGAAGTTCATATCTTTGCAGATAATTTCACTATTCAAATATTATTCTTCTGTAGGCCTATTCAACCAACCTGACCATAACAAAAATAATTCTATGCTTATATTAGATTTCAAGTAACTAAAGAGGTAAACATAAATCAAAGGTTAATATGTATTTGTATATTTTATCCCCTAAAAATTCTATGACCACAATGCATGATTTAAGAAAACATTTGTTCAATACACAAACAACTACAGATTGTTAACAGCATTTTTCCCATCTCTATAAATCCAGCTAAACTCCAGAAAATTTGTTGCACTAATTCTAAAGATCCTTACATGAATCATTCACACATAAATCTTCACCACTAGAGTAATTCTTTCCTTTGGTTCGTAAATTGGCTTTGACTGGGTAATCTTTATTGGGACGCAAAAGAAGACCAAACAGCTGCTTCCCAGTCCATAATTTCATTGGCTGTAATGGGAGAAAGAATATAAATACATATTACATTTTATCATATAATCACCATCAAATAGCTCATTACAGAAAATATTGTTCACAATATGCTTAATATGGGAATGACGTTGGAAGTCAACATCGACATCGTAACATTGTGAGTTGGTGCGGGAAGTAGGAATGAATTATTCTTCTCTTATTTTTCATTACTATCTACAGAAAACAAATAGCAGACAACATTTGCAGAAAACATTTACTGAATAACTAAATATTATCACTTGTCTCAAAAAACATAGCTTATGCCCCTTTTTGGAATGAGCTTGTTGAGGGGTCGCAAGCTATGTTTTTCGAGTAGAAAAATAATACGATTTAGTTGGTGATTTTTGTAAACATTAGTGGCCAGCTTTAGTTGTTACATTAGCTAAAAGGTTAAATAACACATTATGTGATAAAAATAATCTCAAATTCATCATGATTTGACATGAAATTTCTGAACCTTGGTTACTAAAATCGATCTGAGCCTCAATAAACCTCCAGGACTGAACAAATTGGAAAATCAAGGCAACCCGAGGAGTTTAAATTTTTCAAGAAGGAGTTTTTCTGTTTTTCAGCAAGAGAGAAATTAAGTAATACTGAAAGCACAAAGTTTGAGATGTGCAACCTAGAATACTTCAGCTAATTGCATGAAATTCTTTCATTTATATCATTCATTTATTGGGGTGTAATGACACTCTCGACAGCCAGGGTCACCTCATATTTCACAGTTTGATGGTTGGAGGAAGCTGGAGTACCCAGAGAGAACCAGCAATGGCAAGCAATTGTCAGACTGCACAGCATACTAACTCCACACAAGCAGGGTTAGCACTGGTGGAAGGCAAGTCCACCATCAGTGTGCAGTACAGTTTAGTATACAGCACCACCGTGTCACCAGGTGGGCAATCAGGATTAAGTGCCTTGTGCAAGCACACAACGCAGTTACTTACCACTGGCCAGGACTGAATAGTGGACCTTATGGTTTGAAGTTCAATGCTCAAACCTCTGAGCCACCATGCTCCCAATTCTTTTATTATTTATTTATTTATTGGTGTTTAAGGTCACATACTTATGCACAATGGCTAATCGTGACCGTGACAGTTTTACGGGTGGAGGAAGCCGGAGTACCCGGAGAGAACCACCGAGCAACGACGAGCAGCTGTCAGCTCTCCAACATCGTAACTCTGAACTCTGCACCGCAGCACAGGCAGGGTTAGATTGGTTGAAGACATGCGCACCATCGACGTGCAGTACGCCTCAGTACACAGCGTCATCGTGCCCCCATGTAGGCAATCGCGGTGAAGTGTCTTGCCCAAGGACACAACGCGGTTGCCGCAGGTGGGATTCGAACCGAGGACCTCTCGGCTTGCAGCCCGCACCTCTACCAACTGAGCCACCGCGCCCCCAATTCTTTTATTAAGTTGATAAAGTGCTGCAATGTAATACACTGTTGGAAAGGGCTCTGAGAGCACTTTCCACCAGTGTTTTACATTATAGCACTTTAAATCTATAGTCAACAAGACTAACAGTGACTGCCCAACCACAGATGCCCCTGAACTATGACCTTGATCTGTGACCTTGACCTCCATCAAACAAAAAAATTGTTTGCGTGACACATCACCTCCCCATAAGCAACATGTATGCCAAGTTTCAACAAAATCCAATGAAACATCTCAGAGTTATAGAGTGGACATGAAAACCTTCCTGACAGACAGATGGAAATGACAAACACTATATGCCCCCGAACATTTTTTCGGGGGTATAAAAAACAAAGTTTTATCATCATAATAAATTGCATTATGGTTCTGAAAGAGTTAACAACTGAATACCCGAGGCAATTTGAGTATACGTTCATGTTTTATGTCCAAAGCCGAGTATGGAAACAGCTAAGAAAAATATAATACTTGCTCCTGAATTGAATTTCACATTTTGTGTAATATGATATACGTAAATATCCATTCAAAATGGACTGAAATAAAATCTTGTTTAAAACAACCTGCTGTAGGCAAACAAAAAATTGCTCACCTTATCTCTTTCAAGGTGAACTCAATAATCGTTCGCACAATTTGCAAAGGTCCAATGGTAAAAAGAACATACTGCAACAAAGAACTGTTCTCAGCTATTGATTTCATAATCTGACCAATATGATATTGTGTTTTGCTGATTACATGGACATGTTGGTATATCCGGTAACACCAGGGCAGAAAGTGCAGCAAAACAGGCTTTAAACAAGCCTATCACTGATAACAAGATTCCATTCATTGCTTACAAGCCATCAACTGTGGTGGAAGGAATGGGATGGAGCAACAAATAACTAGAACAGTGTCATTTGTGTGCGAAGCACACAAAGAAGTAATCCCACATTTTCAGTATGCCATCACGCTGGTCACAAATCAATTCACATTCTCTAATGACAAAAGAGGTACAACTGGGACCACATGGGGCCGAATCAAAAATCCAAAATGTTTATGCACATATAAAGATCCCACGTGAACATATGAACACACTTTCAACATTTCGATTTAAAACAGCTAGGAGACTTGTGCACTAAACCCAATTGTCTAATGACAAAAGTGGTGCGACGGGTGCCATCTAGGGCTAAATAAAAAATCTGAAACCTTTATGTACATCTAGAGACCCTACCAGAACATGTGAACACACTTTCAATATTCTGAATTAAAACCCCAAGGAGACTTTTGCCAGAAACCGATTCTCTGATGACAAAAGTGGTGCTATGGGCACCACCTGCGTCTGAATCAAAAACCGGAAACCTTTATGCACATCTAGAGACCCAACCAGAATATATGAACACAATTTCAGCATTTCGAACTAAAACCCCTGGGAGCCTTTCGCCAGAAACCGATTCTCTAATGACAAAAGTGGTGTTATGGGTGCCACATGGCCGAATCAAAAATCCGAAACTTTTATGCACATCTAGATGCCCTACCGGAATATATAAACACACATTAAAGAACCAAAAGTACCTATCCTAGGAGTCTTTTATCAGAAAGCAGTCTCTTAGCTGTTTTTAAGTGGCGCCACGGGAACCATCTAATGACAAAAATTAAAACTAAACCTATTTTTGTCATCTCTATACCATAATTAAGAAGTATGGTAAGTTTCAAAATTATAGCTCAAAAAAGGGATGTACAGATGTATAGACATACAGACGGAGATCATCACTACATCCCTGTATTTTTGAAAATGCGGGGATTACAAGCTCCATCACTTCCAACCAGATATTTTTTATCATTACTCGTCTAGTAACCTTTATAGAAAAGATCATGTAATTCTAACATGGTGTCATAATGGTCATCCAAGACTTACACATTCCTTTTTGTTAGAGGGTAGAGTGTAACCAGAGTGTGTTCCTTGTCAACAAGTGTTGACAATGGAGCACATTGTTTTACACTGTTCTGTTTTTAATCATGCCAGAAAGCAGTATTTCACTGTGGGATCTCTTAACTCTTTCAACACGAGAGACTGCTTTTCCAGCCCAGCAACATGATACTTCATAAATTCATTAAGTAGGAAGGCTATTAACGTGAGTGGTACACTGCCTGTTGAAAATATTAATTGCTCTACCCCCAAATAATGGATATGAATTTCTGCCCTTTAACTGGCATGAAAGATACAACCAGCGTTCAAAGGGTTAAGAAATATATTTTATAATACAAGTTTGCACAAAATTCTACCATTTCTTAAAGTAATCAACCAATTTAATAAAATTTAAAATTGTTTTTATTCTTAGACACTTTAAGTCTCAAATCACCAGGTTGATTTATAAGGTATTCACTTTTCTTGTATCATCACTCATTACTGTTCAAACCACTCCTGCCTGACATTTCTACTGGAATTATATGTATTTCCTATTTTTATTCAATCATTTTCCTTCATAATTGACAATGACATGTTTTGCTTTCTACTGTTTTCTTGCTGCAATATAGCCTGAGCTGCTGATGTGGCATTGAGCACCAATAAATAAATAAATAAATAATGAAAGTGTCAATGACACTGTAGCTCAACTTGTGTAAGACAAGTACAGGTATAGTATGTGACACAGCTAGCAATGACACACATCTAGGTAATAACCTGATAACAAAGCATATGTAAAGTATTGTAAATGTCTGTATATAAATACTGACTGTAGCCTGTAATGTACAGGTAAAGTATTGTAAAGGTGGGTGACAGTTAGATGCTAAACTAGAAAAGAAATCAGGCCCCATGGGATTAATGCCACAATGGGGATCCTTGTATTGTGCTCCATAAGCCAAATGTTTGCAACTGTTTTGGCCTGTTTGATTCAAACCCTTCTAAGGTTGATTCATACTAATTAATAAATATTTGTCCAGTCCTTCTTAAAATATAGGTATTTGAATTTTTTATCTTTTGCTCATAGGGTTCCCACAGGTGAGAAGGTTTTATTTTTCTCATTGAAAATAGAAAATCGGGTTGTGTTAATAATGTTTACCCTCCCCAAACACCAAATATTAACACAGGAACTTGGCTTCAACACATATGAATATACACATACTAGGGATGCTGAATTCAAGAAACATTATTTTGTCTGGTGTTTTTGGAAAAGATTTTTAATTATCTCCCCTTTTTGAGTCCCCGAGTGGGTCTGACTGAGCCCAAAGATATTTGTTCTCATACCACAATGATAACGAAGGCACCCAATAAATTTTATAGCAAACATTACCGACATAAAAATTCTTCTTTACAGGTTCTGTTGAAAAAACTGTAATACACAAAATTCCTGTAAATATGACTGCCGACAGGCAATTTTGATTTTTTGCCCAAGCCCAAAAGCACTCGTAACCATTCCATGATGATAACAAACGTAGTCCTAATATGAAAATATGTGACACATAATGGTGCACACCCAATATTGTTAATTTCGGTAAATATTGCAGGCCCTAAGCAAGATTTTTCAGGAAAGAGATGGTATATATCGCAGAAATAGCAGCAGTTATGTGAAATATAACAATTTGCCAAAACGTGTTGTACAGCGACATGCAATAAACACAGAATGTATGTTCATATGTTAATATGGCGACAAATATGGCAATCGGGAAATTTTGAAAGATTGCGGAAGGATCAAACTTGAGACAAGCTATAGTAAAACAAACCTTCATTTTTCAAACTGACAAAAGATCATAATTCAATGGCAAATTGGTTCATTAGGGTTTAACAACACTTTCAAAAACCAAGGCTATATTATGAGCGAGACTGTACGTCAATTTCAACTAGAGGTACTGTGAGCAAACTCACAAAGTGATACCCCCCCCCACGCCTGAAATGTATAAGTTAGATTATCTCCCCTTGGAAATGTCAGAATAGAATTATATTGCTTCATGCACATCTTCATATGGAGTTCTTCCATTGTGTAAAGTTTCATGACAATTCTTCAAATGGTTTAGGAGGAGTTGCGCTTACAAGGATGGACAGACAGTATAAGTTAGATTATCTCTTCTTGGAAATGTCAGAACGGAATTATATTGCTTCATGCACATCTTCATATGGAGTTCTTCCATTGTGTAAAGTTTCATGAAAATTGTTGAAACGGTTTAGGAGGAGTTGCGCTTACAAGGATGGTCAGACGGACAGATTATCTCCCCTTGGAAATGTCAGAACAGAATGATATTGCTTCATGCACATTCCCATATGGAGTTCTTCCATTGTGTAAAGTTTCATGAAAATTCTTCAAACGGTTTAGGAAGAGTTGTGCTTACGATGGATGGACAGACAGACAGACAGACGGACAGATGGATGGACAGGGTGATTCCTATATACCCCCCCCCCCCCCCAAACTTTGTTTGCGGGGAGTATAATAACTAAGGTTATTATATCACATTGTTAGTTCCCAAGATCCTTCCCATCCTTCAATACCTAGATGAGCAAAAGAGTCGTACGTGGAGTCACTCGTTCAGGCAATTACTCTATGGCTCATTTGTTCGATTCTGGTCGTTCAAGCAATCTGAGATGGTTAGCAAGCCTGTACTAGTGCTAGTAATGGTACAAGGCTGCAAGTGTGGAAAAAGACTACAGGTTTTGGTGACTACTGTGAAAGCTAATCATAGGACAGACGATGGCAATATTGGGAAAATCAGTAATAGTGGTGTTGGAGAGATGAAGATCATGGAGAGGTCTAGAACTGGGCAGATGCTAGGAGCTAAATTATCATCAGGTATATATAGTACTACATCATCATGTCATAGGTATCCTCCTATACCCCGATGAGCATTAAGAGTCATAAAAGAAATCGCTCTTTCAATACTTGATTGTATTTTGGGTTTGAGGATCATAGAGGACTTTGTTATACACAGGGAAGGCAAAAACTGAGACAGGCAAGACAAAATAGACTGTTGGGATAGCCAGAAATGGGGCCAGTAAAAGGCAAAATAGGCCAGGAAATAGAAGGATAAACCACAGAAAATATTGGGATAGATAAAATACCGAGACTATGGTGCACATGCGAAACAATAAAGTTACTCTTATACAAAGGAATGCGTCTATTGTTGGGCAAAAAGAAGAATTCAAGGGGACAACAGATAGAAACCGAATATTTAGGGGGAAATCCGCACTAGTAAATGAACTGTTGGATTTATTTGGGTAATTTTACAAAGTATTCGAACAAATACAATTACTCATACCAGGAAACACACCTTAAAGCACTGCATGCTACTCTTTTAAGCCCAAAATTGAGGAATCCGTGCCAAATAAAGTTGTATTGATGGTTTAGAGGGATTGTCTGGATGTTTGTGGTAATTTGATTTATTCTAGTTCACTTAAATTTATCCACATAAGACCTCTCATCATTCATTTAGCACTATGTGCTAGTATTATAAGCCCTAGATGGGGGTTTTGCTAAGTCCGTCTCGGTAGTTTTGGATTATTTAGAGGGATTATCGGGTTGTTTATTGTAATTAAATTTACTCCTATTCACTATTCAATCGAACACACCCTCCGAACACACCCCTTTCCTATTAGAAGGTTTTGGGTCACATAGCAACTGTGTGCTACCATAGAAACCAAGATGGCGGCCTCAGATATACAAAATGGACGATGTACACTCGCCTCACCTCAACAAAACGTGCTGCGCATGCACACTAGGACCACGTATCACTATGGGGATGTTGTCACAAGATGGCACTCACACGGGCTACCATGACAACCAAAATGAAAGTATCAATGACACTGTAGCTTAACTTGTGTTTTGTGTTTGATGAAAAGGATAATGTTCAATGTTTATGAAAGGATTATGAAATAAGACAAGAATTGTGATAATTGGGAATATGTTCATTTCTGTTCCCTGTATGCTATGTTTTGGATAAAAATAATATGAGGTGTACACTGTACTAAAGAGCTGAGGGGTGGGTGAATATGACCTCAAAGTTAATGTATGTGGCCCTCACAGTTAACGCATATCACCGAAAGTTACCAAGTTACAGTGAAATTATTCCAAAACGAGTCATCCTATCAAGTTACATTGAAATCCCTTCATAAATAAGGCCTGTAGACTGTGCTAAAGGTTTTCGGGCTTTGGACCCCTGTAGCCGTCAGTTTCCCAATTGCGTTCAAAGGGGACGTTCTCAGCTAGACATTATGTGAAGTCAACCTACCAAGTTACAATGAAATCCCTTCATAAATATGACCTGTAGAATGTGCTAAACATTTTTGGGCTTTGGGCTCGGGCAGCCATCATGGATGAATGATCGCAACCAAAAGGGGACATTCTCATCTGGCATCATCTGGAGTGATTCTACAAAGTTACAATGAAATCCCATCATAACTATGACCTGTAGACTGTGCTCAAGGTTTTTGGGCTTCGTGCCCCTGAAGCCGTCACAGATGACCAATCACAACCAAAAGGGGATGTAATCATCTAGGCATTATATGGAGTCAAACTAACAGGTTACAATGAAATCCTTCCATAAATATGACCTATATACTATGCTAAAGGTTTTGGGGTTTTGGGCTTGGGCAGCAATCAAGGCTGAATGATCGTGATCAAAAGGAGATGTTCTCATCTGGACATTATTTGGAGTCATCCTACCAAGGTACAATGAAATCCCTTCATAAATATCACCTGTACACTGTGCTAAAGGTTTTCAGGCTTCAGGCCCATGTAGCCGTCACAGTTCCCTAATGGAGTCCAAAAAGGGCTGTTCTCATCTCGACATAATATGAAGTCAACCTACCAAGTTACAATGAAATCCCTTCATAAATATGAACTGAAGACTGTGCTAAAGGTTTTCGGGCTTTGGGCTCGGGCAGCCATCATGGCTGAATGATCGCAACCAAAAGGGTACATTCTCATCTGGGCATCATCTGGAGTGATCCTACGAAGTTACAATGAAATCCCTTTATAAATATGACCTGCAGCCTGTGCTTAAGATTTTCGGGCTTCGGGCTCCTGTTAGCCATCACAGCTGACCAATCATGACCAAAAGGGGATGTCATCATCTAGACATTATACGGAGTCAACCTAACAAGTTACAATGAAATCCTTCCATAAATACGACCTGTAGACTATGCTAAAGGTCTTTGGGCTTGGGCAGCCATAAAGGCTGAATGATTGCGACCAAAAGGGGATGTTCTCATCTAGACATTATTTGGAGTCATCCCACCAAGATACAATGAAATCCCTTCACATTTATGACCTGTAGACTGTTCTAAAGGTTTTCGGGCTTTGGGACCCTGTAGCTGTCACAGTTGCCCAATCGTGTCCAAAAGGGGATGTTCTCATCTAGACATTATACGAAGTCAAACCTACCAAGTTACAATGAAATCCCTTCATAAATATGACCTGTAGACTGTGCTAAAGGTATTCAGGCTTCGGCTCGGGCAGCCATAATAGTTGAATGATCGCAACCAAAAGGGGACATTCTTATCTGGGCATTATCTGGAGTGATCTTACGAAGTTTCAATGAAATCCCTTCATAAATATGACCTGTAGACTGTGCTCAAGATTTTTGGGCTGCGGGCACTTGTAGCCATCACAGTTGACCAATCACGACCAATTTATTTATTTATTGATGTTTAAGGTCACATATTTATGCACAATGGCTAATCATGACCGTGACAGTTTTACGGTTGGAGGAAGCCGGAGTACCCGGAGAGAACCACTGAGCAACGACGAGCAGCTGTCAGCTCGCCAATATCGTAACTCTGCACTGCAGCACAGGCAGTGTTAGATTGGTTGAAGACATGCGCACTATCGACGTGCAGTACGCCTTAGTACACGGCGTCATCGTGCCCCCCCCCCCCCCCCCCCCTGCAGGCAATGGAGATGAAGTGTCTTGCCCAAGGACACAACGCGGTTGCCGCAGGTGGGATTCGAACAGAGGACCTCTCGGCTTGCAGCCTGCACCTCTACCTACTGAGCCACCACGCTCCCATCATGACCAAACAGGGATGTCATCATCTAGGCATTATATGGAGTCAACCTAACAAGTTACAATGGAATCCTTCCATAAATACGACCTATAGACTATGCTAAAGGTCTTTGGGCTTGGGCAGCCATAAAGGCTGAAAATTTGCGACCAAAAGGGGATGTTCTCATCTAGACATTATTTGGAGTCATCCTACCAAGCTACAATGAAATCCCTTAATAATTATGACCTGTAGATTGTTCTAAAGATTTTCGGGCTTCAGGCCCCCTGTAGCCGTCACAGTTGCCCAATCATGTCCAAAAGGGGACGTTCTCATCTAGACATTATATGAAGTAAACCTACCAAGTTACAATGAAATCCCTTCATAAATATGACCTGTAGACTGTGCTAAAGGTTTTCGGGCTTGGGCAGCCATCATGGTTGAATGATCGCAAAAAAAAGAGGACAATCTCATCCGGGCATCATCTGGGGTGATCCTACAAAGTTACAATGAAATCCCTTCATAAATATGACCTGTAGACTGTGCTCAAGGTTTTTGGGCTTCGGGCACCTATAGCCATCACAGTTGACCAATCACGACCAAAAGGGGATGTCATCATCTATGCATTATATGGAGTCAATCAAACAGGTTACAATGAAATCCTTCCATAAATATGACCTTTTGCCTATGCCAAAGGTTTTTGGGCTCGGACACCCATCAAGGCTGAATGATTGCGATCAAAAAGGGACGTTCTCATTTATACATTATTTGGAGTCATCCTACCAAGTTACAATGAAATCCCTTCATAAATATGACCTGTAGACTGTGCTAATGGTTTTCAGGCTTTGGGCCCCTGTTGCCGTCACAGTTGCCCAATCACGTCCAAAAGGGGACTTTCTCATCTAGACATTATATGAAGTCAACCCACCAAGTTACAATAAAATTCATATGACCTGTAGACTGTGCTAAAGGTTTTTGGGTTTTGGGCTCGGGTAGTCGTCACGGTTGGCAGATCACGCCCAAATGGGGAAATTCTCATCTAGACATCATAAGGAGTCATCCTACCAAGTTACAATGAAATTTCTCCATATTAAACATCATCTGCAGACCGTGCTAAAAGTTTTTGGGTTTCGGGCTTGGGCAGCCATCACGGTTAACAGATCATGTCCAAAAGGGGACGTTCTCATCTAGGCATTATACAGAGGCATCCTACCAAGTTACAATGAAATCCCTTCATAAATACGACCTGTAGACTGTGCTAATGGTTTTCGGGTTTTGGGCTCGGGCAGCCATATCGGTTGACCGATCGTGACCAAAAGGGGACGTTCTCATCTAGACATGATCCCAAACCTGCATATGAAATTCCGTGACAATCAGACAAGAACTGCGGGGTGTAGCCCGTGTTAAAGGAAAATGTGAACAGACTCACAGACTAACAGACTCACAGGCTTATGCACGTGTGATGGCAATAGCTTATCTTGACTTTGTCAAGTTAAGCTAATGAAGTAACTGGGCCATGTGCCTATGATGCCACATGAGATCCGGCCAATGTGGGTCGATCGGGTACATATTTATTATTTATTTATTGGTGTTTAAGGTCACATTTTTGCACAATGGCTAATCGTGACCACAACATGAGTATCAACTCAAGACCAAGGGTGAGCGTTAATAAGCCATGCTGTCCATTTTAGAGAGGGTTTGCACCTCCCTAGCATTGGTGACTGGGTCCTATTTTACCAGTAAAACAAAGCCTGTTTACCGCAGTGAACAGGCACTGCTTCACTTCCCGGGGTTCCCGCGGGGACGATCGGGTACATGATCTACTACTAACACCAAGCCGAGAGATACACGGTTCGATCCCAAGCAGGGGTTACTGCATTGTGTCATTAGGCAAGACACTTAATCACGATTGCCCAAGTGGGGGCATGGTGGCGCAGCCATGGGGGGATTCTGGGGGCACATCCTCCCCCCCCCTCGAAAAAAAAATTCCTATAGGATCACCAATCTAATGTCGAGTTGTGACAGCACAAAAGTGGTTTTAATCATTATCAACTTATCGTCCGGAAACCAATTGTTTACAATTTACTATGTGAAGGGTCACTATGATCTTGACCTTGGACCTACTGATTTCAAAATAAATAGGGCTCTTTCTTGTAATAATGACAACCTACCTATGAAGTTTCATGAACGTGGGTGGAACCATTGTCAAATTATCATCTGGAAACCAATTGTTTACGATTTATTATGTTCAAGGTCAGTGTGACCTTGACCTTTGACCTAGCGAGTCCAAGATAAATAGGGGTCTTCCACTCACCTAGGCCAACCCACCTACGAAGTTTCATGAATGTGGGTTCAACCATAGTCAAGTTATCATCCGGAAACCAATTGTTTACGATTTACTATGTTGAAGGTCACTGTGACCTTGACCATTCACCTAGCGAGTCCAAAATAAATAGGGTTCTTCCTCTCACTGTTGCCAACCTACCTAAGAAGTTTCATGAATGTGAGTTTAATCATAGACAAGTTATCATCCGGAAACCAATTGTTCACAATTTACAATGTTCATAGTCACTGTGACCTTGACCTTTGACCAAGCAAGTCCAAAATAAATAGGGTTCTTCCACTCACTGATGCCAATCTACCTATGGAGTTTCATGAATGTGGATCGAACCATTATCAAGTTATCATCCTGAAACCAACTGTTTATGCCCGCCCGCCATTCACCAAACTATAAGTCGAGCTTGACTTCGTCACAACTTGACTAAACAAGAGGCCCCAAGGGGCCTTAATCGCTCACCTGTGAAAGTGGTTCAAAGAAGTATTTGGGGTCACATTCAGTTAAACATGGTTCATCAACACTACAAAGGAATGAAGTCATGAAAGGCAAATTTTATGGAAAAACACTAAGGAATCGATTTGAACAAACCTGAACCTAACATGCTCCCCATGCCACGGTAGAGAGCCCAAATAATAAGCCAGGGACTCAAATTGAACAAACTTGAACCTGATCCCCCTTGAGATGTTATATACCAAATATGAAAGAATTCTGACTGGTGGATCTGAAGAAGGAGGTTTTAAAGTAATGTGCTCACATTGCAATAAGTTAACTGAGGGACCCGATTTGTACCAAATATGAAAGGATTCTGACTGCTGAATCTGAAGAAAAAGATTTGTAAAGAAATTTCCTCATATTGCACTAAGTTAAAATTCAGGCTCCCATAGGCAGCACAAATATAAGCCCAGGGACTCGATTTGAACAAAACTGAATCTGTCCCCTATGGATGTTGTATACCAAACATGAAAGGATTTTGACTGGTGGATCTGAAGAAGATTTTTAAAGAAATTTCCTCAAATTGCACAAAGTTAAACTTTGGGCTCCAATAGAGAGCCCAAACACTAACTGAGGGATCCGATTTGTACAAACTTGAATCTGACCCTCCTAGAGATTCATACCAAATATGAAAGATTTTTAAAGAAATTTCCTCATATTTCACTAAATTAAAATTTGGGCTCCTACTGGGAGCCTGATTATTAACCCATGGACTCGATTTGAACAAACTTGAATCTGACTGACCCACCCCCCCCCCCACCCCCCCCCCCCCCCCCCACCCCCCCCAACAGATGTTATATACCAAATATCAAAACATTCTAAATGATGGTTCTGGAGAAGATTTTTTTAATTTAAAAAAAAAAATGTATGGGTGCTATTAGAGTAATGCCCCTTGTGGGCGCGACAAGGTTATTTGTACAAACTTGAACTGACATATGATAAGGAACAAGCACAATTTGGTGCAGTAGTTTGGGAGGAGAAGTCGATAATGTAAACTTCACGGCGGACGACGACAGACGGCAAGTGATAAGGTAAGCTCTCTTCAGTGAGCTAAAAATCAGCCATACGTCCCCCCCCCCCCCCCCCCGCCCCTCCAAGTTAACCCATATAGGGAACATCAGGCAAGAAATTTTATTATCGAGATATTGATACTTGCAGGATGTATAAGGGGAGGTGCGTAATAGCAGATTTATGTGTGATATCCGACCTATCTCAATTTAATGACACCAATGTTGTCAATTATTTGCCAGACTCGAGAAAAAAAAACATCCCCAGTGTTCTGTCGTCGGATTTAACAAATAACGTTGCTGTTATTTGGTAATTTATCCGTTTCTTCTGGTCCGGGTTTGCTATTTAAAATTGATGAATCTCTTGGGGCGATAGTAAAATGAAGGAATCGTTAACAAAAGTAAGACGGTAACATTATTTGATAAGCAATTGCTGCCAGTTTTAAAAAGCATAAACCGGCTATTTGTCTTTATTTTGTGTGATATCATTAGGCATACTTATTTAATTCTATTCATTTAGTTTCCTATTTTTAGTCGAATTTTTCAACAACAAAAAACCTTGACTATTGGTGGTATGGCGAGGGCCGGTCGCCGGGCAGGCGGCCCTTTTGCTAAAAAACTTAGTTATTTCTTGACGGATTTTGATATTTGGAATGTGGCTTGATATGCATGTGCAACATCCGATAACGCAAAATAGGGCATGTCTACACTTTTTCTCAAGAGTTATGGCCCTTTGTTAAAATCTACTAATTTTGAGCTTGATAGCGCGATACTTCAACAAACATCAACCGATTTGACAGATATTTGGCACATGGGTTTCAAGGAAAAATGTCTTGGTCGAGTTCCAAAACGGGCTCAGTCCGATGTTCGGCTGAAGAATTATTGGGCTGACTTTGTCATTTTTTGCAAATTTTGTGCTTGATACCAATGTCAGTAATGATAGCGCCATAACTTGAACAAATGTCAACCGATTTGATTCTTTTTTTATTGTATGGGTTTCCAGGATAATAATTATCTCGACCAAGTTCAAAAATGTTCGGTCGGATATATGACAGCAGAATTATTGTGTTGACGTAGTCATTTTGTTCAAATTAGTTATTTAGAAAAAGGTCCTCTCATGCTTTTTGGTTCATAATATTTACCCACAGTTGTGTTAGCCACGAAAACACGACCCCGCATTGGCGATGCGGACCATTTCTATAAATCGAGTTGTTGAGTTGACGTTCGTTTCGTGCCTGACTATAATTCAATGATTCACAGGGATTATTATTGTCCTCACACAAGGTGAACGGGAAATAAATTTGAAAAAAGAGTTTCAATGTGGCCTAATTATTGATGCCTTTCACATGTCCACATGTTCTTAAATAAACTGGTTTTGCGTCCATTATGCCAATAGATTAGAGAAATTGTGTTCCCCCCTCCTCTCCCCCCCCCCCCCCCCTTCATGAAACACATGATGTCAAATTTTCTAACACATACTGATGTGGTAAACAAGAGGCCCCAAGGGGCCTGGGGGCACTCACCTGACATGGTAACCTAAATATCAACCCAGAGAATTGATTTCAACAAGTTGCATCTGCTCCTCCTAAGAAAAGCTTATACCAAATATCCAAAGATTCTGACCAGTGGATCTAAAAAAAAAAGAAGATTTTTAAAGAATATTCCTCATATTGAACTAAGTTATAATTCAGGCTCCCACAGGGAGCCCATATATGAACTCAGGGACCTGGCTTTAACAAACTTGAACCTCACTCCCCCTAAGGATGCTGCACACCAAATATCAAAACATTCTGACTGCTGGATCTGAAGAAGAAGATTTTTAAAGAAAATTCCTCATTTTGAACTAAGTTACAATTCGAGCTCCCACAGTGAGTCCAAATTATAGACCTAGGGACATGGCTTGAACAAACTTGAATCTCACCCCCCTAAGGATTCTGCATACCAAATATCAAAACATTCCGACTGCTGGATCTGAAGAAGATTTTTAAAGAAAATTCCTCATTTTGAACTAAGTTATAATTCGGGCTACCACAGTGAGCCCAAATATGAACCCAGGGACTTGGCTTGAACAAACTTGAATCTCACCCCCCCTAAGCATGGTGCATACCCAATATCAAAAGATTCTGCCTGCTGGATCTTGAGAAGAAGATTTTCAAAGAAATTTGTCTGAAATGCACTAAGTTCAAATTTGGGCTCCTATACTGAGCCCAAATATAAACCCCGGGGGCCGATTTGAACAAACTTGAATCAGATCCACCCCACAATGTTGCTTACCAAATATGAAAAGATTCTGCCTGCTGGATCTGGAGAATATTTTTTAAGAAATTTGCCTGAAATGCACTAAGTTCGAATTCAAGCTTCTATAGTGAGCCCAAATATGAATCTAGGGAGCCGATTTGAACAAACTTGAATCAGATCCACCCCACAATGTTGCATACCAAATATCAAAAGATTCTGCCTGCTGGATCTGGAGAAGAAGATTTTTGAAGAAATTTGCCTGAAATGCACTAAGTTCGAATTCGAGCTTCTATAGTGAGCCCAAATATGAATCTAGGGAGCCGATTTGAACAAACTTGAATCAGATCCACCCCCACAATGTTGCATACCAAATATCAAAAGATTCTGCCTGCTGGATTTGGAGAAGATTTTTTAAGAAATTTGCCTGAAATGCACTAAGTTCAAAATCAGGCTCCTATACTGAGCCCAAATATGAACCCAGGGGGCCGATTTGAACAACTTGAATCAGATCCACCCTACAATGTTGCATACCAAATATCAAAAGATTCTGCCTGCTGGATCTGGAGAAGATTTTTTAATCTTTTTCCCCATTGCCTACAGTGTTAGAAAGTGCTGACTCAGCACTTTTTCAAAGTCCTGAAAAAAGTACCCTTGTAATCAAACCGATAGGGGATTTTTTTTAACCATTCTACTCTGCTGGATAAAAGTAAGCTTTATACAAAATAAGAATTCTCTGTGCTGTGTAGTTTTGGAAATATGGCAGTTTTAAGGTTTTTCCTATTTTTAGCTCCCAGATTCCCATGGGGCAATGAAAAAAATTGTTTTTACATCAATCAACTACTTATAACCCATTATCATCTCATATCAAATTTGGTTCAAATCGACCTCACGGTTCTGAAAATAGAAATTTTAGGCGTGGCCAAAATTTTTGTCCCTCCCATAACGAAGGCAAATAATGCCCGACAAACTTCTCTTGAACAAACTTGATTCTAAACCTCAAAAGGACTCTGTATACCACATATCAAGTCTCTGCTACTGGTGGTTCATTAGAAGAAGATTTTCAAAAAACTTGGCCAATTTTTCCCCACACCTCTGCTCAATATGAGCCGAAACCTAATTTGGATAAAAATCAAAATGCTCCTATATAACCACAACTTATATGAAATTTAATTGAAATGTGGCCAGTGGTTTAGAAGAAAGAGGCTCAAACACCACCTTCACGCAGGACGACGGACGACGGAGACAGACGAAGAGTGATAAGAAAAGCTCCCCTGACTTTCAGTCAGGTGAGCTAAAAATAACCCTCAATGAATGTGACCACCACCCTCCATACCCCTTTTCATCAACAACTATGATATAATTCATAAATTAATTGATGTTGACACAAAACAACCATCTTGCGACAAAACTATCACAAATAGGAAATTTATACTGATGTGGTAAAAATGTTAAAAAAAATAGCCCCCCCCCCCCCCCCCCCAGCACCCACAGTATACCCCTCTTCATCAAAAACATGATACAATTCATAAATTAATTAATGTTGACACAAAACAAACAACTTGTGACATTAAATATCCTACTTGTGATCGTTTTTAAATCACATTCAGGATTCTGAAGACATTTCACATCATGTGTTTGGTGAATCATTTGCAATTTTTGTAAAAAAAAAAAAGCCAGTTTTATCAGTTAAGGCACCTAGAGTCATTGGTATGGTACTGACAAAACATAAAACACTCCTTTTTTCAACAGTATGACCAGTACTGCTCATGTGGTATATCATAGCACTGTTAAAATGCCTAAAAGCATTCAATATTGATTCTGTGGTGCTGTGCTTGAGCAACAAGTATCCATTAGGGAACTTTCACAACCTTGGATTTAATTCCCACAAACACCCATTCTGATAAAAAGAGTGAAATTGTGGAAAATATGTCTTCAAGGAGGATGAATGAGATATTTGCTTAAACAATTTGGGTTTTTTTTTTTATCATTATTTTTTATTATTAATAATTATTATTATTTTTTTTATGGGGGGGGGGGGGGGGGGGGAGTGTGAAATATGGTCAGCTGCCAGTTATTGAATATGTACAACCAGGCAAATGAAAAGCAAAGAAACACTTTGTCTGATGGACAGACAGACAGACAGACAGACAGACAGACAGACAGACAGACAGACAGACAAATTGAGTCTACACAGAAATAAAAACTGACATACAAGACAGACAGACAGACAGACAGACAGACAGACAGACAGACAGACAGACAGACAGACAGACAGACAGACCAGACAGACAGACATGCAGTCACACAAATTGAAAGTCTACACAGAAATAAAAACTGACATACAATGGAAAATTTTGTTAGAAGAGGCCAGGGACAAGATTGTCAAATGGAAAAAAAAAAAAACCCTCAATGGACCCAGAGTGCTGAAGTACCAAGCAAATCATAGGAAACTCAGAGTGTATGAGATTGACTTTAGTTTCCAAAAACATACTATACTGTTTTTTCCAATTGTTTCTCATCAACTGAGGCTTCAGTATGGATGGGGTGGGTGGGAGATGGGGGACTTGATTCAAGGAGAGAACAATATTTCATAGTTGACACTGTAGTTTTTGTCCTGTAACATGGGAACCGTGACAACAACGCTCGAGCTAAACAAAAATTTGATCGCATCACTTTAATTTTGGGATTCAAATATCTTTGTCAAGTATAACCCTTCAGAGAACTTTTTTCCAACCTAAAAACAGGAGGCCGTGCATCAAATAAGAGGGAAAATTTGGTACTTAGACTACTTTATTAGTACTAGACTACTTTATTGGTAGCTGTGCACAAATGCCATTCATTCACATTTGCAACTTTATTGTGTTATTTTTTCCACTGTACCCCATCTCCCAAATTTGTGTTCCAAAATACTCTTTCAATGAAGAAATTATTTTCTCCATTTTTTAACCCATTACCAAATATAATGGTCACAAGCTGCTGGTGCTATTCACAAGTATTGCCATTCCATGTTCATTATTTTCTCGTTTTTTGGTGTCAAAAAACATAGCTTATGACCCCCTCATTGGAATGAGGTCATTCCAATGGTGTTAAAAAGTCATGTTTTTGACACAAAAAAAATTAGTTAGTCAATAAGTTTGTGAGCAAGGGGTAATCAGCTTTTCATGTTAAGTAAAGGGGGTTTAACAGCATAATTCAGACAAAACATCTAAATACCAGTAAAATAAAAGTGCAATATGGGTTTTCTGGCTATGGGTTTGAATGGTGATTTGGAAGGGGGTTGGAAGATTGGAACCCCCCTCTGCCCCTAGTACTA